>OY986972.1:21543434-21567499 GCA_963920575.1 Narthecium ossifragum
GGTTCGAATCCGATTAGCCACACCCCGTCTTCTAAGCTTGTCCTAACGGGCAGTCGCTACCGGATTCGGATCCATACGGTTAGATCCAATAAACCCGAAACATATGTGGCGGATGCGGGCCCCTTCGCTGCTCCGGATCCGAGCTGGCAAAATATCTTATTCCCTCTTTCCACGCGTAGGACCCACGCATGCCGTTTCCTAGTTTGCTCCTTTCTAGAACCCTAGTTGGAAGTCGTGCTCTAAAGCCCTCTCTTTTGGTGGTCTCGCTCGCTCTCCTTCGCCTCGTGCGGGTGAGACGAGTCGGGCCTCGCCGTCGAGTTCTCCGGTGAGTCTCTCTCTCTCTCGCTCTCTCTCTCTCCCCCTAGGGATTCTGTTCTTGGGATCTCGTGGAGGTTTTTTAGGGTTTGGATTGGTCTGTGGATGGCGTGGAGCTTTGTTAGGGTTTATCTTTCATTCTTTTGAAGGTGTGGAGGTTTTTTTTTTAGGGTTTTTATTGTTCTTTGGATCGCAACATGGTGTAGAGGCATGCTAAGGGTTTTACTGCGCAAAATCCTAGACTTCTCCTGTGGTCGAATCTGTTGGGTTTTCAGATATTTGAAAGCGATGAATCTTGAAGCGGGGAGAGTGGTTCTTGCGGTTCTTTCGTAGCTTGAAGATGGCGTTTGGCCTCAATGATGAGATCGCTTAGAGTCTATTGTGTACAATGATCATAGCTTCTCCTCCCGTTTATTAATTACGATTGGTGAGGAAGCTGAGGGGCAAACTCTTTAGATATCTATCCCTGAAGTTTATGGTGAGAATTTTGACCATGAATACATATCGGGTATGGACATAATGGTTGTTGAAACGTAGGAGATAGAATCATGATTAATGCCTACCTTGGAAATCTTGAATCATTGTTCATTTTTTTGCCTTGAAAAGTATCATACAGATCTAAAGGTCTCTGAGGGGATTATTGGCAATTTGTGAAACTTTTTCCTGGTGGTTGACCTTAGAAATCTTGAGTCGTTTATCTTATTGGTAGAGTATCTTGCAAATCTAAAGGTCTTAAAGGGGATTATTGGTAGTTTGTGAACCTTTTCCTGTTGGGCGATCTTGATATTATTACTTTCTTTCGGCCAACCTTTTCACATTGGATGGCTTGAAGTTGTGTTTTGTTTAGCTACTGAAATTCGTACTAGCAAAGATGAATTTTAATGTCTGAACTTGTTTTGCTGAGCTTATCTTGTCAGATATTGGGTCTGCCTGGTAAATACGTAGTTTGTCCCAAAAAAATAAGTTGTTGAAATTGACATTGAACCTTAATTGATCTACTTTCAAATCCTCGTGATCAGGCTTGGTTTTTATTTTGTAGGATATTAGGCATCTGGCAGATTATGCCAACTTTGTGGATACAACTCATCTGTTGGTTTTGCTCATATAACATGGATGGTTTTATGCCTTGATTTATTTGCTTATCACAGTACTTTCGATAAAAAACAGAACTACTTTTGGCTCTGACTATGAAAAAAATCCATTTCAGGTCATTAGATTCAGTGTCTACTGCTCTCTTGGCTATCAAATGAGTTGGAAGTGAGGGTCAGCTGCTTTAACAAGATCTATTGCTTAAGCCTTTCTGTCAGCTAGAAAATTTGGTGACTATCACAGATCCAAATTCCATGGTCATGGTTGCAGAATATGAACTAATTGATCTACAGAGTGCACCTATTCAATCCTTTCAACTCTCACTGATGCCTGCTGCTGAAAAGCTGGTTCTTAAGAAGAAGTTGAGAACTGGGCTCTCTCTTGTAAAATCTGCAATTGGAAACATTGAGGCTAATTTTGAGAGGACATCGAAGCAAGAAAATCCTGCTGCTCTAGAAGACCACGTAGTAAACTTGGAAAATTGTAGTTCTGCTAATGTCGATGGTAGACAGCTCTGCTCTGCTAGGGAAAGCCATCAGACTTCAATGTCCAGGAAGAGGAAGGCTGCTGAGTTGAACAAGCAGGATGTTGAGAACATTTCTGACAATAAGCAATTACTGGTCACTGAGAAGTCAGAAGCTACTTCTACTGTGACGGGAGTATTCAAAGGTGACGTTCTGGGAAGGATGAACAACCAAAAGGGGAAGGGTCAGAAAATGGATATGGGCACCACTAGACAGTGTGCTATGATTTTGAAGAGTCTAATGACTGATCATGCTGGTTGGGTGTTTAATCAACCTGTCGATCCTGTGAAACTAAACATTCCAGACTATTTTTCTATAGTCTCCAAACCCATGGACCTGGGTACTATAAAACATAGACTGGAAAAGATGCTATATTCAAGCACCCTTCAGTTTGCAGCAGATGTGAGGCTCACTTTTTCTAATGCAATGCTATATAATCCTCCAGGCAATGATGTTCATATCATGGCCAAGGAATTAAATAGCATATTTAATGTAAGATGGAAATCCATGGAGGAGAAATGGAGAATGGAAACATCAACAGGTCCTCTCCAGTCAGTTACAAAGAAAACTCGGAAGCGATCCTCGAGCCCAAATCAAACGATTAGAAAGACATCAACTTCTGTGAGTAACATTGCTAGAAGCACTTTGTTGCTGCCTTATTCCTTCCATTGGCTTTAATAAAAATCTATTTTTCTCTATATTGTCCCTTCAAGAACTAACATGTCATGCATTTTTAGTCTGCAGTTATAATGCGAAAGTCCACAGAGGGTTCTTCTCGAAACTCTTGCAAAGGTATGAATGACTGATAATTTTGGCAGTATCTACTAAATGGCTCCTATTAGTGCTAACTGAGTGGGAGATGAAATAGGCAGCGATGGACATAGGGCCAGACATGAATTTCTCAGAAATAAAGGGCTCACAAGCCTGTCTACTTGTATGAATGGTGCGTGTGGGAGCTTGAACTGCAGCTGCAGCTGTAACTGTGATATTACTCAGGCTTCATCCAGTGGTTAGTTGCCTCATTGCTTTTGGCAATCATTTCTATTTCTGGTTATATGCACTTATTGTTTTATAAATTCAGATGTAGATTCCAAAAGATCTTCACGTAGAGAGAGCCATGCCCATCGGCCAATTGCATCTGCCCAGGTATATTGGCAATTATGTTTGCAAAATTGCCATTGGTTTGTCGACGTTTGTTGGAAGACAGTAATAATGTCCTCAATGCTTAATGTATATACAGGATTGCAAGAAGTCTCTTGCTGTCATGGACAGGAACAATTTCAAATCTGTTTCAGATAGCCAGCAAGGTTTTTTCATTATTTAAGTGGTTTGGTTTCTTTGCTTTTTTCTCTTTTTCACTCTGGCGCTTGCTTATTGTAAAGATCATGAGTTTTGCAGAGGCTGCAGTTATTGGTGAAGATAATCTACAAACTAGTTCTACTCCTTTTCCAGATGCTTCTGTTCTAAAAGGTTCCCTTCTAATCTCGGCCATCATTTGGTTATTGATTTTCTCACAATTCTTTTTCTTTTTCTTTTTCCTTATTATATTCCATTATGGCCCTCATATGTTGATGCTTGCTTATTATTTAGGCAAGGATGATTCTTCTTGTATAGAACAATTATCGCCAACCAAAGCCCTCCGTGCTGTAATATTGAAGAGTCGGTTTGCTGATACCATTCTGAAAGCACGACAGAAGACGCTTTTAAATCATGTACTTTATTCTTTGTGATGTTAAGTGCTTTAATTGGATTGAATCAATTTCGATTATCCTGCTTGGGATTTGGTTTAAACTTATAGCTTTACTTTTATCTTCCCATGCCATAGGGTGCGAATGTAGACCCAGTGAAATTGCAGCGAGAACGAGAAAGATTAGAAAAAGAGCAGCAGGAAGGTACTGCTATATTTAACTGCAACTGACTTGCTTATAGTTATGTTGCAACATGCACACTTTCATGCATCTCTATTTAAAGACACCTTGCCGTTGTGACCAATCAGAGGCTCGCATGCCATTGGATGTCTGGTTGAATGCTGTAGGGAAGAATTTCAATAGTCTTCGGCAGGGATAAGCTGATAGTCATCCATATCTTTTATAGTATGATTAGTATGATTAGTATGATTTTTTCTTCTCGTAGATAGTCATCATGGCTTATCTTGTCTCTTTGTATAATAGGTGTGCTGTTTGGGATGCTAGTTTTCTTCTGCATTGTTGTGTTAATTATCGGCTACAGAAAATGTGGTACTGATTTTAGCATTCAGTTTGATATCTTATAGATGTCAAAAGAGAGAAAAGAGAACATTATTGTGCATGTGTTTTACTTATATGAGCTAGACTGTCTAAAGCAGCTCTTTTTTAATAGCCTGGATATGTTATTAGAAGATAAGATGTTATGGCAAATGAATATAGTATGGTCTTCTAACTGTGTGATTCATATATGAAATGTTCTATGAATCACATTCTTCTACACCATACTATAATCATATAGAACTTTGAAATCCCCTGATTCAACTCTAAGAAAGCACAAATTAACTCCAAATGCTTTGTTTTTAAGATGTTCTAATATACCATCTCTAGCATTAATCCCTTGCTGCTGCTATTTTGTTAAGCAGAGAAAGCAAGGATTGAAGCCCAAGTCAGGGCTGCTGAAGCTGCTGCACGCGTGAAAGCAGAAGCTGAGTTGAAGATGCAGAGGGAGAGGGAAAGAGAAGAAGCTCGTTTGGCGCTGCAAAAAGTAGAATTCAAATCCTTTTTCCTTGGTTTCTCGGACATTTTCTTTATGGTAAACTCGTGCCTTCTTATAAATTAGGTCTGAGACTTTCCATCTCCTTTGCTATATGCCGCAGATGGAAAAAACTGTCAACATCGACGAGAATAGCGAGTTATTGAAAGAGCTGGAAATGCTGGGCTATCATCAACCCACCCACCTACTTGACATGTCGGATGAAACGGTGGTTAATTTCGTGGATGGGATTGAGTTGCAGCCAGGTCTTGAGAATCCACTGCAAAAACTGGGTTTGTTCATGAAGGACGAAGGTCTGGATGATGAAGCTGAAGAATGGATCTCGGCGGCTGGAAATGGTGATGTGGAAGAGGGGGAGATTAATTGTTCATAGCTGAAATGATTATTATTTCCGATTTACTGTTTCTTTTCGAAATGATGAGAGCTGGGTCTCCAACGGTGCTTAAATTAATTGTAAGATATATCTTTTTTGGGGAGAGTGAAAACGAGAGCGAGAGCAACTTCAGTTGGTGTCATCCAGTCTATAAACTGCCTCTGTTTCTTAGCTTCCATCTGTACCCATTGATTGGAAAGCCTAGTTTTGTAGCATGCCATGCTTTCAAGCCTTCTAAAATTGTGTTCAGTACCAAAATTTTCCATCATTTGCAACTATCATTAACCTTCTCAGAAAGCTTTCACAAACGACAGATCTTAGAACAAAATGAAACTTGCCTACATAAACAAGAAGAAAAAGAAACAATCAGTAAATCAAAACCACCTACCAGTATAAAATGTAAGGAAGGCAGACATGACATAGACATGTAAATCAAAATGCATTAAAGTACCCTGATGGACCCAATCAGGTTTGGCAAGTATCAAACCAATACCAAACGTTGTGAAACAATAAAGCCTTCAAAAGACTACCCTCCTATTCGCAGGGATAACTAAGCATCTCTCATGGTTCCGGGAACCAACAACAAAAGGATGTTCAGCAGCCAATATTATTGAATACTAGGAAGGAAAATACGATTCGAATCAACTCAATAACTTGTTCATCATCATCACTGAACTCAGCCTTAGCCGCCTCCAGATCCGTACTTCTTGCCGAAAACAATAAGCTGCAGCTTGTCATAACCAGCCAGGACACCAGCACCAGCAACAGCACGAAGAATGTTGGCACCAGCGCCCTTGAAAAGAGACTTTACACCTTCCTTCTTCGTGATCTGTTGGAAGCAGTCATAAGAGCTCTTGTACTTGACAGCTTCACCAGAGGTCATCATCATCCTTCTCCGAACAGTATCAATGGGGTATGAGGCAAGGCCAGCACCAATGGTGATACCCCAACCAAGCAAGAAACTTGCTAGGAAATTGTCCTATAAATGACATCAGAAAAAGTAATAAGGTTCAAGTTGAATAAACTACAAGGGCAGATAACCACAACAAAACGAACATGTAAAGTGACCATACAAAGCCATGGATATAGCCGGACAATCCATAATGACCCGAAGGCAACCAAATAATTTGACTCAGTCAAAAAGTCAGGCCTCAGTCAAGCAGAGTTTAAACAGGAGGTGACAAAAATTGAGATCAGGCATAACAAACAACATTAGCGACTAGTGCAATCATTAAGAAATAATCATTATTTGTAGTCGCTTTTACACCCAAAAGTTACCAGGGAGGAAAAGTATAAGATTAGACTCTCCCTTCCAGTACCAATGCTTTCTGGGTGTTGCTAGTTGCGAGTAAAACCCACAGTATGCACAATCAGGAATAGAGTAGTTCCCCCATTGTAGGTTAAGGGCATTGGAATTAACGAAGCCTATATATTCCTTAGCAGGCAGAGGATTAAGCATTTATTTTATCAACTTAGTTTCCAACACTACAAACAAAGTTCAAGCCCACACCAAGTCACATAAAAATATACATATCGATACTCTATGCAAGGATGATCATAGATATGTTTACATTGTTTTTGGAGCTCCGTCCAATATACTTGACTGTCATCATTCATTAGGTATGCAACTATTAAAGTTTAAAACATACATTTTTTTTAACTACATGCAATCACTAAAAGAGCAGATTCCCCCCCCCCCCCCCCCCGCCCCCCCCCCCCAAGAAACATGTTCAAAATCCAAATAACTCTCTTCTAAACATTAGACTCCGGACGATATCAGCCCCTTGCTGTCAAATTTGAATAGCTTATCTTGCCCACATTAGCTATATTCATAATTTCTTACACCAAGTCAACATGAATCATCAGCACATAGCATATTAGAAAAATAGCGAGGGTACATACCTGCAGGGGACCAACCAGCACCACGGGCTTCAAAGAATCATACATTCCAAAATAGAGCCCTCGATACACGATAATACCAACACATGAGATGTTGAAACCACGGTATAGACCAGCAACACCATCCGAAGCTATAGTTTTCTTGTAAACATCAACCAACCCATTGAACTGCCTTTCACCACCCTTCTTTGCAGCCTTGGCATCATTCGCTAAACGAGTCCTAGCATAATCAAGCGAATAGACAAACATGAGAGAAGAAGCACCAGCTAAACCTCCTGATGCCAGGTTGCCAGCAAACCATTTCCAATATCCATCTCTGTCTTTCTTGAAGTTAAACAAGGACTTAAAGTAATCCTTGAAAGCAAAATTCAGAGCCTGAAATGAACACAATATACTACAGATAAGACTGGATGAAGGTTATTAGCAACTGCATTCAAAGGAATAAAATGAGATCGACCTGGGTGGGAAAGTAACGAATAACGTTGGCAGTATTTCCTCTCCACAATGCAATGATGCCTTCTTCCTTGATTGTCCGGCCAAAGCAATCTCCAATTCCTTTATAAGGCTCAGAGAGTCGACCAGACTTGATCATCTCATCCTGGTTCTGTATCAAAAGTTTCACTCGCTCAATAGGAGCAGCTGCTGTCTTGGATATAGCAGCAGAGACTCCACCCATGAGAAAATCTATCATAAACCCTTGAAAACCCTTCTCCTTCGGCGCATAGGCAGACACAGAGGAAAGAGACGATAGAGATGATAGGTTGAGTGTCGCACTGCAGCCCTGGTATGATTGAAGCAATGAGCTCTGCAGGCCCCCATTGGGGTATATCCCAGGAAAGTTGTAGACACTGTTATTCCTGGCATGCGAAGATGGTGTCACTCTAGAGAACAAGTAAGACTGTCCATTTATCTTCTGGCTCACAGAAGGAAAATGCAACTCATCCGCCATTTCTTCACTACGCTGAGGAGACCTGCATCGAAGCACAATCAAGATGACTCCAGAAACATCCTGGATGCTAGAAAATAGCAAAATCATATGCTTATGGCTACGAAACAAAGATTTAATATCAGAGGCAGCAATTTGAATGAACGCTTCCATGTTATAGCCCAATGTAGTTTTTTCTCTATCAGCCAATGGAACATTAAACTCCAGGCGCTTGCTCATAAAAATACACAGCCCATACCTAGATTCAAGTCTGTCCACAGCACAGAGTGGCCATCCTTGTCACCAAAAAGTGCTAAAATGTCCCTTTGCACATTTATTCAAGGCTATATAGTTTCTTCCATAAAATATACTGAAAGGTAATTAGTCATAATGGTAACATCACAACAGGTTGTTGACAGTATGTTCCTAAAACTGAACAGCATCAATCAGACAAAACCAGGAATAAACAATTTGGGGACAATACAATCATTGCTAGCCAACACCGTTCCTGCTTCATTATTCTAATAACATGATTTCCATGGTTATTAACCAACACCAAATCAGATGCAAAAGTTACAACAAAATAAAGAAATCGCACTCAAAGTCAACTATCAGAAAAGAGCAACATTATTCTAAATATAAAAAAGACTCAAAACAGTAACCAAATTCAGAATCGCCAACAGCCAAAACATTTTGTTCTGGGCAGGGAACAAAACCGAAACCCAAAGCAATTTTTCTAGCGTCTAACTACACTTATTCCAATGCCAATGGTTGAGTCTAATATAGTCATTAAGACTTGCAAGAATGCGACCAAAATAATAATACACAGGCAAATAGACAACACATGTATCAAACCTAAAGCTATGAACAAGATAGAGATCATAATCCACGAAGTTGGACACCGAAGTGACCAGACTCTTAGAACATGCAATCCCAGATCTACACAGATTTCAGATCCACAGACGAAATTAACAAGTTTTCTTGAGACTTTGCATAAGAATTGGAATAACACATTTCTAGCAACATCCGGTCAACCCTACGGCATGTGCTACAGATACTTTAAGATGCAAAGACCCGTTGACCCAAGAAAACCACCACAGAACCCTAGACCTACTTCGATTTCAAAATCAACGGTTCAGATTCACACTCAGATCATCGCCCAGACAACAGCTACAACCTAGCGGGAGATCACCCAAGCAACATGCCTCAGGCACCATAGAAACTTCACCAAGAACACTACCTAAAAAACACACAATAACAGCCACTTTCTACCAAATCTCGATCAGATCTACAACAAAAGTAACACAAACGCAAAATCTATATCCAGATCGAAAGAACTAAAGATCCATCTTTGAAACCAAGATAAACAGATCCCCAAATCCAAAAACCTCATAGATCGGGGGGATCGGAGACCAAAACACACTGGAAATGAAACCCTAAAGAGGTGAAGAGATGGAGAGATACCTATATTGGTCTCCCCGTAGAGTCGAATGGGTGGCGATGAGGAGGAAATGGAGGCGCAGGCGAGGAGACTGAGAGGGAGCTTAAATAGATGGGGCGGGATCGAAACCCTACTTTAGAAGAGTGTGCTTACGACTTTAGGGAGCTGGGCCATTCTAAAGTGATCCTGGCCGCCCATTTTCGCCTAAAGATGCGGATGACTAGATTCCCAGATGTGTGGCCTAGCGAAGATTACCACGTGGTGTGATCTGGTTGGAGGGTGTGGTGGGCTGCTAGTAGGTGTATATTATGCCACAACCAAATGGAGTTTGATTCGGTCCGAATTGGGTTCGTTATTTTGATGAGTTGCCATTAATTTGATTGAGATTTCTTGATTAATTTGTAACTTTAAATATTTGAGATGGAGTTGTTTAAATGTTTATTATAAATTTATAAGTGCTGTATCCAGTGAAGAGCAATGGGCAATGATAACCCCGTTAATCCGATTATTCTAACAAAATAATAAAATATTTTGGATTCAGATCTGCCAGAAAATTTCGGGTATGAGTGCTTATTTTACATCTGAATTTTTTTTTTAATTAGATCTGGTTTTGGATCCAAAACCTTTGGATCTGTCAAAACATTTTAAGACCTGTTTGGATTGAGAATATGATAAGTTTATATGTTGGATAGAGTAAAAGTTATGTAAACATTAAATAGCCGTTTGGATTGAGGATAGGATAAGTTTGGATGTTGGATAAAGTATGCATAAACCTCATTTATGCATTCAAACATTTTATTTATAATCTTACATAACTATTTTTAATGCTTGTATAATTTTTACTTTATCCAAAGTCCAAACTTATCCTATCCTCAATCCAAACGTACACTTATTCTCAATCCAAACGGACCCTAAAAATAATTATATAAGATTATAAATAATATATTTGGATGCAAAAATAGGGTGTATTATACATACTTATCCTCAATTCAATCGGGCCCTTAACGCTGGAATTACATTAAAAAAACAGTAAGGAAATCGGAGTTCGTGAAATCTGAGATATTGACAGATGTGGATCCATGTCTGAACATCTGAAGATATTTGCCTCTAAGTTCTTCACAGTGGAAATTTCGGCAGAAACTGATAGAGCCAGGAGATCCGGCCGAGCAAAGAAGCCAAATCCCAAGTACCATTAGGAGTATGAGTATGCTGGGTTGAGTAGGAGTCATACATATTAGTTTAATTAACTAGGTTTGAGTCGGATTAGTATGGGTGATGTGTAGGTGTCGTGGAGATTATGGTCTGTAGGAGCAGAGCTTTATTTAAGCAGAGAGTTGTAAGTCTAGGGTTATCTTTTGAGTAGAGAGAAGGTATGTCTTCCTTGTGGAGTTTCTTATCAGCAATAATATTGGGGGTTCTTCCAGCCATAAATTGGAAGGTTTGGGGTCTCCTCGGCCATCAACAGAGGTTTTTCCATCTTTTATTTTTAACAAGACAATCCGGTTTCTATCATTTGGTACCAGAGCCTTGATCCTGGCACGATGGTGGGTGCGAACAAGGAACGGCTCGACGCGCTCGAGCAAGATGCGGAAGAGAAGCAGGCGGTCATGGCCGCTGCCGCCGAACGGATCAGTGTTCTAGAAGCAAGATTCACAAGCATCGACGGTACCATGCAAGAAATTCTACGACGGATGGATGCCTTGACTGGGAGATCGGAGGGTCCACACGTTGACTATGATGGATCTTCAGTCCATGGGGGAGGGCGCGGCTCTGGAGGAGGACGGTTCCTGCATGATAGAGGTGGTGAGGAAGGTAGTCACCAACGGCTGCAGATGGAGTTTCCAAATTTCGGAGGGAGCGATCCAACCACTTGGTTGAACAGGGCGGAGCAGTTTTTTGATATCCAGAACACACCAGCAGACTAGCGTGTGAGGTTGGCTTCTTATCATCTGTAGGAGGTAGCTAATCAATGGTGGCAATGGCTTCAACGTAGGTCCCGAATGACTAACTCAGTGATTGCATGGGAGACCTTTGTACGAGAGCTTAAGGCCAGGTTTGGGAAAATTAACTACATCAACTACGACGAGGCCCTATCGCAGATCAAACAAAGGGGGACTCTAGAGGAGTATTTGGAGGAGTTCGAGATATTAGCTAATCGTGTCTCGGGATGGCCAGAATCTGCCTTGATTGGGACCTTTCTGGGAGGCCTGCAAGGTAATATTGCAGCAGAGGTCCGGATGTTTCGACCGACGACGTTGGTGAGTACTATTGAGATGGCGAGGTTAGCCGACGAAAAACTGCAACAGCATCATCAAGAGCGACTTCGGGTGGAGCCAAACCGGCCCATGCAAAGAAGCGGCACAAGCACGGGAGTGAGTGGGCGCGGTGGTCAAACCACCCTGGCCATGGGGGCACCAAACAGGGGACGGATTGCTGGACCGCCCAATCGAGCCCCGACTAATGTCCATCAACTCTCATGGGAGGAGATGCAAAAAAGGAGAGAGAAAGGTCTATGCTTCAATTGTAACGAACGATTTGTACCGGACATCGATGCCAGAGACCACAAGCCTTTCTCGTAGAGCCGGACGAAGATGAAGGAGAATGGGGAGATCAAGAAGCAGGCTTCCAAAAGAGCACCATTGAAGGCAGCCAAGAGGAAGAGATGGTGTATAACGAGGGTGGACCATCTATTTCTTTACATGCTTTAGCAGGCCACTCCGGGTCGAAGACAATGCGAGTGCGCGCTCTTTTGGGAAAGCAGCAGATAACCATCTTGATAGATAGTGGGTCGACGCATAATTTCATTAACGATGGTGTGGCAAGCCGGTTGGGGTTGGCAGTAACGCAAGTGGACGAATTTGCCGTGAAGGTGGCTAATGGAGAAAGACTCATGTGCAGGGAAAAATTTCAGAATGTGTCCATTTCAATTCAAGGGTATGAATTCATAACAACTCTATACTCTATTCCCTTGAAAGGATTGGACGTGGTGCTTGGAATTGAATGGCTGGAGAAGCTGGGTTCCGTGTTGTGCGATTGGAGGACGATGAGCATGAAATTCCAGCAAGGAGGTAAGGAGTTCATCATCACCGCGTGCCAACCCGGCGCACCTCAGCAAGCTTCTAGCCATGGGATCGAGCGCGCGTATCGAGCTGGGGGTGAACTTTTCTCTCTTCATATTGAACCAGCAGCAGAGAAAAGCGGAAACGAGAATCCCATCGAAGTCCAGAAAATTTTACAAGAGTTCTCAACGGTACTTTCCGAACCCACAGGATTGCCACCGGACAGGGATTCGGTGCACCGAATTCCGCTGATGGAAGGAGCCATGCCGGTGAATGTGCAACCATATCGCTATGCTCATTATAAAAAAAAATGAGATAGAGCGTCAAGTTGCGGAGATGATGAAGACAGGGTTAATCCGGCCAAGCACGAGCCCTTTTTCTTCGCCTGTTCTCTTGGTACGGAAGAAGGATGGCACATGGAGATTTTGTACTGATTATAGGAGTTTAAATCGGTGACAGTCAAGGACAGGTTCCCTATTCCGACCGTGGAGGATATGATAGACGAGCTGCACGGGGCGACCTACTTCTCAAAATTGGATTTGCGGGCGGGATACCATCAGATACGAGTGCACCCAGACGACATACATAAGACGGCATTCCGTACCCATAGTGGTCACTATGAATACTTCGTCATGCCATTTGGGTTGTGCAACGCACCATCCACCTTTCAGGCCATCATGAACAACTTATTCCGACCGTATCTCCGGAAATTTTTGCTCGTCTTCTTCGATGATATATTGATATATAGTAAGGAATGGAGGGAGCATCTTAACCACCTCAGGTTAGTTCTTGGAATTCTGCAAGCTAACAAATTTTTTATAAAACCGTCCAAGTGTGTGTTTGCTAGAGAAGAGGTTGACTACTTGGGGCATATCATCTCGCATGTTGGAGTTCGTGCCGATCCCCAGAAAATTGCCGCCATGCAACGATGGCCGACACCAAAGAACGTCACTGAGCTGCGCGGGTTTTTGGGACTTACTGGGTACTACCGGAAGTTCGTAAAAAACTATGGTAAAATTGCAGCCGCGTTGACGACGTTGCTCAAGAAAGGTCAGTTTGTGTGGAGCCTAGAAGCAGAGAAGGCCTTTCAAACACTCAAGGAGGCCATGTCGACGACCCCGGTGTTAGCCCTGCCTAACTTCAAAGAAACATTCACAGTTGAGACAGATGCATCCAGAGATGGGATTGGGGCGGTCCTCATGCAGGCTGGGCGTTCGATAGCCTACATGAGCAAAGCAATAGCTCCAACAAAACGGTCATGGTCAGCGTATGCCAAAGAAATGTTAGCCATTATTGAGGCAGTCCGAGTATGGCGACCATACCTGATGAGGAGAAGCTTCATCATTCAAACTGATCAGAAGAGCCTCAAGTATTTTTTAGAGCAGCGTGTCGTGACTCCCGAGCAGCAGAAATGGGTTTCGAAGCTTCTGGGGTATGACTATGAAATCATGTACCGGCCTGGCAAGGAAAACTCTGCTGCCGATGCCTTATCAAGATGCCAAGAAGAGGCAGAGTTACATGCCGTTACTTATCCGGTATCTCCCATCTGGAATAAATTGCAGCGGCTCAACGAGGAAAACGAGTATTTGCAGGCTTTGCATCGACAAATCACGAAAGGGAAGGGCGCTGGGAACGCCAGCTCAGAGTATGGCATGACCAGGGGCACCCAGCCAAGTGATGGTACGCTCGGAAACAAACCAGCAGAGACAAGGGAAGAAGACGGACTGAGGGGTGGCGCGACGGGGGAAGAAATTGAAGACGACAGGGAGGAGGCGTGGGACGTCCGACGTGACATGGTTTTCTATCGAGGACGGGGAGTAGTTCCACCAAAGTCAGAGCTGATCGCGAACATCTTGCAGGAGTTCCATTGTTCTCCTATCGACGGCCATTCAGGGGCTCTCCGGACCTTGAAGAGGGTTGAGCAAGCCTTCTATTGGAAAGGGATGAGGGGAGATATAAAAAACTTTGTAGCTGCTTGTGATGTATGCCAGCGAAATAAGAATGAATCACATCGGCCGGCGGGATTGATTCAACCTCTGCCGGTGCCAAACAGAGTATGGGAAGACATTTCAATGGACTTCATAGAAGGATTGCCCAACGCAGGGGGGGTGGATGTGATTATGGTCGTTGTTGATCGACTCACTAAATATGCACACTTCATAGCACTCGCACATCCATATACAGCAGCAAAAGTCGCTGGAGCCTTTGTTCAACAAGTAGTAAAGCTGCACGGCGTGCTGAGCTCTATTGTCAGTGATCAAGACCCTATCTTTATGAGCAAATTTTGGCATGAGTTCTTTAAAATGCAAGGGACACAATTAAAGATAAGCTCCGCTTATCACCCGCAGACTGATAGGCAGACGGAGGTGGTTAATAGGTGTTTGGAGCAGTATTTGCGTTGCTTTGTCAGTCAAACTCCAAAGAAATGGGTGCAGTTTTTGCCATGGGCAGAGTATTGGTATAATACGACATACCATAGATCAACTGGCATGACACCATTTGAAGCCCTCTATGGGCGGGCGGCTCCGGCCATCCCCAATTATTTGGCCGGTATGTCCCCTGTTGCTGAGGTTGATAAAGGATTGCTGGATAGAGATGCGGTTGTCCGTCAATTGAAGAAGAATTTGCATGAATCTATAAACAGAACAAAACAAGTGGCGGATGCGAGAAGGCGTGAGGTAGAGTTCGCCGTGGGAGATTGGGTATATCTGAAGCTTCATCCCTACCGCCAGAGTTCTCTTTTCAGGAGGGTTCATCAAAAATTAGCTAGTAAGTTTTTTGGACCATACCAGGTGATGGAGCGGATTGGATCGGTAGCATATCGTTTAGCTTTTCCGGAGGGAGTACGCATTCATCCTATATTCCACGTATCACTTCTACGAAGGAAGCTGGGCGAAGCTAGTCACGTACTTCCTGAAATGCCACCGTGTGGAGAAGACGGTACTCCTGTGTTGGAACCGGAAAGGATTGTGGAGTATAGGTGGGTGAAGAAAGGAAAGAGGTACATCGCAGAAGCACTCGTGCATTGGCGGCGTATGAACGATGATGATGCTACGTGGGAAGTTGTGGAAGATCTGCGACAGCAATTTCCAAGCCTAGACCTTGAGGACAAGGTCTTGTCTCAAGGGGGGGAGAATGATAGAGCCAGGAGATCCGGCCGAGCAAAGAAGCCAAATCCCAAGTACCATTAGGAGTATGAGTATGCTGGGTTGAGTAGGAGTCATACATATTAGTTTAATTAACTAGGTTTGAGTCGGATTAGTATGGGTGATGTGTAGGTGTCGTGGAGATTATGGTCTGTAGGAGCAGAGCTTTATTTAAGCATAGAGTTGTAAGTCTAGGGTTATCTTTTGAGTAGAGTGAAGGTCTCTCTTCCTTGTGGAGTTTCTTATCAGCAATAATATTGGGGGTTCTTCCAGCCATAAATTGGAAGGTTTGGGGTCTCCTCGGCCATCAATAGAGGTTTTTTCATCTTTTATTTTTAACAGGACAATCCGGTTTCTATCAGAAACATCCTCAGACTTTTCTTAGTAGCATAAAGATCCACATTCTTTGAGAAATTACAGCATAAATACGTAAAACCAAAAGGCGAAAAACATGCAGGATTGATGTGAATATGCTGCAATTACTGAAATTATATAATAATAAAAAATAATGCCAGCAAGACTTTGTCCAACAATAGAAGTTTGACAACCAACTCAAATTCTTTCTAGCAGCAGCCTTTTCAAAGGGCTTTCTTTATTCAATCTAGAAGCAAGCACTATTAAATTACATCTGTAGCAATGGATCATTATTGTCAATAATGAGTGTACTGAAGAAAGAAACCATAGAGTAGGAACTGAAGAGCATGAACAAAAGCTGAAAGCCTACTAACATTTGGAAAGGCACAAAATCACTAAGAAGTTTGATGTTGCGATGCAGGAAATGCTGAAACGAGATACAAGAGAAGAGTAAGAACAGTTTCAGTTAGTAACATCAAGTGGCATAGCATTCTATAGAACAAGTTTCAAGTAGTAACAAGTTTCATTGCTTCGGTTAATATACGCCAAATAGAACCCAATGCAAAATCCGAAATATCAAGTATTTTACAACTAATCAAGTATTTTACAACTAAAATACGACAATGTCTCGAGTATAACAGCTTGATTTCTCATTGCTAGGAGTCAAAATAGCAAATAAACATATTCAGAAATTGCAGTGAGGCTCAAGGGAGGCTACCGAGTGCCTCGCTAATCTTAACAGAGTTTTCTTGCCACAACTTCAGTGAAGACACAAGAGGATTCAGCTAACCACATGTAGTATTACTAAAGTAGCAATGAAGACTACTTAACCGGCTGTTGACATTAAAAACATATCAGATATTAATATATCAGATGTTAATATGCACTTTTAACTAGATGTGAAATAGTTATCATGAAAAGCACAATAATTTACAATGTTGTTGTACCGCAAATTAGACTCTTCCAATATCTATGATTCTTTAGCAGCGGAAATCATGAAGTGAACTGAACAATCAAAGAAACTATATAGCAGCTCCAAGACCATCCAGCCATGAAACAACTTCCTCAATTGAAGGTCTGTGTCTTGGATCACGGCTGATGCATTTGCATGCTGTTTCAAGAACAACAAGAAGCTGCTTCTCATGTGTCTTACTCCAGATCAACGGATCAAAAATCTGCTCCTCCATCTTTGCAGATTTTTTCTGGAGCACCCAAGAAACCAAGTCCCTACACTCTTTTGCCTTGCACACATCAACTGGCCTTCGGCTGGTGAGAAGCTCCAGTAAAACAACCCCGAAACTAAATACATCGCCTTTTAGAGTGGCTGTCAAAGTCTGGCTGTACTCCGGAGGGATGTAACCTAAGGTCCCAACCAGATCAGTAGTCACATGAGTATCATAAGGATGGATGAGCCTCGACAGACCAAAATCAGCTAAATGAGCTTCAAATCTTTCATCTAGAAGAATATTGCTCGACTTCACATCACGGTGCACAATGTTAGGTTCGCAAACTTTGTGCAAATAAGCTAATCCCCTTGCTGCTCCCTGAGCTATCTTCAGCCTATACTCCCAATTAAGCAAAGATCCCTCATCCATCCTCTCATGCAACCAGTAGTCCAAGCTACCATTCTCCATGTAAGAGTAGATGAGCAATCGGTCACTACCATGCCGGCAGTATCCTTTCAAAGAGACAAGGTTCCTGTGCTGAGCCCTCGAGAGCGCTTCCACTTCTGCCTGGAATTCGCGATCTATTTGTCCACAGTCACCAGAAAGCCTCTTAATCGCTGCCTTTGTTCCATCAGGGAGACATGCCTTGTATACCAGTCCAAAACCTCCACATCCGATAATATTAGCTTGATCAAAATTGTTAGTAGACTTCAAAAGGTCACAGATGGTTAGTTCCTTGACATCAGGACTCTGAAAGAAAAGTACCAACTTCGATTCAAGAGAATATGAAAACCCAGTACCATCTTCCACGTCTTCTTCATCCAATGAGTCTTTGGTATCCTTCCTTGACAAGTTCAGCAAGACAACTGCTAAAAGAATTGTAATGCCAACTCCTATGGAAATGATTATTCCAACTATGCTGCTCCTTCTGACCTTGTTGTTCAAGCTTGATGGAATTTCCGGATTCGGCACCAAAAGTTCATTGCAAGATGGGCCTGATGTTCTACACAGTCCTGTGTTACCTTGGAAGCTCGAGTTCGGAAAACTAAAGAATTGTCCCCCAGTTGGAACAGTCCCCTGCAAGTGGTTATTCGCGACACTAAACTTCGATAAGAAGGTAAGTTTACTCAATGATGAAGGGATCAAACCACTGAGATTGTTGCAAGAAAGATCCAACACCTCCAAGTTCTCCATCCTGGAAAGGGTGTCAGGGATGGTTCCAGTAAGGTGGTTATTGCTCAAATCCAAGACATGGAGTGCCTTTAAATGTCCAAACTCAGGCCATATGGTCCCATTAAGACCATTGTCATTCAAATACAAAGACGGCGGAAAGCTTGAAAGCTGATTGTACTGAAGCCCTCGAATACTTTGGTTGCGCTTGACATACAAAGGCATTCCAATTAAAACACTCCTAGGCGAGCTGTGTGCGAGAGTGAGGCTTCGCAGTTGCGTCAAGCTTTTAGGGATTTCACCAGTCAGAGAGTTGTTCGAGATATCTAAGTAAAATAGATTCTCAAACCCCCCGATCCATGGTGGAATAGCTCCACTCAAGCAGTTCCATGACAAATCCAGTACTTCTAAATCCTTACATTCCTTCAGCCACAGAGGAATTTGACCTTTAAGAGCACAATTTCCGACTGCAAGAATTCTCAGGTTCTCAAATGCACCAGGAAGCTGTGGAACCTCTTCTCCATGGAAATTCTTGGTAAGGATAAGAGTGATAAGGTTCTTGTTCCCCTGAAGCACACTCAATGCGCCTGACAAGTTATGGAAGCTATTGTTTGACAATGACAAAAACGAAAGAAACACAAGGTTCGCAAACTCCCCTGGGATTTGACCTGAAAGACTGTTCTTGGCAACACTAAGAGTTTTCAAGTCTTGGCAATTGGATAGGCTGGCAGGAAGCGTGCCATTGAAATGATTTGAAGCAAGATCAAGAGAGCTAAGAAGAGGCATTCTGGAGAAATCGATATCAATGGAACCCGAAAAAGAATTGTTATGAAGGTCGAGCTCCCTGAGCATTGAGCATGATGCTAAAGAAGGCGGCAGCTTGCCGGAGAACAAATTGGAGTGCGCAAGGAAATGCTCAAGACTGGTAGTGTTCTCAAACACATCAGGAAGAGGACCAGAGAACTGGTTCCCGGAAATGATCAAAGTTCTAATGATTGGTAGATTATTCAGCCTATCACTCAATTGCCCAGAAAATCCATTGAAGGCAATAGATAGCTTCTCCACTGCAACCAAATCAAATAGTTGGTCAGGGAGATTACCTGTGAGAGAATTGGAACCAATGTAGAGCTCTCGCAAAGAATTGCAACAATTAGCAAACCCTTCTCCGGCGAGCTCACCGGATAAACTGTTTGCCGATAAATCCACAACCTGAATCACATTAGAGCCAATGCAGACTCCGGAACTGATTGGTCCGGCGAGAGAGTTGTTGCTGATATTGAATGCTACTAAATTGGGCAAAATCCCAAAATTGCCAAGAGACCCATTAAAGGAATTGCTCGATAAATTAGCCCACCGGAGAGAAGCAATGTCGCCGATCATTGTGATAGGGCCCGAGAACTCATTGTAACTTAGATCAAGAAGCTCGAGCTGATTAAGTCCAGAGATTTCCGACGGAATGTGACCAGAAAAGCGGTTCCGGGAGAGGTCGAGAGACCGGAGCCGGTCCAAGTTGGCGAGGGAGCTTGAAAGGAGCCCTGCAAGCCCCCAGCCGGAGAGTTGGAGCATGGTTACCCTGTCACCAGCGCAAGAAACACCATCCCAGCTGCAACAAGACTCGTTTTTGAACCATCCATTGGAGATGAAGGCCTTGCCGGTAAGGTTTCCAGCAAACCATTGAAGGGCTTGGAGGTCATTGTCATCACAGGGGCTGCTTGGAGCTCCAAGAAGAGGGGAGGAGCATAGCAAGAAAACCATGAAAGCCCATCTGAAGAGAAGCAAAGAAGAATCCCAGAAGGCCATCTGCAAGCGCTTCAGAGAAAACCCAGATGAGATCAAGATCTTAAAACCCCAACTCCATGTGAGCCGGGAGGTATCCCCAAGAAGGTTGGGAGATCTTGTGGGTGAAGCAAAGGGTTTTGGTTGTGGACCCAAACAAACGCCACCTTGCATCTCTATCAAGGAAGAGCTCTAGTACTACTTGAATACAACAGCTTCCATTGAAAAGGGTCCAGTTCTGGTAGAGCTCTTTCTTCTAGTTTTGTGGACTAGAGAGAGAAAGTGTGAACATAAGCCAGCTTATTAGTTGCTCTTCCCAACATTGCATTAATAATATGTGGAAGAGAGAGAAGATAGAGAAGAGAGAGAAGAGAGATGTCTTGAAGAGGGTACGAGAAGGTTCAAAATGGGAAAACATGCAACAGAGAGGAGTGTCTTTTTGGTAGGGAGGGTGTTGTAAATTTATGTCTTTGTAGGGGGCTGGTGGGGTTCTGAACTTTATTTAAAGGGGGAGAGAGATGAGGATTGATTAGTGGGTGCTGACCAGCAGAGAAGCCTTCGTTTTTTAGCTTTTATTGTAACAACTAACAAGAGTTACTACGGCTGGAGATGCTTGCTTTAATTTCCTCACAGGTTTCTCTTGCTTTTGGTTTCTCCCCGCCGCCACCCCCCCCCCCCCCCCCCCCCCCCTCTCTCTCTCTCTCTCGATCTCTCGATAAATGGTCGTTGTACCTCAGAATTTCATATTACTGACATTCTGGTAGAGCAGAGAAAACCACTCTGAAATACGTCGTGCAGGTTCGAATTTTGAGAATATCAAAAATACCTTTCATAATAAATAAGCTCATGTTTGGTTAAGGTACTCATTCTTATCTTCAAATATCAAATATCATCATTATTACTTTATCTTCATTCCATCTACCACCATCACTTTACTTTTTTATATCCTCATTTCTTAACCTCATTTTTTCTAACCCTATCCCCCTTAACCCCACTTTTTCTAACCCCATACCAAATGATGCAGGACCAAGCCCATACCTGATCGAGTCCGATCCGGAGCAGATCCCGAGGCAATCCGGACGCGTTCGGACCCCATTCGTCTGACTCAGATCTCTGGACGACCCCGACCGTCGGATGGGCATAACTTTCGCTCACGACGTCCGATCGGGGCGTGCGACCAGTCAAAACGACCGACTCAACGGGCCCGTCAAGATTCATCGGAGATCGAAGATCTCTCCATGGCCTTGACCTCCGAATCTTCAAATTCCTTTTCCTTTGGCTTAAAATTCAGTTTTAGTGAAAAACTTTCCTTTTTAGGCAGTTTGTTCGGCCTTTCCTTTTTTAGCAAATTTCATATTTCTAGTAGGTTTTCTCCTATTCGAATTCCGGATTTAGTACTTGGATTAGGGTAATTCATATCAGAGTCCATGTATGAGTTGGTCTGGTCTCTCCTTAATCTATAAAAGGAGGAATTAGGGTTTGTAAGAGTCAGTTTTGATGATGAATAAAATTTAGGGTTTTTGGTTTCTCCCCTTGAGAAATCTGATTGTCTCTCCCATAGAGAGGTTCACGTTTACCCTGCGCCACCAAACAGGGCCGATGTGATCGTTTGGATTGTGTAATTATTTTTTTTAACAAATTAAGCTGAAGCTAATGCCCAAAGTCTTACGGGGTACTCAACCTACCCTAACATGGACTTGACGAGCAATCTTGTCATCCTCTTATTCCTCTCCCTAGAGATATGAACAATTGAGAACATATCACAATTTCATAACCTTCACCGCACATAAAGCAAAGTGATAATTGTCATTTAATCTCATTTGGAGATCTTTATTGCTCTACAGTCTTCTAACAAATCTATAAGGCATTTAGTCTTTTTTTAGGGTTATTATGGTAACTTTCATGACCAAAATACGCTTTACAAATAGAAAAAGTATGGACAAAGATGTCATTTCTTGGAATTCAAAATAAATGGGTGCATAAGTGGGTGCGGTTTTTGAAACATGGAACTTTTTGAGAAAATGCATAAGTGGGTGTGGTAATTTCGGCTGCATTAATGACTTGCATGCATTAATGGCTTCTTTTCATTGTCGTATACAACAAAATTACTTGTTTTTTTGTAGTTACTTTCCATATATTTTTAACTAACTTTTCAGTTTTTTTGGAAGTAACTTTTCAATTTTTTTAAAAGTTATTTTTCAGTTTTTTTGGAAGTAACTTTTCAGTTTTTTTGAAAGTTAATTTTTAGTTTTTTTTGAAAGTTAGTTTTCAGTTTTTTTGGAAGTTAGTTTTCAGTTTTTTTGGAAGTTATTCTCCATTTTATGGTTACTTTCCTTCTTCTTTTTTAAATCTGATGACTACCACAATTTATTTGGTACTTAAATCTCATTTGATTTGTGGTTTCTTTTCATTTTTTTTTTTGAAAGTTACTTTTCATTCCTTTTTTATAGTTACTTTTTGAAAAAATGGTATAAAAATGATAGTTACTTTCCATTTTGTATCAACTGTTATTTTTTGTAATTACTTTTTGAAATTAGTAAGAAATTACAAGTTACTTTACATGTCAATTGTTTGGTAGTTACTTCGAAAAGTAACTACCTTTCGAAGTAACTACCAAAGTTATTACTAGCATAGGCTCATCTTTTTGTGGTAACAAAAGAGTAAAAGAAAAGTAATCACAAAATTGAAAAGTTACTAAAAAAATAACCACAAAAAGTAATTAAAAAAATAAATATAAGTTTCATCAAATCGTGACTAGATCGGTGATCGGTGACGGGGAGCTTTGGACCGACTGACTCGATCGGGATCGGCGGGTGGATTAGTGACGGGATAGGCGACGGGGAGACCGGATCGGCGACAGAGAGCCCGGATCGGCGACGGAGAGCCCGGATGCGACGGGGAAGCGGGATTGGCGACGGGGGAGCCTGGATCGGCATCGAGGGAGCAGGATCGGCGACAGGGGAGCGGGATCGGCGGCGAGGGAGCCCGGATCGGCAGCGGTGGAGCGGGATCGGCGACAGGGGAGCGGGATCGACGCCGAGGGAGCCCGGATCGGCGACAGGGGAGCCGGATTGGCGACGGAGAGCCCGAATCGGCGATGGGGGAGCCGTATCGACGGCGGGGGAGTCGGATCTGTGACGGGGGAGCCGGGATCGGCGAGTGGGGAGCTCGGATCAACCCCGGGGGTGGGGAGACTAAATAAAAACATATAATGGTATTATAGTCTTTTCTCTTCTATAGTGGTACTAAAAAGGTCTTATATAGAAATCAAATGATAAATTGATATCTAATAAGAGATCATTTGACAAATCTTCCCGAAGCAAAAAGCACCCTTGTAGCCTAATGGGTCTAATTCTAACGACGAGATCAAGAGTATTTTCGGAATATTTCTTATAATTTAATCAAAGTCATATTCTTATAATGATTTGAGGGACCGATATGGAATTGTCCAGATTTGAGAGATTTGTATACAATTAAGTAAAATTTGAGGGGCTGTATGCTTAAAAGCGGCTGATTTCGTTTATAACCGGAAATACGAGGGACTTATTTGCAACAAGAAACGGAAAATATGGTCGAATCGGATCGGTTGAAACGCCAGATAGCGACGTACGTCACGAGCTTTATATATGGAAAAGTAGTCAACTTAGTTTGCGTGCTTTCCCATCAACTTGCATGTGAAGCTCGCATCAACTAAAGTTAGGGACCCACTGTCCTAACTGGCATTGAAAACACTCCCTCCCTCTTTTTGGGTTTTTTCAAACTCGGTCCTCTTACGTTGAATTCATAGCTTTATTATCTCAAAGTAAAGTTAGTAGGAGCATAATAAGAAGATGTGGGTAGGATTCCAATGTATTAAAGATTAGATGACTGGCTGCTGCAAAACGATGATACTCCCTGCCCACCATGGTCCCCTGGTCAACTGAGGTCACAGTAATGAGTTACTACTAGCATGCCGTAGTTGTAACGCACACTCTGCTACCTTTTGAGGACCTTGCAGCACTATTTGGAGTAAAGATTGGGATGGCAGGTACTTGTTTGCAGAGATTTGTTGATCTGCTCTTCATATAAGTCTTCTGGGCATGTGGTTGG
>OY986972.1:21567699-21709665 GCA_963920575.1 Narthecium ossifragum
ACTTGCAGTTTCAGCAAACCCCTCGTTAGCTAGGGACTAATGATCCTTCGAAACTTTCAATTCAAGTAGAAATCTCATTTCATACAAGACACAATGATGTATCAGATTCAGCAATTAAAAAATATGTACCTTCACTCTAGCAAGAATCACACACAAGGCACTATCTTCCTCTAATTTGTACGC
This sequence comes from Narthecium ossifragum, assembly GCA_963920575.1. Taxonomy (NCBI): domain Eukaryota; kingdom Viridiplantae; phylum Streptophyta; class Magnoliopsida; order Dioscoreales; family Nartheciaceae; genus Narthecium; species Narthecium ossifragum. The sequence goes on from OY986972.1 coordinate 21,567,883, forward strand.
ATTAGATCCGAGCTTAATCCTCAAAACTCAATATTAATCAGTCAATAGGCTAATCGGGATGTTTTATTTTGGACAATCATTAAATACTCAAACAAAATATGGAGAGAGGAAGGACAGATAAGCGAATTAGCGATTCATCAAACTGCATCCTCCAGAGAATATGAGATTAGTTTGTGAATTACTATTATAAATCTGCTGGTATCAACTCAAACAGTTAAGAAGAAGTCCACCAAATTAATCAGCAACTTATCAATCCGCTAAATCAATCAACCAATTATAAATTAAGTTCTCAAAAATTAAGTTCTTATAGTAGACCCTTGCTCTACTAATGATATCACAGCACTCGCAGTTTCAGATAGATGTAACCAATAGATGATTTGCACAATTTTTGGATATTTTGCTAAATCATTGAAGAACCTCACAGTGTTCTATTGCTAAAACTAATAGCCTACCTTAGCTAGCCAAATCAGAGATTTCATGTAATCAATTGCTAATAGATGACTTGCACACTTTTAAGATAGTCAAAATAAGCAAATGAGATCCTCACAATGTTCTATTGATAGAACACTAATTCCATAACATAACCAGTCAAATCAGAGATTGCTCGTAATCAATCAGATAAATAAGTTGATCTTCATATCATCCGAATTTTTCATGCTTGACTCAAATTTAACTAGTCCTAAGAAGGTTCAACATTGTTGATCGAGAGTCCTGTTACCGCAGAGACAATGTGATCAATTGATGATTATAAGCTAACCCAAAATCGCCTAACAGTCTACCAATTCTTTTGTTCTCTTATTTAGCCTTTGACCTCAGCATAGGACAGTAGCCTAATTACTGCCTTACAGACGTTAGGCAAAACAGGACAGTGCCCCTTTCAGTATTGTAGCTAACCAGCCCATATGACCAGGTTTATGGGGGCTTCAACAACTTAGATATGACAACCTACCAATCTGTTACAACTCAAAAAATGAGCACTACGAAGATCATATGTGAATAGAATCAACCCTGCTGAACAACACTTGCACCTGGTGATCCTAAATTTCAGTCAGAAACTCCTCGTAAAACATCTTCAAGAATGCGAAGTGGGTTCTAGAAAAGAAATATAAAATAGATCGAGTTTATGGGCCACATGAATCAAGGAGTATAAGAATAGCCACCACTAGCAACACATCAACAAAAAACAGGCCAAATCACCATCGTCGTTGGCAGCTTTCGGCTGAACAGCGACCTCAAGATTTACTAGATGAGATCTTAAGAAGTACCAGGAAGTCAGAGACAACACAAGGTTCACATAAAGGAGAAGCTTTAGTGTGACCCAAGAATGGTGGATGCAAAACTTTAATAAAAATGGAAGGTATATGATAAAAGGAAATGGAGGGAGAATATTTTTAGAGGTCAATATGTTAGCAGATTAGATTGGGTCAGGTCAGTGGAACATAATCATTTAATATTCAGAAATTAACAAATTTCCTGTGTAATACCTCAAACGCTCTTGTCAGATATCTTGCTTCTAGTAAACATGTTGCTAGGACACCAGAAGAACACAAAGGCAATTAAATAATTAGTTAATTGGTGATAAGCCCAACTTAGCGTATAACATTAACGTGTAGACCTACTTAACCTTTTTTGAGGCGATTAGCCCATAAACAGGCGGTTATGGTTAGTTTTGTACATACCATGACCATAATGCCCATATATTATATGAAGCCCTGACCCAGTCCAATCACCATCGCAACTACCCAAGTAACCCAACCTCTCCCCAACCGGCCAACCCTCGGATCCCACCGCCTCAATTTATTCCGACAATCCCCTCGGAATCCATCATCTCCTTCAACCCCGGTGACCCACGAGCTCTATCTCCTTCCTTCCTGACGACCGCGCCTGACCCCGACCCAGTACGACACCGTCGCAAACACTGCAACCCTCCTCACCGTTGATATCCATCTCGGACTTCCCTCTCTCCTTCCCCACAGCCACCGCTGCCACCACCCTTAACCTGCCGTTTCCGTCCTTCCGATCCCCAACAACTCTGGATCTGGATACCCGACACCCTCCCGACCTCTCCGCCTTCGTTTCCCGGCGAGATCCGTCGCCCCCGGCCCTTCTCGTGCTCACGGCTCATCTTCCCTGGCAAGTAGATCGCGTGCGTGATCTCCCAGTAGGATCTGAGTCATCCAGAGTAGTCAATTCTCAATTTTCTCTTTTCTCTAATCTATCTTTGTTTGTCGTTCATGTTCCAATTCAATATTGGCTCAATATTCAATATTCAATTCTCTTTTATCTTCTGATGGGGTTTGGCTGGAGTTGGTGGAGAGCTTGGGCTGTCGTCATTGAGGCCGTGGGAGGTGACTGGAAGGGATAGGATGTCATGGGAGCAAAAGGTTGACGGCGATGTTTGGGGTTTTGGCTTCATTGGAGTAGATGGCGGAGATGGCCGCGAGTTTGCTAGTGTTGGTCTGAGGTGGAGGAGGTGCTCGGGGCGGTGGCAGCAAGGAGGGGGAGGTTGAGGTCGTGGTGGTGGTTGCCAACGGGTTGAGGTCGATGGAGGTGCTTTGGAGGTGGGATGAGTTCGCCAGAGATGGGTGGATGGCCAGGGCGGGGATGCAGTGGGATCTTCGGTAAGAGGTCGGAGTGATTGGCGCCAGCGATGGAGGTAGAAGTGGCGTCAGATTGCAATCGGGTGGGAGGAGATCGTGAGGGAGATGGAGAACGAGCGGGGGAGAAAGAGGGTAAAAGGAAAAAATAAGTCATGTTGTTTAGGTGATTTTAGCCTGGGTTTTTAGAACATGGGGGTATTTAGGTTTTTCTAGCAGCTATTTGGGCTTAACGTCCAAAATAATTAACGTAAGGGTAATTATATATGCACCACCATGCACCACACCCAACTGAATCGGTGATTAACCACGGAATTTTTTATACTAGTTCGGTGGCTTTCCACTTAATTTTTTTATACCAGTTCGGTGGAATTCCACCGAACTAACAAAAAATTGGGTGTGGTGCACTGTCAATTTTTGTGGTGCATATATAATCACCCTTAACGTAATAAGTCTACTATTTGGGCCTCTGGCCGCTTCCCTCTTAAATAATATGGACCGTTCATATTTCACAAGCCTATAAAATAATAACGAGATATAGATATGAAATCATCCCTTTATTTGTATGGCGTCTAAATCCCTCTTAAGGAGGTCCTCAAATCCATCAAGTGTAGATCACAACCTTGGAAGATATCTATTTGTCCATCCTCATCACCCTAAGTAGGAAGTAAATATATCGCTGAAAACAAACCAACATGTTTGTTGATATACAAGTTCTTACAAGTATGATCGGAAAAACTGCGACCCAAAACCAATTCTAACACCTATGATGCCTTATACTTCAATAACTTCTCTTTCCATTTCGAAACCTTATAAGCAGTTCTCAAATAAATATGTCGGGGGGTCAAGGATTACGCGATATGGCAAAATTGCGGACTCTTCTCGTAAAGTCTTGCTCTTGAGATTCTAGATGTGAAACTACCTCCTTAATCAACAATCACAACACAGCCCCCACGCTACCATGTGCCTCTTTAACTGCCCAAACCGCTATAGAGTAAGCTTCATAAAGAACTAACATCCAAGAAAATTCACATATCCAAGTTTGACCTCATATGCACTTCAGAGTTTACCGATCCAACGACAAAAAAAAATCAATAATTCTACTCTAAAGATCCAAGCAACATATTACTATCATGTTTAATTTCGGCGTATAATGACCAGAAAATCCATCACATACTCTTTGTGTTGCTAGTATTAAATACTCTCAAAACCAGTTGGCATAGTCAGGCTATCTGACACCAAAATAAAGCGATGAACCGGAACAATAAATTAAGTTCTCAGCCTGACCTATTAGTATCTTCTCATTTTAAAATCAGTCCATATGTTACCTTTATTCAACTTAATAAATCCTGGAATTATTCAATAAACAACTTCTAGAAAGCTGCAGTATCTCCATTTCTAATGAAGCAACATATAAAAACACACAATGGCTGGAGTCATGATATCACTACTCAAACCTTGATATCACTACTCAAAATCAAAACACATCAACATTTAATTCGATACCGCCCCTAATGTCTGTGTTAAATCCTCACAAATCATCCTTGACGATTGACAGCCTCGTATGAGTATTCAGAATACTCAGTCGTATTGCTCTACCAAACACGTCATAGTCCCATAATTTGATCGACTCCCTCACTGTAATGACACTACCAAACTTTGTAAATAGTTAGGAAACATAATGACGTATCAGGATCACATTATGCCCTCCAAAGCTTTATAGTTGAACCTCAAAGACAACTATTTGAATTATTGATGATATGTACACTCAACCACAAAGGGAATGAGTTGCATACTTGAAATCTTACAAATCTATCACAACTATCTCTGTCCTGCTCTAGTTTCTTTGCTTAATATCCAGCGCAATCCTCAGAACTTCAAGATCATTCCCAAGATATCAGATTAAGCTCTTGGGATGGTCTATTTGGCCCATCATCCAAACATCAAGTAAAACTTTGTTAAAGGTTTGTCAGGTCAACAATCATCAAAATAGATCCTCACAGCTTTCTCTGGTATCAAATACTTATGACAAGCCAAATCATTCAACAATTTATACAATTAATCTACTCCGCAAGAGCCGTCACCCAAGTATTAAGTTCTTACCATTCACACAATTCCTATCTACATTGCTAAATCATCAAAGAGAGCCTCATATAACCAAATAATACAACTAATCCTTCAGTAGTCAACCACATCCATTAATGGATCATCAAATCAATCAGTTGTAGTCAACTAGACAAAGCAATAAACCATCATCTCATAAACAATATCCTCATGCTATAAATTGCACACCCTTAAATTTACTTGTCCTAGAAGATCTAACATTGTTCTCGTGTCCACCATTTTTACTTTGAGACAATATGATCCATTAAGTCATTTCCTAAAGCAAATTCACCCATCAGCCATTTAATAGATTATTAGATCACATTCTCAAGATATGTTGTTGAAGGGCCTGTTTGGCTCCCATCCCGGATGGAATTCGGGATCCGGAATCCACGGTATTCGCTCCGTGAGCGGACGATACAGGCCGATTTCGGTATCCGCCCTTGGGCGGATTCCATTTTTTGGAATCCGCCGGTGAGCCAAACGCTGGGATCCGGGAATCCGGAATCCGACGGATTCACCCCCATTCCATGCTGCCAAACAGGCCCGAAGTAATATTCAAGCAATTAAAAACTATTTTGTAGAATCAGCCAATCAAAATCAATTAAGGCTATATCAAAAACTCATGATGGAATGTGTGATAGATCATCCAATAACTTTGATGATGATCATCTGGATCTATTAATAGAGCTCCAAACTAGCCTATCAACAACCAAATTGCTCCATAGATGTATCATTTCATTCTCCCAATCTTATCATTCAATAACATCTTCAGTCAATCCTATATGATCATCCGATTGAGTTTTCAATGATGATCGCTTCGACCTACTAATAGAGCTCCCAGCTAGCCCATTAACCATCATGTCTAAGTCTCAGAACAATAAAATCGATAGACCCTTATGAAATGAATTCTTATATTTCCTAGCAGTTCGACCTCATTTTATTCAATTCTCATGATGGTCAATTCTCTAAATTGATGCATCATCATAACTTCTGGTTTATTGGCTGAGTCTATCCTCTCAATCTCATGAGGAATCTGAGATAGATGTATCATTTCATTCTCTCAATCTTATTGTCCAATAATACCTTAAGTCATTCCTCAGGACGAACTGTGAAATAGATCGTCCAATAATATTCCTCCATTATCTCCTTGAGACAATATGATCCATTCAGTCATTTCCTAAAGCAAATACGCCCATCACTCTATTTTTATCAGTCTAGATAGATTATTAGATCATGTCCTCGAGATGAGTTGTTGAAGTCCAAACAATCAAAAAAACGATTTTGTAGAACCAGCCCATCTAAATCAATTAATGCCAGATTGCTAACTTCTTTCTGTAGATAAGCAAACAAAGCAATTAGCTAAGATATCATATTCTCGTAGATGTATTCTTTCATTCTCCCAATCTTATTGTCAAATAATGCCTCAAGTTATTCCTCGTAATGGACTGTGAGAGATATCACCCAATAGCTTTTCGATGATGATTGCCTTGATCTATTTTATTAATAGAGCTCCCAACTAGCCCATCTAGGGTCATGTCTAAGCCTCAAAACAATATAAGTGATAGATCCTCATCAAATGAATTCTTATACCTCCTAGCGGTTTCACCAATAGATCATCTTATTCGATTTCCCATGATGGTCAATTCTCTAAATCGATGCATCACCATAACTTTTGGTCTATTGGCTGAGTCAATCATCATGATGGAATCTGAGATAGATGTATTCTTTCATTATCTTATTGTCCAAATAATATCTTACGTCAATCCCCATAACGGACTGTGAGATAAACTATCCAATCGCTTTTCGATGATGATCACCTGGTTCTATTAGAGCTCCAAACTAGCCCATCAATCGTCATGTCTAAGCCTCAAAACAATATAATTTGTGGACTCTCATCTTATTCGATTTCCCATGATGGTCAATTCTCTAAATCGATGCATCACCATAACTTTTGGTCTATTGGCTGAGTCAATCTATCATGATGGAATCAAAGACAGACCATCAGACCTCCTTTCTAATGATGATCGATTGGATCTATTAATAGAGCTCGAAACAAGCCCATCATCCTTCATGATAAGCCTCAAAATAATATATAAATTGATAGACCTCATCAAATTCAACTCTTAGTTCCTATCGGTTAAACTAACAGATCATATGATTTGATTTCCCATAGGTACTTTGCTAAATCGATGCATCATCATAACTTTTCGTTTATCAAATCAGTCCACGATTATCATCAAATTCTTCTATGGTCTACCAAATTCAATCCGCCAAATCCGATTCTTATAATGGTTGCTTGATCAGTCATATCACAATATTTTAAGTTCAGTAGAGTAGGACAGGTACGTCAGATACTCTTGCCACGAAAGAAAAATCTTCCAGCACTGTTGTTGCTATAAGTACTTTCAGAGCTCAATAGTGCACATAATAACTTTTACTAAGTTGACATTCATTTCCATCTTCTGCCATACTCTACTTGAGCAGAGAAGAACATCCCTAGTACCCTTGATTAAAGTATGCCTATATAATATACTTCAATTAGGCTCATTGGGCAAGGTTACTAAGGCATGACTGAGACTAATGAAGATTCAAATAAAATACCATATACAAACAAAGATCTTAGTTTTCCGATAAACAATACTATAGAAGGTGAAATAATCAGAGATACACATAACAATGAAGAAAATGTCAGATAAACAGACCTGCCGAACAACAACATAGTCCCCCATTGCCAGGCTCAGTTCCTTCTCAGAAGAAGCACTAAAAGCATGCATAACCTGCAGTTGGCAAAACAAGAATTGTAAAAATATTGTTCATTTGTACCATGGAATGTTAGAAACCACATTCCTTATTTTTTGAGAGATTCAAGACTTACCTCAGCAAGATAATATAGAGCTTTTTCTGAGCGTTTATGAGATGGAGCTGAAGGAGTCAAAGGAGCTGAAGGAAGTGCAGACTCTTTCTTTTGTTTATCAGAAACCATCTAAATGAAATTTTCCAGATTAAAATCACATTTGCTGTTGTTAGATAATTTAATTCATCTGAACTTTCAAACACTACCTCAGCTTCGACATCGTCAAGTATGGCCGCAACTCTTAGATGAAATGATTTTTCAGCTTCTACCTTCAATATGGAAAATAATCAACAAGAATAGAAGAGTATAGAAAGATCAATTGTAGTGCACTTTTGATACCCATTTCATTCACACTAAAGTTTCCAGAACCATACCATGGCAACAAGGCGTTGGAAAGTAAGTCTTTGCTGCTGTGACTCGACAGCAGATAGTGCACCAGCTGCTTCTTTTCCTAGTACTGCCATGTTTGCCTTCAACTCGTGCATTTTAGATTCAGATGACTGCAGCTTTGCAGTGTTCTCCAGAATAGGGGCTTCTCTGATTCGAGCTCGCCTTCTCGAAACATCTGTAGCCTGTCAGAATTTGTCAAGGTCAATGGGAAGTAACAGACTGAAAGGAGAAGAGTGCAATGATTCCATATGCTAATCATGCAAGTGGATGGACAGTATATAATTGCAACTGATGCTGGGCCCAGCAACCTTACCTGGGCTTCAGCCTCTTGTCTCATCCGACTATAACGCTGAGCAAGATGGCGAGCATCTTCCAGGGGCGCACCAGTGGCCATTGCTCTCAATGGTTCCATGATCTACAAGTACCGAAGGAAATTAATAAGCCTTCAAAGCCTTAGGTGATCCTAGTTTCTTGACTAGCAGACTGATAAGCTCCGTGACCATATTTACTGGTTTTACTATTAACTAACAAAATACACGTAACTGGTCTACGAAACTTTCAGTGAGGAAGGAAGTCCAACAGTGCATGACCTGTGAAGTTAATTGCATGTTAAAATCTTCATGCTCTTTTTCAACATTCAGAAGTGCACCACCATATAAGGAAGCTGCTTTGGCTAAAATCCCATCAGTAGACATATATTCGCTCCCATATTTGTAACACTCCTCGGAAAGTTTTGTACCTTAATATAAAGTGTGATCAGATACTAGTACACATATAAAGAGTCTTATAGACAAGTCAACACACTAAAATGGAATGAAACTTGGAGGAACAATTACCTATCTCAACATGTTTATATCCAATGGTCACATAGCCTTCAGCTGCTCGTACAATGTCCTTCTGAAAATCCTGTATCACCACCAAAATTGCTTCAGAATTTGCCTTTACTAGAATTTGTAGGAAAGAATATCCACCATCCTAGTAAAGGACTTTAGAACTCCAATAAGTTGCGAGACAATCAAGAGATGCTATAGCCTAGAGGCTAGAACCACCTAGGCATTTTCACAATCTTGATGACTAGGAACTCTGCATGTGACATGGGAATGATCATTGATAAACTAAACTTAGAATTTTATTGTGCAATGGCAAACAACACATAGTAAAAAAATTGGATCGTCTTACTAAAATTCTCATCAGTTAAGTAACAGCAAGTAAATGGCCTTCCTTGTAAGATGGCCGTATCACTAATAAATTATAATGCACATTAACCTGTGGCATAAGTTGATGAACCCTTTTTGGTATTTGGCAGGAATAAATGGGTTGGTATAAAGCATTTTCTTCTATAGTCTTATTTAGCTTATTTTTTACTTAATCCTAACTTCACTTAGTAAGCATTAAAGCAATTGCAAACATACCCTATAGCTTAGCTTGCTATCAGTTTCTTTAATTCAGTTTCCAGAATCCAAAAAAGTGCTAGTATTTATTCGTCGTTGGTTTGAAACTATCAATTTGTGCAATAGTACCAAAAGTCTCTGTTGTAAATATATGTTTATGCTCCTGAGAATTTGTCTAACGGAATATGAATACTGTTCTAAAACGTTTTAACACAAATCTACTCATCAAATAAGGAATAAACTCGATAACTGATTTTGAAACAGGAAAATAGGACTTCGAGCTTATCATTTTGTCGTTTCATGTTCTTTTTGGAAATGACTTCCGTTTTGTAGTTTCTGTAACAACCAAAAACTGGCATTATTTGGCATGGTTCATTTTTATTGGCTCGAGACGCTTAAACTAACGCCAGCATGATTTCATCATGCAATAACTAAAACCTTAGTGTTCAGAGATAGCATGAACCAACTTCCACCATACCTTTATTCTCCACTACCCCTACGAAGGACTCCTGAATCAAGTCATACACTATATCATCTAAAGAAATTGCACTCACACCATATTAGGTGCCTTATTTCTGCTTACAACCTTTGTTGTTCACCCCTTTAAACTCAAATGTACTTTAGAAGTTTGGCACATTAACTACAAGCATACCTAAGACAAAACTTAGAAGGTGTATCTGTAAGCCAACCAAAACCTCATAATCATTGCCTCTGGATGAGTCTTGATAAAATTCATGCAAGAAAACAATGATACAACATTTATGGAAAAGATAACTAGAATGATGACAAAGTGACATTGGATTTTCCTAATGTTTCTTACTCTGCCTGCACGAGTAGACTTGTACAACTTCTCTAGTTGTTGATGCCTCTGCAATTCAGCTTCATCTATGACCATTACATCAGAGCTTCCATAACCAGTTCCAGCAAACTGCTTTATAACAGCCTGTTACAATAATACATAATAAGCTAAACAAGTAATGGGGTTTCTATTGCAAAGATCAACTTCAACTTAGGAACAGAAGATTCAAACATTAAAGCAGCAGCAACAATCAGGAAAATTGATCACATTTATACAAGTAATCAATGAACCAAACACCTTTCAATGAAAAAGAACACTTCCAGATCAGGTATTCAAACTAAATATCGTGTAATGAAAATTATCACTTTCCAAATTTAAGAGGCACTAACATCAATATATGAACCTACTAACCAGCACAAAAAACATTGACTTGAAATGTTTGGCAGTGCGGCAATATTCAAAGAGAAGAATGCATAAAAGAAACCAAATAAAATCACGATCACTCTCCATTGTTCAACAATTTCAACTATTAGCCACTAAGAACAAACAAAATTCCAAATTGCACTTGATATATCCTTGATAAGAACTTACGGGATTGTCTTAGATCCTACAATACAATGGATTTACATGAAATCCAGTGAAATACCACATAGATACCTGTGTCCGACTCATAAGCGAAAAACTATGGGAAAGAACAGAGTACTGTGCTATTTTCTCAGCTTATAAAAAGCATTAAACCTTCTTGATTGGATTAATTTGTTGCTTATGAAATCATGAAAACTTAAGTCTTGATCCAGAAATTTTCCGTATAGATCTCCAAACCCTTCTCCTATGTGGAATCTACATAACTAATAAGAATGCCAATAGCAGAAAATAAAGTACTCAAGAACTGGATTATTCCCCTGCAACTTGATGACTCTGAATCTCATCTTGGACAGACTCAAATGCCATTGATGGATTACACCTATCTTCAGAGAAACATAGTTTCTAGATTTCATACAAAATCATAAAAATGTATCGGTTAGACAATGAAAAAAAAAAGTAGTAACTAACAGGAAGATGAGAAAATCACAGAGGGAGAAAAAAGAAGAAGATATCTTTGAGAGCCTTCACATATTCTGATTCAATCACACACAACAAGATAGATGATCTATAGGTTGAACTGGCAGAGATAAAAGAAACAAAGAAAGGGCTATTTAGATTTTTCTCTCACTTGAAATCAACACAAACCAACATAAGAAACACAGAAGAAATCAGAAATCAAAGAAAGTCGTACCTATGCTATTTTCCAATTTCTTCATAACTTTGTACCCTGGTGCAGTTATCGACAACTATTTGGACCATATCAATTGAAAACCTATGAAACTTCTACACATGAAAACTCCACATCTAAGTCGTCCACGGGCCACATGGATGAGCAAGTTCTCTAAACCGATACCAACCAAACCCAACATAAGTAACGAACACAAAGGAGATACAAGAAACCAAGAACTGGGTTAATCTTCAATCTTCTTGATAAGTTTTGGAACTTCTATACGCTCCATTCCCGTACTGTACTGATTAAACCCTACATAAGATCTACTCAACCACCAGTCACGAAACTACTCGATGCCGTCATGAAACAAAGAACAAATCATCATAAACGGCAAACAAGAAGCAAATAATAGAACCCAAGAACTACCATATTCTGAAAGCATGTCGATATTTTCGAAACTTCTATACACTCCATTCTCCTTATTGTATTGACTAAAACAATTCAAGATCTATCCAAAAACAATCAGTCATGAAACCATTCGATGCATTCATGAAATCAAGAACAAACCAGAATAAACGACCAACTAGAAGCAAATAACAGAGCCCAAGAACTCGCTTCTTCACCAAACCTCTCGAAAATCACGAATCCTGGACTTCTTGAACTAAAAGAGATGCATTTAGATCATAGGAGGATCTACTCTACCTGCTTGGCGACCTGTTCCCGGAGCTTGCTCGCCTGCTTCCTGAGCGCATCCATCTTCTCAGAGAGGAACAAAGGCTTGCTCCTCTCGGATCCTTCCTCTCCTCTCTTCTTCTCTTCTCTTCTCTTCTCTCGTTTCACATCTAAAAAGGTTTTAAAAGGTCTCACGGGGATCTCCGTCCAAGCCTTGTTTATATAAAAAGAGAGCCAGAGAGGGCTCTGCCAGCTAAGCGCAACGGTAGAAAATTAAGAACGGTAACGAGAACTAAAAGGAATTTAAATTATTTTTGATCTTTCTAATCAAGTAAATACGGCAATCTTTATGGAAGTTAACCTAGTTAAATTATTTAATTTATTTATTGAAAAACCCAATTATCTTTGTTCTTAATATTTAAGTGGTTGCAATTAGATTAAGTTCTTGGAGATATTTGCAAGTAGAAGCTAATGTATATCAAGCTATACATGGGCCAAAGGTGAGTCAAGTTTCACGCGAAATCTGGTCTCAACCCAAATGAGACTTGTCCTAGTTTATAGACCTTAATTATTAAAAGTTTGTTAAAATTAGCTTATTTATGAACTTATAGTTGGATTTCGTTGTATAAAATTTATAGTAAAAATCAAATCTGTAATCCTAGATCAAACCATTGGATATTAGGATAGTCTAGAAAATTCAAATAATCTATCAGATCTCAAGCTTTAGAATTCAAACTTGGATCTGATAAGGTTTAGCAAAGAACCATCATCTATCTTGTTATCGATACCCAAAACCATATCACAAGCTTCACAACAATAACATTCCAATAACACATAAAGTGATTAACTTTTTATGTTTTTTTTTCTGAGTAGTAATTTAAATTTTTTTCTTTCTTTATTCTGGTAAAGTGGCTAGAGTCACGAGAGACAAGAGTTTCCTCTCTTAAGTCCAGATAGTCCATAGTTCCAAGCACTCTTGCCACGTCATCCATTTCTTACGTCCACGATAACGACAAAAAGTGGTCTCCCAGTTTCAAAACGTGGGACCATCCCCGAGTCAAATCAGATCATTTCTCTATGCATCCGAATCCACATCCAATCGAGACTTTGGACCAAGTCATTTATGCCAAGGGACTTTTACATTATGATACCTTACACTTTTCTGAAATTGCATTTTGGTATCACGGAGTTTGGAATTTGTATTTTGATGTATTTAATTTACAATACTTTGGCAAATTCATCCAGACCCCCAACGTCATTATGAGGGTTGACGGTAAACTAGTCACGTGAATGTCATATGGCCACCATCAACCCATTTACCACCGGAGTACCCTCTATGCCTGCAAACCTATGACGCCTCCGCCACCATTCCAAGGATGCTCGCGTGCGGCCACTCCACGTACGACCATGGTGATATGCCCCTGCATGCCATCTTTGGTGTACTACTCCCACATCGTCTTTTCATCCACGTGCGGCTATGGCGATCTGCCCATGCATGACACCGTCCTTCCTTCTCCCCACCACCATTGCCCCGACCTCCTGTCCCACCGCCACATCCGAACAACGCCAGCGCCAGGCGGTCGGCCTTTAAGTTCAAGAAGTCCTCTTCCTCCTCCTCGGCTTCTTTCTTGACCTCCTCCTCCCCTCCTCTTCTCCATCGCCGCCATGGATACCGTCAACGAATGGGGCAACACCCCCTTGGCCACCGTCGACCCCGAGATCCATGACCTCATTGAGAAGGAGAAGAGTCGTCAGTGCCTGGGCAACGAGCTCATCGCGTCCGAGAGTTTGACCTCCTTCGCCATCATCGAGGCCCACGGCAACGCCCTCACCAACAAGTACTCCGAGGGGATGCCCGACAACCGGTACTACGACGACAACGATTATTTTTTTGTGATTAATTAAGTCTAGGGCTAAGTAATAAGAAAACAACAAAGAAGGGAAGAACAGAGAGAAATAGAGAACAAAGGAAGACATCAGAGAAGAGAAGAGAAACAACAGCAGAGGGAAGAATCGCAAGGTCAATTGCACCACTCAGATCACCGTCGACCACCTCGCCCATCTCTCCACCTCCTTATTGTATTGATTAAAACAATTTAAGATCTATCCAAAAACAACCGGTCATGAAACCATTCGATGCATTCATGAAATCAAAAACAAACCAAAATAAACGACCAACTAGAAGCAAATAACATAGCCCAAGAACTCGCTTCTTCACCAAACCTCTCGAAAATCTCGAATCCTGGACTTCTTGAACTAAAAGAGATGCATTTAGATCATAGGAGGATCTACTCTACCTGCTTGGCGACATGTTCCCGGAGCTTGCTCGCCTTCTTCCTGAGCGCATCCATCTTCTCAGAGAGGAACAAAGGCTTGCTCCTCTCGGATCCTTCCTCTCCTCTCTTCTTCTCTTCTCTCGTTTCACATCTAAAAAGGTTTTAAAAGGTCTCATGGGGGTCTCCGTCCTAAGCCTTGCTTATATAAAAAGAGAGCCAGAGAGGGCTCTGCCAGCTAAGCCCAACGGTAGAAAAATAAGAAAAGGTAACGAGAACTAAAAGGAATTTAAATTGTTTTTGATCTTTCGAATCAAGAAAATACGACAATCCTCTCTATGGAAGTTAAACTAGTTAAATTATTTAATTTATTTATTGAAAGAAACAACTATCTTTGTTCTTAATACTTAAGTGGTTGCAATTAGATCAAGTTATTGGAGATATTTGCAAGTAGAAGCTAATGTATATCAAGTAATCTAGTTTTATTATCTATATATCCTCTTGAGCTATACATGGGCTAATTGGTGAGTCAAGTTTCAGGTGAAATCTGAAGGTCCAAGGGGGGGGGGGGGGGGGGGGGGGGGGGTGAAGATAGAAGACTAGTATACTTGTTTAGTTATGAAAGCAAAGCAATAAATGAAGGAAGAGTTAAGAGATTTGCACCATATATATAGTGGTTCGACAAACCTTGCCTACGTCCACTTCACTCAAGGTCCTCCTTGAGGTTCCACTGCTTGTAAATCCCCTTACAAGTATTCCCACCAAGCTTCCGGGTGCTTGGCAACCTTACAAATCCTCCAACAACTGCTGGAGCTCCCCCTCAAGCTTTCGGGTGCTTGAGAACTTTACAAATCACTCCAAGCTCTTTCTTGGATATTTCTCTCAAACTCTACTTCACACTTGAAGTAGTTTTACAAAGGTTAAAGCTCTCAAAAGAAGACTAAAACTTGTTACAATGTAAACTAATATCTCCCTTAGTCTTCTCCAAGTTTGCTGCATCTTTTTATATATACTTGAGCTTTAGGGCCTCAAAAAATAGCTTCCAACGGCTATTTTCTATTTCTACAACGGCTCTTTAACGGCTAGTTTCTGGGCTCACGGTCGACCGTCGCATCGTTCATGACATCGTCCGCCAGGCTTTTGTTGAGCCACGGTCGATCCACGGATCGACTGTCAAGCGTCACGGTCGACCGTCGCATCGACCGTGACATCGTCCGTCAGCCTCTGTCAAGAAAATGGCTTTCTAGGGTCGATGCTCGGATCGACCGTCACTTCTTACTTTTCTTCATAAAAGCTTCACGGTCGATCGACCGTCAAACCCATGGATGCATCCGCGCATCATCCGTGAGCTCCACGGATGCATCCGCGCATCATCCGTGAGCTCCACGGATGCATCCGCGCATCATCCGTGAGCTCCACGGATGCATCCGCGCATCATCCGTGAGCTCCACGGATGCATCCCCACATCATCCGTGAACTCCACTAATAGCTCAAATATGAAAGTTAAAGCTTGTTATCAACATATATTTTATCACATATATATTTTAACATCTAGGAATATATTGGCATCATCAAAACATAATCAAAACGTCATTAGGGCTAACAATCTCCCCCTTTTTGATGATGACAATCTATTTATATGTGATGATAAAATATCTATTGCTCCCCCTAAATCTATGCATCCATTTCTTTGATAAAAGATGTTCTAAGATGAATGCTAAGGATGCCCACTAGTCAAATGATATAGAAAAGTTCTATCCATGATATTATGACAAGATAATTTATCTTTTAGTATAATTTCTTCTGTAACTAATATCATGATTGATAGCAATAGATCACATCACAACTTTTTCTCCCCCTATGGCATTATCAAAAAGTGGGGATGGAGCAAGAAAAAGAAGTTGATCACTAATGGAGCCTTGATATCTAATCAATTAAAATATTCATGATACTAAAAGAAGTAGGGGATATATATAGAGGAATTTTATGGGGCAAACTGGTTTTCCCAGCTTAGGGGGAAAACCAGGATCCTCATCGGACGGCCAAGATCAAACCCCTCCAAACTTAACCCCTATGCGTCCTAACCAACCCCGATCGTCCCCCCTAAAGCCTCTCCACTCCACCCCGATCTCTCTCCCGATCCGCTCCACCGCCGCCCGCTATCACCGCCGCCGACGACGCCTCAACGACCGTCCACCCTCGAGGCCCTAGCCGCCACCCCCGTCCACGTCCACCATCGATGCCCTAGCCGCCACCCCCGTCCTCCCCCATTCTTCGCCGTCGCGCCGCCGTCGAGCTTCCACGACCGCCGCCCCAGGCCTCCTGACGCCACCTCGAGGACCGTCCACCATTGATGCTGTGAGGACCTGCCTCTTCATCCCTGTGGCTTGTTGTTTACCCCAAGGGCAATTTGGAAAATTGCGCCTTGGCGGTCGTTTCACACACAGACCTTGTTTGGTGCATGTGGTTGTTAGAACGGTTAGGTGGGACCTAGTTTGGGAGTTCTGGGCTTGGGCCCGTTTTCCAGCCCAGGTTTGCACTTCTGGGCAGGGAGGATCGATCCTTTGGTCGAGGAGGATCGATCCTACCTGTGCCTGGAAGTCTTTGGCGGTGGCTTTCGAAGGACGGCCACGGCGATGGCTGTCGCTTCCCCTGTCAGGGGAGGGAAGACTTTCCCTCCCCTCGCCCAGCTTTTCCCCGCCTTCGCCGGCTTTCCCCCGGCCTTACCCCTTCCCTTCCTCCTTCCTTTCTTCTTCTTCTTCCCTCTTCTTCTCGCGGCTTTGCTTCTTCCCCTGTTCCGGCTGAGAGCTCCCGCTCGCCGTTCTTCCTCCTCCGGCCACCTTTCCTGGAGCTTGAAGGCTCGTTGGGTTCGTGGCGAGGCGAGGAAGATCTCTGGCTAGGCTTTGGGGATCGAAGCTGCGTTGAAGAGGTAGGGTTCTCACTCCAAACTCCGGCTGTTTTGAAGGTTTTGAAATCCGGTTTTGTTTTCCGGTGGATCTCCTTGTGGAGTTGTCGTTTCCCGGTTTTGAAGCCTTGAGTAGCTTCGTGATGCTTAGATCTACCAGCCCACCAAGTTTGGTGAGGTTTGGTTGCGTCTTCCGGCGGTTCTCCCGGCCGGAAGTACGCCGGAACCCATCAGGATCGATCCTCCTGGGAGGAAGGATCGGTCCTTCTGGTGTTGGCTTGCTGCGCCCAGCACATGATCGATCTTCTTATGGGAGGAGATCGATCATGGGGCCTGGGTTAGCAGGGATACCCTTCGTCCCGAGAAAGATCGATCCTCCTGGGAGGAAAGATCGATCTTCCTTGGTGCCACTGGAAGGGCGCCTTCTGTCTTGAGAAAGATCAATCTTCCTGGGAGGAAGGATCGATCCTTTGTGTCTCGACAGTGAGGGAAGCTCACTGTTACTTAAGTGATCGATCCTTCCCTTGGTGAGGATCGATCCTTTAGTAGCAGAGAGGGTTTTCATGGGTTTTGCCCGCGGGGCTTCGCATGTAAGCAGTTTTGACGGTTTTGCCCTTGGGCTTATCATGTTGTTCATCATGCCTGAATGTTTACCGCTTTGTGGTTAACCGAGGGAGTAATGAACCCTTGGGAATGCTTAGTGTAATGGGCCATGGGTTATGCCCCTTTTTCCGCTTTATGGTGAACCGAAGGAAGTCATGATCCTCGGGAGTGCTTAGAATAAATGGGCCGAAGGTGTGCCTTTGCTGTGTTGCATGTTACCGCTTTATTTAATATCCTGCCCTGCTTCCTGTGCATTAGACATGCTAGGCTAGACTGGGTGGGGTTGACCCGTGAACTCCGGTGATCAATGACTAAGTGGTTGACGCCGTTACCCCGGTAAGGGTGTCCTACAATTAGCGTCCGGCCCACCCTGTGTCGAGGACCATCGGAGGTAGCCCAGTTCTCGAGCAGTGGCTATCGGAGGGACATACGTTGGACAGGAACCTTGGGGGGGGAGACATCGATGGGATCGATGGACTCCCTGGCTAGACTTAGTCTTGGGTCAGGAGTTAGGGGTCCTGTTGGTTCTGCGGCTTGGAGTACTGAGAGATGGTAGTCTTAACCACGGTCGTTCCGCCAAGTGTGGAGATCCCGCTTGGAGAAGGGTGTCCTACCAGTAGCGTCATGTCCACGCTGTGTCAGGGATTGTCGGAGTTGTCCACCCTTGAGCAGTGGTTGTCGGAGGGGCGTACTTGGGATAGGAGTCCTTCGGGTTATAGACGGGATTTATGGGATCCTTGGCAAGCCTCGGTACTTGGCTCCAGAGTTGGTTCGTTTGGGTTTGCCTTCTTAGCGAGAGTGGTAGAGTAGGACCCTGCTGAGCTGTTGCTCATTCCTACATGGACTGTGGTGTTTGCAGGTGCGGGTCCTCGTTCTCCTCCGGTGCTTCCCCGTCGCCCGTCTCGTGGTAGCGCGCCGGCACCTGACCATGTCTGAGGGTCAGGATGGTTTCGTTTGTGCGTTCGCGAAGACCCCGGTGGGTAGTGTAGCTTCTTTTTGGGGACTGTTGATCCCTTGTAGTTGTTGTACTAAACCTTTATTAACTCTTTTATTACTGTTTTGTAATAAGTGTTAATAGATGTTGTTTAGTTCTTTGCTTCCGCCAGCTGTGCGTTAGTCTCAGCTGTTTCCGCCATTTGAGGCTAGTAGATGTAGGTTTTTCTCCTCGTGTCCCAGCCCGGTCTGGGTCTGGCGGGCCAGGGCGCGACAGATGCCCTAGCAAAGCCGCCCCCGTCCTCCCCCATTCTTGCGAGCATCCATGGATTTCTCCATCCTTCGCTTACTCGGATGCACCGAACAAGAAAGGCAAGGCTGCCCCCTTGCAGGTTCTTCCCTCAACCCATTCGCATTGATCATCATGGAAAGACCTCTGTTTTTATGTTTCTTTTTAGTATTTGATCAGAAAGATCACTTTTTTCTTTTTATTTTGGTTGGATATTCGGTTCTCTACTTTTCAAGAATTAAAGCCGAGTAAAGAAGGTGACGGTTGTGTTCTTATGCATTCCTTTGGTTTTGGTGTTTGGTTCTATAGGAGAGGCGGATGGTGGATCGGTTTAGGCTATGGGCGAAGGGAGGCGAAGGTGGAAATGGATGCTGGAGCAATCGGCGCAGTCGAGCGGATCGGCATGGGAAACCCGATGGTGGGAACTATGATTGTCTAACTGGGTCTGTTTCTTTTAACTAGTGTTCTCTGCTTGTTGAGATCACCGTGTTCTTGTACATTTGTGTTTACCTGTGGCTAGTCTGTTGAAACCATGTAAATGGGTTTACTTGTCATCATGTTCAAACTTTGATTATGATGCTTGGATTGGTTGTTTATGTGATTCCTTGGAATGTAGAGAAATTAAGAGTCCTGTTTTCTGGAACTATAAACTAAGATCAAGGGGACAATGAGAGACATGGGAAGTTTTGGCTGTGATGCACTTTATTTTAGTAAAAGTAGATGAAGAAGACCAAGTATAATTATTTAACACATGATAGACTCATTCTTTCAAGGCATCTCGATGCAATTTCCCTTCCCTTACACTATGAGCAGGTAAAATAGAAAATCTTTTACATCTGATAGACATTGAGTAGGTAAAATAGATAACAGGAAAGAAGAAAAAGGATAAGATCATATGGCATATGGGATTTAAAGGAAATCAGTTAAAGCGAGAGTCTTAAGTTAAAATACTCTGCAAGTGCACTACTTTAATTTAACTATTTGATGCTTGTTGCTACATGTTATCAAATAGGTTCTCGTTAAACAAAATGTTGAGCCAAAAAAAAAAAACATGAAAACTATTTTCTATCTCTGAGTCCTTGGTAACAAATGTAAATCGGTATACTCGTATGCTTCAAACTCTGGACATCCATAAATTTGCTTCAGAAGCTTTCAGCTGTGTGCCTCTTGCTTCCATCTGCCACAAAGATCAAATGCGACTTCTCAAGCTTACATGGATCTCAGGTGTGAATTTTCCAAATACCAAGACCATATTAACAGACTCCTCAATCATGGGAATGCCCAGCTGCTTGCACAGGTAAACTATTTCAACATCAAAGCACCACCTGCACGAAGTTCATAGGCATCGGATTTCTGCAGAACATTCAGTGAATTCTCTATTTACTCGAAGCTAAACTCAGGTTCGAATATTTATGGCATAGAAAGCTCGAGCATTTTATTGCTTTATCATCGTAAATAAAATTGAGGATAAAATTTATATGGTATCCAGCATTCAGTTTATCACGAATAAAGTTAACCACATATGTACAAGAAAAGGAAAAGAAAAAAGGAGATTAATGGGGCTGAAGCATCAGCATTTCGTGGCTCATGGTCATGTTCTATCAAAATCCTCGTTAAACCGATGGACAAAAGATAATAGCTGATCGAAGAAAGATTCATTGCTGAGTTCGTGAGGCTATACAGTAGTCAAAATCTGAGAACAACATGATATACGAATAACAGGAAGACAGAAAACGGCATAAAGGCAAAGGCAACAGTAACAAATTAACATCCCTTGTAGTGTGCTATATTGCAAAACATGCACCAGGAGGCCTCTTGATATGCATTTA
The DNA here is from genome assembly GCA_963920575.1 of Narthecium ossifragum. Taxonomy (NCBI): domain Eukaryota; kingdom Viridiplantae; phylum Streptophyta; class Magnoliopsida; order Dioscoreales; family Nartheciaceae; genus Narthecium; species Narthecium ossifragum. Next base: position 21,588,779 of record OY986972.1, read on the forward strand.
AACCTAGCCTCAAATGTCTTATAACTAAGCCTATGGAAGCACCATCTAGGGATGGCAATGGGCCGGGTTTCCTCGGTAACCCGCTTGACCCGCCCCAAATGGGGCAATTATCGGGTTGGCGGGGCGGGCCAGACTAAACGGGGCGGGTTAAACGTTGGGGCGGGGCGGGGATGGGTTTTGGTCAACCCGCCCCGCTTTCGACCCGGCCCAGATATGTTTTTTAGTAATTTTAAATTAGTTCTAATAATTTTATTCTAACTCTTTGATTTAGAACAAATGGCTAAAAAAGGGGTTGATATAAGAATTAGTTCTAATAATATATTAGCTACCGACCACTTAAGATTTACATGGTCACAGATCTACGAGCCCCACGACGCATTGCTTTCCATTAGTTTATATTATAAGGGACTAAGGAATGAAAGTATAAAACTAATCGATCTTAATTTTGAGCATATCTAAAAGTTATTTTATTTTTTGAATTTGGGGTTCATTTTTACATTTTGTAATTGGCATGATCTTATTTAGTGGGAACACTTGGAAGTCAAAAAATTATTTGTTTTTTGGAACTATGTGGCGCTTAAAAGTTAACAATATTGTATTAGTTTATATGATACTTAACAAATTTGTGATAAAAATTATCGGCGTTATTAACTTTGTTAAAAGAAAATGAGAATCCTAAACGGGACGGGGCAAAGGCGGGGAGGGGCAAGGACGAGGGAAATGTAGATGGGGCGGGGATGGGACGAACTTCTTGCCCTGCAACGGGGCATGGGGCGGGGATGGGGCAGGGTAAATTCTTTTGGGGTGGGGACGGGGTTGGTGAAACCCACCCCAACCCGCCCCATTGCCATTCCTAGCACCATCACATCCTAGGACTACATACCCTCTTTCGCAGAAACACTGGGATATCTACACCATGGACATAAAAAATGACTCGATGATTACAAGACCCATGTGCAAGTTTTAAAACCAATACCCATGTGCAAGGTCTTTTTCATCAGTATAATCCACACATAGGTCTGTCTGCTCTCCAAATTTTGACAAGGATTGTCCGACTCAGAAGATCATTGCGATGCCAAACAGTCTATCTTCTTCGAATAGAATAAGAAACCCACTTAACTGTATTATAAGACACCTGCCATTGTTTCCAATTATGATAAAGATCCTTCCAAAATTCCTTACCACAGTGATTTGAAAGAGATTGCGCGTTGCATGGATAACTATTTCATGCAACACAATCAGGGACTAAAAATGTGCTTTTTAAAACCAAAGGAATGCATAAGAACACAACCGTCACCTTCTTTACTCGGCTTTAATTCTTGAAAAGTAGATAACCGAATATCCAACCAAAATAAAAATAAAAAAGTGATCTTTCTGATCAAATACTAAAAGAAACATAAAAACAGAGGTCTTTCCATGATGATCAAAGCGAACAGGTTGAGGGAAGAACCTGCAAGGGGGCAGCCTTGTCTTTCTTGTTCGGTGCATCCGAGTAAGCGAAGGATGGAGAAATCCAGGGATGCTCGCAAGAATGGGGGAGGACGGGGCGGCTTTGCTAGGGCATCAATGGTGGACGGTCCTCGAGGTGGCGTCAGGAGGACTGGGGAGGCGGTCGTGGAAGCTCGACCGCGGCGCGACGACGAAGAATGGGGGAGGATGGGGGCGGCGGCTAGGGCATCAATGGTGGACGTGGACGGGGGCGGCGGCTAGGGCCTCGAGGGTGGACGGTCGTTGAGGCGTCGTCGGCGGCGGCGGCGATAGCTGGCGGCGGTGGAGCGGATCGAGAGAGAGATCGGGGTGGAGTGGAGAGGCTTTAGGGGGGACGATCGGGGTTGGTTAGGACGCATAGGGGTTAAGTTAGGAGGGGTTTGATCCTGGTTTTCCTCCTAAGCTGGGAAAACCAGTTTGCCCCCTAAAATTCTTTTATATATATATATATAATGTTTAAATCCATTCAAATAAAGTACTCTCCAAACATAAGTTCTTTTATCTCCCCCAAATACAAATTATTTAAAACAATTTTTAAAATGAGATGCGATGAAAATTTTCATGAAAACAATGTGACACGATCAGTGGCGGTCGACCTTCAAAGGTTCACGGTCGACCGTCAGCTACGATTTGAACATTACATGAAACATTGTGTACTCACGGTCGATACAATGAACTCATGGTCGACCGTCACTTCCAGAAAATGAATTTTGAAATTTAATTTAAAATGATTTTTGAATCAAAATCTCATGAATTTTTGCATACATATGTAATTGAATATTATGAGCTAAACCAAGTCATTTTTCCAGGAATTCATGCATTTAATCAAAATTATGGCACATGAGTGTATGTGTGTGAAGATGAGTTTTTAAGAACTCACGTACCTCTTCTCTATTACATGAAACCAATTTAAGAATTGAAGCAAATGGTGCATACTAGTCACAATTTCTCATAGAAGATGATTAAACATCATTTCAAAATAGTAAGCATTATAAAACAAAATATGACTATATGACCTCTTTTAAAATCAATCAAGATTCACGATTTTTAACCAAGAAGAATTCTTTTCAACGGTTCATTTCAAATGAAAAAGAAAGCTTCATAAGGATTAGGAAATTTTTAAAGTTCTAAAAAGCAAATCATAGGATAAAGTTTATTATCACTATTTTGAAATACCAAATGAAAATTGAGTAACAAGACTTCATACCATTTGAGGGATCATTTGATGACTATTTAGATTACCTCTTTTTCTTGAAAACATCTTCTTGTCTTCACCATATGCCTTGAGCATCCACCATCAAGATATCACCTTTTACTTTTGAATTTGTCTTGACAAATGGATCTCAAGCATCCCTAACACAAATCATGTCTTGATTTTTGGTACCCAAATCTTTTTGGGTCCACTATCGTTAGTTCTTGAAATATGCATATAAGCTGAATGCTTTGGAATCCAAAACGTGTTAGCACTTGTATTCTTCATTAAATAGCAATTAGGAGCAATATGTCCAGTTTTACAATAATAGTGACAAGTAGGTGCATTTGCAAATCTAGGAGGATGAGATGATGCTTTAACAAAGCTTGTCTTTTTAAAATTATTCATCTTCCTAGGGTTATAACCAATTTCATTCTTGTTGAATGATAGGACTTGAAAAGTGTCGTTCCTTAAAAAGTCTATTCAAAATTACAAATTTATAATCAAACTACTAACTAACTACTTTAGGGGTAGTGAGTAGTGAGTCCGAGTCGAATCCACAGGGAATGCGTAGGAAAATAATTAAACTACTAGACTCAATCTAGGTATTCCTACCAATAAGTTGAGAAAAGATTTAGAATTGAAATTAAACTAATACTAAAGGATTTATAAATGCAATAAAAGATACCATGGAGTTCTTAATCAGTAACTAAGGTTCTACCAAGTCTTTCTAAGATCAGGGCATGCAAACACGATGAGTGGCTTCCTAATAATTGATAAGTTCTATTTAGGATTCCTTGTTGGCAAGAACAATTATCTATTTATCAGTGACCGAATGATTAGTTACGTTCACTGCTAATGAACCCTCTTATTAGGATGAATTTATCGCAAATAATAACATGGATATGGATTTAGGTGTACGATCGAGATGACTTCGCATCTCGATGGCCAAATCCATAAAGGTAGGATGTACGAAGGATTAGAGATAGAACGTAGTGGGACTAGCACTACTATAGTGGGACTAGCACTATGCAATCCCTAATCACGAAGAAGATTTCATCCGAGATACCATGGGATGGGACTAGCATGTCCTCTTATTTGGATGAATCCAATCCAAGCCCTAGCATACACAAGCTCCGGAATCAAGTGCAAACAAGAACAATCCATACATCCAGCAAGAAATCGACACCAAGGTATAAAAGAAATAGTCAATCCATATAAGCCAAACAATCATGTATACAAGCCCTAGATCTAAGAAATTCATAATAAAAACCCCAGTTACATCATAAGAATCCCATGGTAAAAGTTTAGCTACTCATCTTTAGGGTTTGATCCATAGATGAAGGTTGATGAAGCTCTTTCGCCATGGATTTTCACCCAAAGATCTCTAAAGAAAAGTTAAAAAGAAGAAAGAAACTGTTCTCCCTCTCCAAGAGAGAAGAAAGACCCCGAAAAACCCTAAAAGATTCCTATTTATAGCCCAGGTATCACCCTTAACTAGGATTAGATCTGAACCGTTGATTTTCTTCACTGCGAAGGTAGGATCGATCCCTCCAGAGGTGTCGGATCGATCCTACTCATCAAAATCTTCAATTTCTGGCTTTTCCCGAGTCCGATCGATCGGACTATGGGTGTCGGATCGATCGGACTTAGTAGGATGGATGGGGGGATCGATCTGACTATGATCCTCTGAAAAATATGCGTTCTGTGAGTCTGTTGCATAGTCCGATCGATCCTACTTTAGGTGTCGGATCGATCGGACTTTCCAGCGTATTTACTGTTTTGCCATCCAGACAGCGCCATTGGTACTAAAATTGCCTTAATTTTTTCTAGGAAACTCGGAATCACGAACCGTAAAATTCTCCAGAATCTAGACTTCAAGAGCTTTCCAACCATATATAGCACAATATCTGATTCTTCCTGAGCAAGTACAGTTTAATCTTCAAAGCTAATCCATCTTCATTCCTTTGCTCCTAGCAGGTCTTTATTTGTTCGTTTTAGCATCAAACATGATCTAATCGTCATTGAAGGCTCTTATACCTGAAATACATTATAGACTATCAAAATAGCATTGCTCGGAGACTAACGAGACCTAGTTAAAAGGGTGATTTGTGCACTTTTCACGTCTTATCATTCAATGAACTACGTTGGCTATCAAGGATCTCATTAAGTATGATCTTACTCTTCATAAACTTAGAAAGAGTAATTTTTAAATCATTATTTTCAAGGGTGAGATCCCTTTTTGATTCTCTCAAAATAATGATTTCCTTTTGTAAGTTACTTGAGTTATTTTGTAAAATGTCATGCTCACATTTGCAATTTTCAAGTTCTTTTCTAAGTGAGGCATGGTCATCACTAGATGTCTTACTCATCATGCATTTGTTTTTATTTTCCAATAAGTCAATCTTATGCATGTCATCTAGTTTTTCTTGCTCTAGCTTCTTCAAGTCCTTACATAAAGCATAATATTTCTTTTTAAGAAACTTGAAATCCTTAGCTAAGGAATGATAAGCTTCAAAAAGTTCATCAAAAGATAGCTCATCATTTACCTCATGATCTTCTTCCTCGTCCCCGATGGCCATCAGACAAATATTTGCTTTTTCTTGTTCTTTTTCATCGGAGGAAGAGTCTTTATCGCTTTCACTCCAAGTTGCCACCATGCCTTTATTTTTCTTGAAACTCTTCTTTGTTGGCTTCTTGAGTTGAGGGCAATCGGGCTTGTAGTGTCCGGGCTTTCTACACTCATAACATATAATGTTATTTGAATTATATGAGGTAGAGTTTGATTTTTCACCTTCGGAGGTTTTCTTCTTGAAATTCTTCTTTCCTCCTTGGCGATTTAGCATCCTTTTGATTTTTCTTGTAATTGATGCCAATTCCTCATCACTTGAATCCGATTATTCATCACTTGAACTTGATGAATCTTGGTATGATGACTTGAATGCAACCGATTTTTCTTTCTTCTCTCCTTTAGTGTTGTTCTTCTTCAAGCTCATCTCATACGTCATGAGTGAACTCATGAGCTCATCAAGTGATAGCTTGGAAAGGTCTTTGGCTTCTTCAATCACCGTCACCTTGGGATCCCATGCTCTAAGTAGACACCTAAGTATCTTTCTTACAATTTCATCATTAGCATAAGATTTGCCAAGAGATTGAAGCACATTCAAAATATTATTAAAGCGTGTAAACATTTCGCTAATAGACTCATTTTCCTTCATGCTAAACAATTCATAGTCATGAACAAGCATACCTATCCTAGTCTCTTTAATACGATTGGTTCCCTCATATGTAATTTCAAGTTTCTCCCATATTTCCTAGGCTGATCTACAACTTGAAATTCTACTAAATTTATTGGGGCTCAATGCATAAATAAGAAAGCATTTGGCTTTAGCATTGATTTCCAATTTCCTTATATCGGATGGAATGTACTCACTCTTAAGCTTGGGTACATCCCTTCATGAGTTTTAGTAGGAATGAAAGGTCCATCCTCAATGGTAAGCCAAGCTTCATAGTCTAAGGATTAGATAAAAATTTTCATCCTAGTCTTCCAATAATTGTAATTTTCTCCATCAAAGTAGGGAGGCCTATTTGTAGATTGTCCTTGTAGATTTTCCATCTATACCTAGGATCCTCTAGGGTCGTTAAACCTCGAATATAGAGACGAGGCTCTGATACCAATTGAAGGTCCAAGGCGGGGTGAATTGGACCTTTTTGCGGAAATACAATAGATGAAAAGCAAGATAGAAAGCTAGAAGACTAGTATGTTTGTTTAGTTATGAAAGCAATGGATAAAGCAATAAGTGAAGGAAGAGTTAGGAGACTTGCACCAGATTTTGCACCAGATTTATAGTGGTTCGACAAACCTTGCTTACGTCCACTTCACTCAAGGTCCTCCTTGATGTTCCACTCCTTGTAAATCCCCTTACAAGTATTCCCACCAAGCTTCTGGGTGCTTGGCAACCTTACAAATCCTCCAACAACTGCTGGAGCTCCCCCTCAAGCTTTCGGGTGCTTGAGAACCTTACCAATCACTCTAAGCTCTCTCTTGGATATTTCTCTCAAAGTCTACTTCACACTTGAAGTAGTTTTACAAAGGTTAAAGCTCTCAAAACAAGACTAAAACTTGTTACAATGTAAACTAATATCTCCCTTAGTCTTCCCCAAATTTGCTGCATCTTTTTATATATACTTGAGCTTTAGGGCCTCAAAAAATAGCTTCCAACGGCTATTTTCTGTTTCTGCAACGGCTCTTTAACGACAAGTTTCTGGGCTCACGGTCGACCGTCGCGAGCTTTAGGGCCTCAAAAAATAGCTTCCAACGGCTATTTTCTGTTTCTGCAACGGCTCTTTAACGGCAAGTTTCTGGGCTCACGGTCGACCGTCGCATCGTCCGTACATCGTCCGTGACATCGTCCGCCAGGCTTTTCTTGAGCCACGGTCGATCCACAGATCGACCGTCAAACGTCATGGTCGACCGTCGCATCGACCGTGACATCGTCCGTCAGCCTTTGTCAAGAAAATGGCTTCCCAGGGTCGATGCTCGGATCGACCGTTGCTTCTTACTTTTCTTCATAAAAGCTCCACGGTGGATCCATGGATCGACCGTCAAACCCACAGATGCATCCGCTCATCATCCGTGAGCTCCACGGATGCATCCGCGCATCATCCGTGAACTCCACTAATAGCTCAAATATGAAAGTTAAAGCTTGTTATCAACATATATTTTATCACATATATATTTTAACATCTAGGAACATATTGGCATCATCAAAACATAATCAAAACGTCATTAGGGCTAATAAAATCTAGGCTCAACCCAAATGAGACTTGGCCTAGTTTATGGACCTTAATTATTACAAGTTTGTTAAAATTAGCTCATTTATGAACTTATAGTTGGATTTCGTTGTATAAAATTGGGTTAATAACACTTTACTCCCTTCTAGTTTGACAATATATCAATTTACCCCCTATAGTTTAAAACGTGACAAAACGCATCATTAAGTTTTCAATGTGGTCAATTTGGACCCATCCGGCTAACTCCGTTAGCCAGGCTCACGGCAAAGTTCACGTTGACCGGTTTTTCCCGTCTCCAACAAAGATGACGTCAGCTCCTCCTCTGCTCGCCATGCAACCTCCGCGGTGTGTGCTGGATCCAGAGGAAGTGGAAGGAGCTCGGGCGGGGGATTGAGCTCCGTGAGAGCTCTTAGTGACGAGATGCAGCATCGTCGATCTGTCAGGATCCTCCACTATTCTGCTCAGGATCGAGCCCGAGAGGGCGTTGGAGCTCAGATCTAGCACGATGAGCTTCTTGGAGAAGATTAGCCTCGGTGAGAGCTTGAAGCTTAGGCTATTAGATGAGAGATTGAGCTCCGTGAGAGCTCTTAGTGACGAGATGCAGGTCAGGATGCCGCCGACGATGGAGTTGTTGGAGAGACTTAGAACGGTGAGGGACTGAGCTGAGTTTGAGAAGCACGTGAGCGTGCCGGAGAGGCGGTTTCCAGCGAGGTTCAGGGAAGCAAGCGGCGAATCAAAATCTCTCAAGATTCCGGTCAGGAAATTGCTGGAGAGATCGAGGTGACGAAGAGACCGGAGGTGGAACAAGCTCTCGGGGTTCTCTCCCGTGAACAAATCGAGCCTGAGATCAAACTTTTGGAGCTCGAGGGAGAAGTTCCCAGTCCACGAGGGGATGGAGCCGCCGTCGAGGCCGGGGTTCTCGGCGAGCAAAAGCACCTGCAGCTGCCAGAGCTGCACGAGCTCCGGCGGGATCGAGCCGAGGAGGGCGTTGCGGGACATATCTAGGGCCTTGAGGGCGCTGAGGTCGGAGACGCATGAGGGGATCGGCCCAGCCAGGCCGAGCCCAGCGAGGTCGAGCGCGACGACGCGGCCGGTAGCGTTGTCGCAGGAGACCTTCTCCCCGGAGCAAAGGACGAGGCCTTCTCCCCCTCTTCCTCTCTCTCTCACCTTTTCTCCTAAAAATCGGTCAAATTGGTCAAACAGACCTATTCGGCCGGTTTGCCATCAGCCTGGCTAACGGAGTTAGCCGGATGGGTCCAAATTGACCACATTGAAAACTTAAGGGTGCGTTTTGTCACGTTTTAAACTATAGGGGTTAAATTGACATATTGTCAAACTAGAAGGGAGTAAAGTGTTATTAACCCTATAAAATTTCTACTAGAAATCACATCTGCAATCCTTGATCAAACCATTGGATATTAGGATAGTCTTGAAAATTCAAATAATCTATTAGATCTCAAACTTTAGAATTTAAACTTGGATCCAATAAGGTTTAGCAAAGAACCATCATCTATCTTGTTATCGATACCCAGAACCAGATCACAAGCTTCACAACAATAATATTCCAATAACACATAAAGTGATTAACTTTTTATGCTTTTTTTTCTGAGTAGTAATATATATTTTTTTCTTTCTTTGTTATGGTAAAGTAGCTGGAGTCACGAGAGATAGGAGTTTCCCCTCTTAAGTCCAGATAGTCCATAGTTCCAAGCACCCTTGCCACGTCTAGGGATGGCAACGGGGTGGATTGGGGCGGGGATCTTCAAAACCGCCCCATTCCCCATTAAAAAACCATGCCCCAAAACCGCCCCATTCCCCACGGGGATTAGCGGGTTCGTATCATCCCCTTACCAAACGGGGTTCGGGGAACCACGGATCACCACGGTTTAGCATAAACACTTACAAAATCATAATCATGAATAATTCTCAAACCATTGAACCACATCTAAAGATTCAATATCGCAATTTACTAAATAGTTTGGTCCAAGTACTACATCACTCACTACGCAACCCGGCATAATATAGTTTAAACATAACTAAATCCAAAAAAAGTATAAAGATTAGAGAAAAATAAGTTAACGATTCAAAAAAACTCTTGGTAAAACACCATTGTTAACAAAAAAAAACCATAGGTGAATCCTTCTTCTCCTCCAATTTGACCCTACAACCTCAAGTCCTTCATTGATATAATTCATACCTATTTAATTGAAAAAAAGCAAGAATTAACGTTAGCAATATATAATAGTGACTGTAAAAAATGTAAGATAAAATTGATAAATGTGAATTACCTCACGAGTAACACATGAATCTTCCGACTGTGTATCATTATATATAGTCGCATATCATGATGATGATTCACCTAAAAGAAATAAAACAATAAATCACAAATTAAGAATTGATTCTATTTTGTAATTAAGTAGAAAAACAAAAGGTAACATATTTATTACCTTTCATTTCAACCGCCCACAACCAACTTTGAGCACACATCAAGGCTTCCATCGTATCGGGATGAAGTCTATTACGATGCGGACTCACCAACCTACCACTCGAGCTAAATGCAGACTCAGAAGCAACCGTGGAGATAGGAATAGCTAACATATCTCTAGCCATGGCTTGCAAGATGGGATATTTGGGTGCATTCAATCGCCACCATGCTAACACATCAAATCCTGGGGTCCTTGGCATTACCTCCTCTACTAAATAATGATCAAGCTCTACTTTCCCATAATCAACAGTCTTACTTCTCTTCCTGCTAATGAACGAATCATACTCGGAGACCTCATGATCCTTCAAACTTGGTTGAGAAGAGGATTCACCATTACCCTCCTCTAAACTTGAACTTTGGTATTCCTTTAGCAACTTATAACAAAGGTTTCGAACTTTCTCAACTGCTGCAGAAGCTTCTGTTCCAAATAGTTTGGCAAAGTAGAACTCCAATACTGCTAGCTTGTACCTAGGATCCAACACTGCGGCAACCGCCACAACTCCATTTATCACAACCCAATATTTATCGAATTTTTCCACCATTTTTGTGGCCATTGCCTTGATCACAACATTATTACAATTCTGCCAATTCCTCAATTCAAGTCTAATCTCACATATATTTGGAAAACAAAGATTAGTAGTGGGGTACTTAGTTCCAGAAAATAATTCGGTCACCTTAAAAAAAACTTTCAGCCTTTCACAAACTTCTTTGGCAAAATCCCATTCTTCTATGGTAGGCAAGGATTGATATTGGGACTCTCGTTTGCTTAAGCGGAAAAACACTTCCTTACACACCAAGGCAGTTTGAAGCATCAAGTATGTTGAATTCCACCTAGTTGCACAATCAAGTCCTAATTTCTTAGTACATGGCACTTGCAATTGGCGGGCCATTTCTTCAAATTTTCCCTCCCTTTTAGGTGTTGCCGTCCAATACGCTACACTTTCCTGAACTTTCTCAATACCCACCCTTATAACATCTAATCCATCTTTGACAATCAAATTAAGAATGTGTGCAGCACAACGCATATGAAACATATCCCCACCCAATATAAGATAGTCATCATCTAACTTTTCCCACAAAAGTTCAACCATGGCATCGTTAGTCGAGCAATTATCACAGTTACGCAAGAAACTTTCCTATCAATGTTCCAATCCATCAAACACCCCAACAACTGATCACATATGTGGACATGGCACAAATATGAACCTAATATGCATCATTAAGAAATAATGTAGATATGAAAAGAATGCATATGATAGAAATTAGACATTGCAAATAAGTAACATTGATAAAACTTAGTTTAGATGTAATATACCTCAAAATGCGGCTTTGCAAAATCCAAGAATTGTCAACAAAGTGTGATGTGACAGCCATGAACCCTTTCTTCTGATTACTCGAAGTCCACATATCAGTTGTTATAGCCACTCTACTAGTATTACTCTGAATCAAACTCAGTGTCTTCACTTTCTCGTATTCATAAACCTTGAATATCTCAGATTTTATTATGTTTCTAGATGGCACCTTAAACAAAGACTGGACTGAATTTACAAACCTCTTAAAACCAATGTGGTCCACAATCGAAAGGGGATTGTCACACCCCGACCCAGAAAACCCATCCAGGACGAGGCGTGAGGGTTCCTATCACTGTTCATCATCAACCGGCGCGGTACAAAGCGGAAAAGATAAATAATTTAAACAATTGTATTCTAGAGGGTAAACAGATTCAATTATAATATATCATCAGGTGTACTATTACAAGATCTTCCAATAAAAGAATATTATACATTAATCCCAAAGTTCCTCAAATATGTACATAATTTACAAAATCTGCCAAAAGTACAACAGTCGATCCTCCAGCAACCTCAAGCACCTCTGGATGTAGTCGCGCCACCAAAGCTGATCCGCTGGCTCTACTGAAGAAGAACTGGCGCCTGCACCTGCAAACGCAGCCCGGGTAGGAGTGAGCGATAAGCTCAGTAGGGTTCTACTCTACGGCACACTGAAGGGAGGAAAACAACAACAGTGTTGTCTCCCAGCCTAAGTCTAACAGATGCCACGGGTCCCATAACCCAGTTGATGTCCCAAGGGCTCTTGTCATGAAACCTCTCTCCTGAACAAGTTACCAGGAGGCCAAGGAACAGTAACATGCAAGATCACCCTTCCCAAGCTGGAATACCAAGCCTTGGAGAACCACGTCGGAAACGCATCAACATCCATCCTTAGCACTTGGCTTTGGGAGACCAACACAACCTCTAAATCTCAAAACAATGATCAGAGTCAACTATCGCAAATTCTCAACACAAGAGATCTGATCAACAATCATACCCTAATCCTGACTACCCAGCCGCGGTCCTAATGGCTAGATCCGAGCTACTCGAGAGCCTCGGATCGGCGATCAACCCATCGCCCGCCTAACCTCAGATGCCTCTAATGCAATCAAGATGCATGCAATGCTCAGGCACAGATAACAAGATATAAGCATGCAACAAGATCTCATTAATCATACAGGGCTAGGCATAGCTTACAGCTAGCCAAAGGGTAAGCATAGCAAAAGCATCAAATACAGAATAAACTATGCTAACCAACAAACATCCGAGCAAAGCATTAAACGCAGATATAAAGTAGTCTTCAGTGCCCTCTTGCACATGACAGACTAAGGTTCCACAGTTACCCTACAGGTAACTGGCCACATTTATACGATAGCCCTCGGTACTCGCCGGCAACAGGCTAAGGTTCCACAATTCCTCATTAGCTAGCACTCATCACTAACTAATGGTTAAGCAAACCAACATAGCATTTAACTACTTATCAAACATGTATTAAATGCGATCAAACCATACATTTGTCAAAAAGGGAAGATACTCGATTCGATCCTCAGACTCGATAGAAATCCGTTGAAAACCTCATCAAATCCATATACATGCGTCCCAACATGTTTAGATACTAACCACCAATCAAAACCGTCTAAGAAAAGCCAGAAAACCATATTCAGGGCCCACGGACGATGTCACAGTCGATCCTCCGATCGACCGTGAGGCCACGGACGATGTCATGGTCGATCCACCGATCGACCGTGAGGCCAAAATGAGGAAAACCACATGGGCGACGGTCGATCGGCCCATAGACCGTCGGGAGCCCAAAACGAGACAGAGTCTCACGGATGATGCGACGGTCGACCGTGAGGCAAGATGAAAAAGAGAGAGAACCTACGGTCGATCGACCCATCGACTGTGGGAGGCTAAAATCCCGACAGAGCTTGACGGTCGATACGACGGTCGATCCGACGGTCGACCGACAGGCCTAGAAAGCGTAAAACAATACTTGACGGTCGATGCACCGATCGACCGTCGAGCCTCAGGCACAGTTCATCAGAACAGTCCCAAAAATCCATTTCTTTGGATTTCAAGGATCAAATCAAGTTGGAATCCGATGAAATTTTGCAAGCATGCATAAAAGATGATGGGGAATCCAATGATGCAAAGAAATCACATTTTCGACTGTTAAATCTCCAATTTAGGTTAAAATGACTGAAAACCGATAAACGGGGAGATTACGGAAAACCAGCCGTTAAAATGTCGAAGTCGCGGGGTAGGAATACAAGAAACAAGCCACATCACATGTGCTACAAGCTACACAAAATTCTAACATGTATTTCTACATCGAAAAGGCATTAAACCTATCCTAGGAGAACCCGATCCAAAGATCGAGGTAGAAACACCTACTTGAAGAGATAGGGCAGCTCCTCCACGCATCCCCCAACTCCGATCACCGGAATCTGCTCCTCGAAGCCACGCCTCCGAATGCCCTAGCACAGCCGGCCGCAGGAGAGACAGAAGAAAGAACGCAGGAGAAGAAGAAAAGAAAGAGAGAGAGAAAGAAGAGGGGTTTAAATAGAAAGCTGGAATCCATCACAGCCATCCGATTCGATCTCTCCCGATCGAGCTCCGATATTCCGATCGGAAGCACCCTAAAGGTCCTAATCAAACACATACATCAATCAAAGGCCATGTGTGCAACGCGGGTGTGAAACTGACCACCATGGAGCATATTTACCAAAATGCCACTGGGGTCAAAAACAGCGATGCGATCAACCGATCGCATCCCAAGGCCAACCGAGCCAAACCACAAACCCAAACCACAAACCCTCGACGTAACGCGATCGGACCAGGTTGGATGTACGGGTCCTCACAGGGATACTCATGCATAATTATGGCACTTGCAAGTTCTCTTTTGGACGTATCATGATCAAAAGTATAAGAGGTTAATTGCGAATGCTCTTTGTTGAAATTGCTTGTTAGAACTTGCTGTCTCATATTCCCCTGCTTATGATGTTTCCTCATATAGTGATCTTTCAAATGCGTAGTTCCATTTTTTGTCTCACCCCCAAGCTTCTCTTTACAATACTTGCAAATGGCCTTCCAAATTCCATTGATTTGCCTCCTATCATAGTGTTTCCAAAATAGACTCCGTAACTTTGGTTCTTTGGTGGCCAAAACTTCTGCATCACCACCAATTTGACTCGAACATATCTCAACTGGGGATGATGGTAAGGAGCTATCACTCTCCACTGTTGATGGATGTGAACTTGAAGGTTCAGATGTCGACATTGATAACCTAAGACAAAAAAATACATCATCACAGTTAGCCAAACGGGCAAGGAGAAAGGGTCCTTAATTGAAATAACTTCAACATCTCACAGAAAAAAGAATTAACTTAGAGACAAAAACTAGCTTTGCTTTTACCAACACAATCAATTAACTTTTGCCCTAAGTATTCGAAATTGCAAATTACTGTGATGAACCAAGTTTCTCATAGAAAAACTAATAAACAATTTGGAAGTTTGTGAACCCTCTTCCCTAGAAACAACCCCAGGCCAAGAACCACATAACCCATTAGAAAACTAATAAATAAGTTAACTTAGAGATAAAAATCTCATCCCCTATGAACGTCATTGACTAGTTCCCATGCAGCAATCCATGAAAAAAATAATAAACAATTGCAAATTTCCATGAACTCCATGTTTAAGCCGACACCACCATTATAATATCACAATAACCTAAACCTAATAATCTAACATTGAAAACCGAAACCCATATTCAAAATATAGTAGAGAAAATAACTAAAAAGAAAAGGAAAGACTAACGAGGAGAAAACTATCTTACTAGTACGTGATTTACTGAGAGATCCACAAGAAAACCCAATTGCTACAACCTTTCGTCAGTGTTCTTGCTCTCTCTCTCCCAAATTGCTTTAGCGTGTGAAAAGCTCTAACTTCACCCACTAACCCCACTACTAAACACTAACCCCACTACTATATAGGGTATTTTAGTAATTTAATTGTCGGGGCGGGGCAGATATGGGGCGGGGCGGGGAATTGATTCGGGGAATAACCTATACCAAACTTGCCCCATTCCCCGCGGGGATCTATTGGGTTCTACCAAACCCATATCCGCGGGGCAAAATCACGGATTTGGGGCAAGGAATCGGGGCGGAACAGCTCGGTTCCCCATCGGTTCGGTACAAATTGCCATGCCCCACGTCATTCATTTCTTACGCCCACGATAACGACAAAAAGTGGTCTCCCTGCTTCAAAATGTGGGACCATCCCCGAGTCAAATCGGATAATTTCTCTACGCATCCGAATCCACATCCAATCGAGACTTTGGACCAAGTCTTTTATGGCAAGGGGCTTTTACATTATGATATCCTGCACTTTTCTGAAATTTCATTTTGGTATCACGAAGTTTGGAATTTTCATTTTGATGTATTCAACTTACAATATCATGACAAATTGATCCAGACCCCCAACGTCATTATGAGGGCTGACGGTAAACAAGTCACGTGAATGTCACATGACCACCATCAGCCCATTTACCGTTGGAGTGCCCTCTATGCCTGCAAACCTACAACGCCTACGCCACCATGCCACGGGTGCTCGCGTGCGGCCACTCCACGTGCGGACATGGTGATATGCCCCTGCATGCCATCTTTGGCGTACTGCTCCCACATCGTCTTCTCATCCACGTGCGGCCATGGCAATCTGCCCCTGCATGACACCGTCCTTCCTTCTCCTCCCCACCACCATTAGCCCGACTTCATGTCCCGCCGTCGCGTCCGAGCAGACATTTTCATCAAACAACGTCATCGCCAGGCGGTTGCGTGGTCGGTTCCGGTGGTGGCGTCAGCCTTTAAGTTCAAGAAGTCCATCTCCTCCTCCTCGGCTTCTTTCTTGACCTCCTTCTCCTCTCCTCTTCTCCATCGCCGCCATGGATACCGTCAACGAATGGGGCAACACCCCCTTGGCCACCGTCGACCCCGAGATCCATGACCTCATTGAGAAGGAGAAGCGCCGTCAGTGCCTGGGCAACGAGCTCATCGCGTCCGAGAGCTTGACCTCCTTCGCCATCATCGAGGCCCACGACAGCACCCTCACAAACAAGTACTCCGAGGGGATGCCCGGCAACCGGTACTACGACGACAACGATTATTTTTTTTGTGATTAATTAAGTCCGAGGCGAATTAACAAGAAAACAACAAAGAAGGGAAGAACAGAGAGAAACAAAGAACAGAGGAAGACATCAGAGCAGAGAAGAGAAACAACACCAGAGGGAAGAACGGCAAGGTCAATTGCACCACTTGGATCGTCGCCGACCACCTCGCCCATCTCTCCACCTCCTTGATGTATTTATTAATACAATTCAAGATCTATCCAAACACAACCAATCATGAAACCATTCGATGCATTCATGAAATCAAGAACAAACCAGAATAAACGACCAACTAGAAGCAAATAAGATAGCCCAAGAACTCGCTTCTTCACCAAACCTATCGAAAATCTCGAATCTTAGACTTCTTGAACTAAAAGAGATGCATTTAGATCATAGGAGGATCTACTCTACCTGCTTGGCGACTTGTTCCCGGAGCTTGCTCGCCTACTTCCTGAGCGCATCCATCTTCTCAGAGAGGAACAAAGGCTTGCTCCTCTCGGATCCTTCCTCTCCTCTCTTCTTCTCTTCTCTCGTTTCACATCTTAAAAGGTTTTAAAAGGTCTCACGGGGGTCTCCGTCCTAAGCCTTGCTTATATAAAAAGAGAGCCAGAGAGGGATTTGCCATCTAAGCCCAACGGTAGAAAAATAAGAACGATAACGAGAGCTAAAAGGAATTTAAATGTTTCTGATCTTTTTAATCAAGAAAATACGGCAATCCTCTCTATAAAAGTTAAACTAGTTAAATTATTGAATTTATTTATTGAAAAAACCAATTATCTTTGTCCTTAATACTTAAGTGGTTGCAATTAGATCAAGTTCTTGGAGATATTTGCAAGTAGAAGCTAATGTATATCAAGTAATCCAATTTTAATATCTATATACCCTCTTGAGCTTTACATGGGCTAATTGGTGAGTTAAGTTTCAGGTGAAATCTGGGCTCAACCCTAATGAGACTTGGCCTAGTTTATGGACCTTAATTATTAAAAGTTTGTTAAAATTAGCTCATTTATGAACTTATAGTTGGATTTCGTTGTATAAAATTTCTTGTAAAAATCAAATCTCCAATCCTGGATCAAACCATTGGATATTAGGATAGTCTTGAAAATTCAAATAATCTATCAGATCTCAAGCTTTAGAATTCAAATTTGGATCCGATAAGGTTTAGCAAAGAACCATCATCTATCTTGTTATCGATACCCAGAACCAGATCACAAGCTTCACAACAATAATATTCCAATAACACATAAAGTGATTAACTTTTTATGTTTTTTTTTCTGAGTAGTAATATAATTTTTTTTCTTTCTTTGTTCTAGTAAAGTGGCTGGAGTCACGAGAGGCAGGAGTTTCCCCTCTTAAGTCCAGATAGTCCATAGTTCCAAGCACCCTTGCCATGTCATCCATTTCTTACGTCCACAATAACGACAAAAAGTGGTCTCCTTGCTTCAAAACGTGGGACCATCCCCGAGTCCAATCGAATCATTTCTCTATGCATCCGAATCCACATCCAATCAAGACTTTGAAACAAGTCATTTATGGCAAGGGACTTTTACATTATGATACCTTGCACTTTTCTGAAATTGCATTTTGGTATCACGGAGTTTGGAATTTGCATTTTGATGTATTCAACTTACAATACCATGGCAAATTGATCCAGACCCCCAACGTCGTTATGATGGCTGACGGTAAACTAGTCACGTGAATGTCACGTGACCACCATCAGCCCATTTACCTCCGGAGTGCCCTCTATGCCTGCAAACCGACGACGCCTCCGCCACCATTGCACAAGTGCTCGCGTGCGGCCACTCCTCGTGCGGCCATGGTGATATGCCCCTGTATGCCATCTTTAGCGTACTGCTCCCACATCGTCTTCTCATCCACGTGCGGGCATGGCGATCTGCCCCTGCATGATACCGTCCTTCCTTCTCCTCCCCACCACCGTTGGCCCGACCTCCTGTCTCGCCGCCGTGTCCGAGCATACATTTCCGTCGAACAACGCCAGTGCCAGGCGGTCAGCGTGGTCGGTTCCGATGGTGGCGTCGGCCTTTAAGTTCAAGAAGTCCACCACCTCCTCCTCGGCTTCTTTCTTGACCTCTTCCTCCCCTCCTCTTCTGCATAGCCGCCATGGATACCGTCAATGAATGGGGAAACACCCCCTTGCCCACCGTCGACCCCGAGATCCATGACCTCATTGAGAAGGAGAAGCGCCGTCAGTGCCTGGGCAACTAGCTCATCGCGTCCGAGAGCTTGACCTCCTTCACCATCATCGAGGCCCACGACAGCGCCCTCACGAAAAAGTACTCTGAGTGGATGCCCGGCAACCGGTACTACGACGGCAACAATTATGTTTTTGTGATTAATTAAGTTCGGGGCTAAGTAAGAAGAAAACAACAAAGAAGGGAAGAACAGAGAGAAACAGAGAACAGAGGAAGACAGCAGAGCGGAGAAGACAAACAACATCAGAGGGAAGAGCCGCAAGGCCAATTGCACCACTCGGATCGTCATCGACCACCTCACCCATCTCTCCACCTCACGTGCGACAACGAGCTCATCGACAGTATCGAGGGACTGGGACTAGTGCGTGCATCGGTGATGGCGCGGTGGCGTCGGTAGCACGTTGAAACGCCTGGCGGCTAGTGATGGAGTCGGGAGTCGCGAGTGACAGGCCGCGGGCGAAGGGGATGCCGCGAGGAGGGAAGAGGTGGAGAAGGGGAGCGGAGGCGTGACCGGGGAGAGAGAGGGGGGCTGGAGCGGCGTAGCGGCGATAGGGAGTCGGCGCGGAGGGACGACGACAATGGCGAGGAGGGATGGCGGTGGCGTCGAGGGAGGAAGCCAGCAACCGGCCCACCTAGTACCTCCCAAACATCACCTTGCCTAGCGGCTCCTTCCGGCCATCGCTGGTGCTGCCAACCCCATTGACGGGCTCAGGCATTGCCGCAGCCGCTGCCAGCTCTATCTGGTGTTGACGTGAGTCGCAGAGAGAGGTACCACCCTCCTCTGGACCTCGCGGGCTTCCAGCTAGCCTTTAGTAGGACGGCCATCGACGGTCGACAGCCACTAGTGTACTGGAGCATGCTCTTCTCTAGTAGCGGGAGGGGAGGGGGAAACGGGGGCAAAATCACCATTCGTGGGGGGAAACGGGGGCACGTGAGCGGTTTTCCGTCAAATTATAGTAACGGAGTCGAGGTCGGAATTAAATTTCACTTAATTTAAAATTTGGTGATATCGAATTGCAAATCCCAAATCATATGGTATTAAAGTGCATTTTTTGAAAAATGAATGGTATCGGAATGCAAAAATCCCTTAAAGGGCAACTATTAAAACCTTATCGGATCCGGACCCGACAAGAGGTTGGACCCTTGCGCGCGGCGTGCGGCGCGCGTTGACGCAGCGGGGGGAATCTTAGCCAATGGATACACTCGTGGATTCGTCTCCATTCGCCATAAATGAGCTCCGAGTGCCGCCACCCTCCGGCCACGGCCAAAACCCCCCAACACCACCACCACCACCCCCCTCCGACTGGCCGGTCTCCTATCCCGATACCCCCTCTCCCCAGCCACTTGTCCACCCCTCTCTCCCCTCTCGTCGTGACTCTCTCTCTCTCTCTAGAATCCCCTCTCTCTAGATCTCTCCCCCTCGCTACGAGCCCACGGCACCCTCGACATGGCTCAACGTACTCCCCGCTGCACCGCCGCCACGTCGCCCTCCCTTCCAATAGGTGGTGCTCTCCCATTGGCGCCAGCCCTCCTTTCGTTCCCTTCTTATACCCCCTACTCTCCTTCCTCTTCCCCACCACAACCATCTCCCTCTCTCTCCGCCCCCCATCATGGATTACTCTCACTTCTTCTCCTCCGACGACCTCTTCCACCCTCCTCCGGTACCAACGACGACGACATCGACCATAACGATTACGTCGATGACGATGACTCCACCAGTAACCCCGCCACCTCCGCAGACGGACTACCCTTACCAACTCAACTTCATGTTTCCGCCGCCATTTCCAAACCATATTAATTATCCCATGATGCTGCCCCCCCAGCCTCAGCCTCAGCCTGTTGGCCATTCATGGGGTGGCGGCACCAATGGGATGTATACTAACAAACTTATGGGTGGCACTGCTGCTGCTGCTGCCGGAGCTGGTGCAATAACTGGTGGTGTTGGCGGTGAGCAGGTGTTTCGGATGACTCTTGACCCGAATGCTTGCGTTAGGGACCTCGGGCAGCGGCGCCCGGAGAAGGAACCGATGAGCGGGAGCGGGAGCGCCCAGAAGAAGGGGATGAAGAGGAGGAACTCAGGCGGGGGTGGACGGGAGCGCCGCCAAGCTACCAATACTTCATCCCTGGGTAATGCGGATGATGGTGGGCCATCCTACGGAGGGAGGAGGACGGTGGCCGTGGCTACGTCGTCGAGGTTTCTTACTGACATTCCCAGTACTCTCACAGTTGATGGCACGGTGGGATCTTTAGCTTTTCTACGAGTCATTCTCTCTTTATTATTTCTTGGTTTAAGCTGCCAAGTTAAGTTTATTCATGTGTGGTTGGTGATGGAGCAGACACTAAGGTTTGTGCTTCGGAAGGAGCTGAGGAACAGCGATGTCAGCAACCTCAGCAGGATTATCCTCCCAAAGGTCATCTCTCTCTCTAGTTGATCTTACGTACTTTGTTCATATGATGAAATGAAGAGTTGTTTGTTGATAAGATTATGACATGAGATTCTTCGGTCTTCCACTAGTTCTACGTACATATGACATGAAGAGTGTTTGTTGATAAGATTATAGGATTAGATTCTCCGGTCTTTATGTTTTCATAGGGACAACAAAGAGATGAGGATCGATCTTGTACTAGTTATACATTGATTACTAGCTAGGCTTTTGATTTTGAAAAAGAAAGTATTGGTTGTGTTTTCTGAATTAGTGTTATACATTTGTGAATTGATTGCATGAGTGGAAATAGAGAGACGCGGAGGCCTTTCTTCCATTCTTGGCGATTAAGGAAGGAATGCAGATCAATCTGAAGGATGTCTTCTCTTCAGACATTTGGAAGATGAGATACAGGTATAGCATGCTCTTAACTTTGCTACATTTTACTGTGTGTCATGTAATTGTCTTATGAAGTACGTGATTTGAATTTTACTTGTTCTTTTGTATGCAGATATTGGCCAAATAACAAGAGCAGAATGTATGTGCTAGAGAACACCGGTAAGGAGTTCTTTCTTTTTGCTCGTATGTGATTGTGCCTATGTGCCAACAAGATCAGATAGTTCCTTAGTTGGGAAGAAATCTTGCCACGTAAAACGTAAGTCTATAAGAGGATGATGGTGTTATTTGTAGTTAGTCACACCGGATCTTGGTCGATTCTATTGTCCTGATATCATTCTTCTTAGAGCCAATCCGCGACTCTTAAGGATTTGTCGTATGCTCTAGCAATCATGAACGCGATATTTGTTTTGATGAGTTGAGCCCTAAGGCTAAAAGTAAAACCACAACAGACTATGAAATAACTCATGGCCATCCTCTCGAGTCCGGTACAAATAGGACTCCGAATGGCGACAAAAACGGACGACATTATCGGCCCGACCATTGCAATCCCTGGATGTACAAAAACAAAGTCGAAATGAACGACATTGATATCGAATTGTGGGTATAGCTGAGAGAGAATTGAACAATGTTTGTTGGTGCATGGAGGGAATAAAATCTTCGCAATTGGCGTTTGGTGGCACGACCATTCTATCTCCCAATGATATTCAGCACAAAGATATAGATTTGGTCTGATTCTGACCAAATCAGCGTGCATTGACATAAGATTTAGATGTCAGCGAAACCCCAAAATAGCCATAATTAACGAAAAATGCTGTCCGTTAACAAGTTGATAGGATAGTTCATATATACACTGGTAGTTGGAAGTGAAAGAAAACCCACAAAATCCCTTTGAAGCTAGGGACTAATTAAAGCACCAAATGTACGTACGTATTGTGTCGAACATGCGCTTGTTAAGGTCTGAGCCTTTTGAAGGAGGAGCTTTGATTCTTACAATCGTAACCTTGGTTGATTGGTATCGCTCAAGATACCACATGTGATACACATTCATCTCCTCCGTGACATAGAAGGCAGTATGCTCGCATGTTGCACAATTAGTCAGGTATAGCTCAGAAAGAGAGGGATAAGCTAAGTTATCAAAATTGGCATAATTTATTCTGAAAAATAAGCTTTCATTTGTTACATGTTGCCTAGATTTAATGCTATCATCTATTATACATATATAATAGGTGGTCAAATATATGAAGTCTAGATATATAACATGCATGGCTAAGCTTTAGAAGGAACAAGAAAACCGATAAAATTCTCTTCATTTCTTTCTTATTTGTATCTTCATTCCTTACCTTGCCCCTCTTTTACTTATTTTCATTGCGCCTATTCTAGAAAAAGGGAGGAAAAGCCTTCCTCTTCATTATTCAGGAAAGAGGTGAGACCCAATGCTAGAGTAGAAATATATATTGCCTTACCATGAAGAATTCATGGTAAGAAGCTTCTTACATTTTCACTAGTAGCTTTTGCCCTTATAAGTTTTTGGTATCAGTTTACTGCAATATGAAGAATTACATGTTTAAGGACATACTTTTTCCACTAACAATAGCATTTTTATGTTCTACTGGTTTATGTTTGTATTGATTTCTGAGAATTATTTCCTTTGAGGTAAAAAGGGATAGTGTATGTATGTTCATCTACTGAAAATTCAAAGTAGTTGAATAGGTAATCTCTTGTAGTAATCCAAGACTGGCGCAGGGTGGGCGTGAAGTGAAAGCCTCTCGTAGGGAGAGACAACCATCCTCTCTGTGGGAGAGAAAACCAGAATTCTCAAGAAGAGAAAACTACTCGAAATTTTATTAATCTCAAAAAAACTGTCTAAGTACAAACCCTAAAACTCCTTTTATAAGCTAAGGAGAAACCCACTTACAGATGGACTCAGATAACTAATCATCAATCTGGCGCAGGGTAAACGTGAAAGCCTCTCTATGGGAGAGAACCAGGATTCTCAAGGAAGGAGAAAACCACTCGAATTTTACTAATCAAAAGTCCCATGGTTACAAACCATAATACTCCTTTTATAGGATAAGGAGAGACCAACTTACACATGGACTCAAAACAGGAATTAGACTCAAACCCAATTACTAATGAAGCAATCCGGAATTAAGGAAGAAGAAACAGGCTAGAAATAGGAAAACCTGCTAAAAATATTAAAGACCGATAACCTGTCTAAAAAGGAAAGTTTTACACAAAAACAAAATTTTAAACCATAAGGAAAAGGAATCTGGAGATTTGGAGGCTGAGGTCATGGAGAGATCTTCAATCTCTGATGAATCTCGTCGGGCTCGTCCAGCCGGTCGAAACGGCTGCTCGCACGCCCCGATTGGACATCGGGGTCGAAAGTTATGCCCATCTAACGGTCACGGTCGTACGGAGATCTGAGTCGGACGGATGGAGTTCGAACGCGACCGGATTGCCTAGGGAGTCGCTTCGGATCGGACTCATCCAGGTCTGGATCTAGATTTGGTCCTGCATCACAATCAAACTACTAATCAAACTAATCCCGAACTGCCAAATATGTAAAGTTCTAATTAAGAAAAAACTACCAAAAAAGAAAAGTTTTACTAAAAAGTGAATTTTTGGCCATCATCTTAAGGAATTTGGGGTCGAGACACCTTGGATTATGGTGGATCTACAGATCCTCGATGATTCTTGTAGGGCTCGGCGAGCCGGTCGTTTTGACACCTCATACGCCTCAATCGGACACCGTGATCAAAAGTTATGCCCATCCGACAGTCACAGTTGTCTGGAGACCTGATTCGAACTGACGGAAACCGGATGCGTCTTGACCGCCTTGGGAGCGCCGGTTCATCTTGTTGTCATGCATCAAAGACTTGGAGAGATTGCTCTCATCACACTTACTCACATTAATCTCATGATTTTTATTATTTTATTTCTTATTATTGCTTTACCTTAATATGTTAGTGACTATCATTTCCTGTTTTTATACTCTCTCCTCTATCTGGTTTTTGTTCTTCAGACTTCATTACTGTCCTTTGTATCGTGACAAAAGCTTAATTGTTTCTAGGTTATTGCCTTAGTATCATGACCTGCAGGCTTAGGACCTTTTTGATTTGTTAGTTCATAAGAAGCTTTTTGTGTGTTATGGTTCATTGGTTTGGGTGCTCGATGAAGGATACTATTCAGGTTGGGATCGATCCAGGATGTAGAGAATAGGAAATGTAATCCCTAGACACATTGGAAAAGAGTGAGACACAATAACTAGGGGATTCATCACACATGGAAAGAGTATGAGAAACTAATTTGTAATCAGAGAAGAGACCGACAACATGTTTTCCTGCTTTACCTAGTTTAGAGGGCGTTTGGTTGGTGGAATCACCTGATGCATGGGATCGTAGGATGCATGCATCAGGTGGTGCATGCATCGGACAGTAGATGCACTTGTTTGGTTGTCTTTTGGATCAGCCGATGCACTCAGATCATATATATCTAATGTTCACAACATTTATATGAATCATATATATAATATTTTAATATTATATATATATATTAAAATTTAACTTATTGTATCATTATATGAACATTATATGAATAATATATATATTATTGAGATTAAAATAATGTTCACATAATTTTAATGTTTACATAACTTTATTGAATATATTTTAATATGTTCACGGGGTGTATAGAAGACACCGCACATGGGTGCATCGCGTGAAACGCCCATTTTGGTGGTTTCATACGATTCATCATTTTAGCCTCAAAATGCATCATATGATGCATGCTTCATCTCATGCATGGGTCAACCAAACAAGGGATCGTCCGCTCAGGGTGATTCAAGCAACCAAACAGGACGTTAGTTTCTCTTGTAATGCTTGATAGGAATGTACGTACGTAGTCAGGGTCGGCCCTGAGGCAAGGCCTGGAAGGCCTGTGCCTTGGGCCCACAATTCTGGGGGCCCAGAATTTTGTTTTATATTTATATTTATATATAACCTAGCAAAACAAACGATCGTTCATCTCCCACGCCCCACAATTTGGTGACAGTAGTGACAATGAAGAAGAGATAACACAATCTACTTTGGAGTTGTTTAAGATTGATTATTTTCTTAATGTAAGTGATCAAGCTATTACTTCACTTCAAAGTAGGTTTGAACAGTTCAAGAAATACGAATAAAATATTGGATTTCTATTTAAGTTGGAGAAGTTGAGGTTTGTAGATAATAAAAACATGAAGAACTATTGTATGAATCTTGAAGATCTATTGAATGATGGTGATGTATCTGACATTAATGGTAATGATCTGTTTGATGAGTTGCTCTATTTGAAAGGAGCTATACCAAAATAAGTAAAAAAGACAGTGGAAGTATTGAACTATTTGAATAGATTGGATGGTTGTTAACTGAATGTTTGGATTGCTTATAAAATCTTGCTAACCATACATGTTGCCTCTGCCGAGAGAAGATTCTCAAAACTGAAGTTGATCAAATCTTATCTTTAATCAACCATGTCACAGGAAAGGCTAAACAATTTAGCTATTTTATTGATTGAAAAGGAATTGACTGACAAACTTGACTACACAAGTTTGGTTGAAACTTTTGCGGCCAAGAATACAAAAGATTTGGTTTTTTAACAGATTTGGTTAGTTTTCTATTTTCATTTGAATCTAATATACTATTTTATTAAATTGTATCGAGATTGCTAGATTATATTTGGCGTGACAAAGTGGTTTTCCTATTTGATGAATTACAGTGCTATACTTCTTTTTCAATAATATATGTTTCTCTTAGAGTTTATTTTCAAAATGAAAAAAAATGTATTTTAGAAGGTGTGGGGCCATGTTTTATCTTTCGCCTTGAGCCCACAAAAACTCAGGGCCGGCCCTATACGTAGTCTAACGCAGCTATGAAACACACCGACATGGGAGCTATGTCCAATGTTTAATTATAGGCCTATTTTGAACGGTACTTATATTAGTTTGTTCAGTATATATATATCCTGATGACAAAAATCTACATATGTATATATGTGTGTGTAACTCAAAGATTAAGGAAAAAAGCTAGCTATTGAAGGAATTAAATGGAGTTAAGTCATACTTTGATCACACTAACTCATCTAATATTAATTGTCACATTTTCTTGGCTCTCAATTTTACAGCCGGCTTTATTAGGAAGAATGAACTCACAACTGGTGACTACATGGCAATCTACGAGGATAATAACAAGCAGCTAGTAAGTTGATCCTCCCTCCCTCCATCCTCTATTTTCCAGGTGTGTTATGCTGTTAATTTCATCCAGCTAATCATGATTAATTAAGTATTCCCTCCTAATCCAGATTTTTCTATGTTTTAATAACTCATCTCTAGTCTGTAGCAATATATGCAATTTACTGTCAAATTTTGTTAAGTGATCAGTTGAATAATATCCTCTCGATGTTTAATTTAAACCAATGAATGAAAATTCTGTATATTTGCAGTTTATCTGTGCTATGAAAGCTGCCAATCCACCCCCGGCCTTTGTACCGGGTGCTCCTATAGTGAATGCAGCAAATGAGCAGCCAGAAATGGCAGTGGCTGCCCCTCCACAGCAGCAGCTGGTGAACCAGGAATGTTACATCCCGTACCCAATTGCTGCTATGAATTCTGGGGAGGGGGCGCCGTCGTCGAATGATTCATTGAGACAGACCGACAACAAGTCCAAAGATCCAGCGGCCATAATGGATTTCAGCGAATACGATTTTTCTGTGCTCGATAGCTTCACCTACTTCGATGATCCTGACATTCCTCCCTATGATTTCAACCAGCAGTAGAGAGACACTATACAGATGGGATGAACTAATGAAGAGATGATCGATAAGATGCAATGTGCTTCTTGAAGTAGCACCAGCATTCTTATTTTTTACAATATTGGTATAGAATAAGCGAAGGTAAGGTGGTGGGTCATGAGAAACTTCACAGATGAAAGAAACATGCATGCAGATGTGTTTCTTGAAGAGTGTTGTCACTCTATATTTGTAAGCCTTTATATAACAACAGTATGGTGCTCTCTCTATATGTCATATTTTTGCATAACCTTTTTCTTTCGAAACTATTTTGCAGCAGGAAATTGCTCTGATTGGAGTGGATTTTATATTATTTTTAGTGTGAAAAGCTGCTAGGCTTGTTTTCTAACCATGAGAAGCCAACTTTCTCCGTCTCCTTCTTCTTTCTTCCCTCTCTTCGCTCTGGTTTTACTTCTTAAACATGAAAGATCGATCTCAAGGTGTTAAAAGGGAGTTAAGTGACCATATATATATAGTGTTTTCTTATAGTTTTTAAGTTGATAGCTCAATTAAACCTAATGTCATGCCCGCCCCGCTCCAATTTAACATCCAATTCATCCCATATAAAGAAAAATTTGGAATTTCGACATGGCCCTTGGACACGGGCGTATGAATTCACAATTACAACCCGTCAACGGTCTATAAATTAATAATACAACATATAACAATCCACCAATTTACAACATAATGTAATCTCTGAAAACATCTTTGCGCCCCCCCCCCCCCTTAACATTTATTCATTTATAGGTTTCATGTACGTAGGATTATAGTCATCAAATACATAATAAATTAGCCACGATACTGCAATATACAAGTTCTCCAAAAATCCAGCATATATAAAACGTCATCATACGTAAATTGAGAGTTAAGGTAGAGTACAAAAAATAAAATAGGGATACAACCCTCTTCTCTCCACCTGCTATAAAACCAACTCTCAATCAGATAAATCTAAAATTGTCGGCTCATCACTATGCATCATCTCCAAGATGCACGCTGGTCTCGGGCCTACCTGCACAAAACTCAAAGAATGAGCTTGAAAACCCAATAGGAGTCTCTCGACAACATTCTAGGACACTGGTGTACACCAAACATATTCTAATATACTGACCCTAATATGGTCTAGCTAGTCTGGGTAAGTCTTATATGCACGGACGTCACGTCGACCGACCGTCAAAGCTCGCCCAGATCCCTCTAAACTCTATACTGGCTTTAGTATAATACTATATGTACAACATCTTCAATACAAATCCTCAACTCAAGCTAAAATCCAAATCCTCGATCGACACATGGAGATCAAAATCCATCCGTCAACTCATCGACACAACTCATAGACTCTGACTAGTCTAGCTACAAGACCTAACTAAACCCAATTCCAATCCTTACTTTAAGTCAGATCATATCATGTATGCACAAGCCAAATAACATAATAATAAACTACCACAAATATCCAATAATTCAAATAAAAATACATGCAATGCATAATAAACATCATATTATAGGCAAGCATGGCTTAAATATACATGTAATGGACCCAATGGGTCCAACAAAGCATCAATATTATAACGGGCTCAACCAACCCAAAAAGGCATCATAGCATAACCAAGCAAGAAATGTACTCAACGAATCCAACAGAGATCATCAAGACATGAAATCAACAAACACGACAACATGCATAATATCAACACATCATACATAAGTCCTACAGGTTATGCCTGCTTTCGTCATGGCTACGACCCATGTTCCTGCAGCAGTTATCAAGAGGTTTGAACGTATCTGTAGGGAGTTCCTGTGGAAAGGGAAGAGGTCCGGAATTGGTGTTGGTGGCTTGGAAGGACGTGTGCCTTCCGAAGGAGGCCGGTGGGCTAGGGGTGAGGGATTTCTCTTCATGGCAGAATGCTCTGAAGATGAAGCGTGTTGCTCAGTTTTTGGAAGAAGGCACTAATGTATGGAAGGAGTTAGCAAGGGCTAAGTTCCGGTGGAAAGGATCTCTTCCGTCTATTGGGGACTCGGTTGCCCCCTTGTCGCACTGGAGGCATATCTGTTTGGCCGCAGAGGAGGTTAGGAAAGACTTGGTTTGGAGAGAATAGCCGGGCCTCTTTCCTACATGACAACTGGGCATTTGATCTTGCGATTAGTCGATGGCCTACTTTCGTCAAGGTTGATGGTAATCTCAAAGATTTGCTTGTTGCGGATTTCTTGCATGAGAGACAGTGGAACTGGGATAGATTGTTGGAGTGCTGCCACCCACTCCTTGCAAACACGATCATGACTGTCGATATTGGGAGCAGGGAAGATGTCGCATGATGGGCTTATAATAGCTATGGTAAAACCTCAACTTCTGCCGCCTACCTTACTTTGATTCAACGGAAGCGTGCCTTGGTTCCACATGATTCATGGTCCAACATTTGGAGGCTCAATGCCGGCCCACAGATGAAGCACTTCATTTGGCGGATGTTCAAGGGTGCAGTTTGGGACTCCTTGTGGCGCCTTTGCCTCTCCCCTGACCGTGATTGCCCTCGCTGTGGCATGGAGCCTGAAACTATGGCTCATGCCACATTCGGCTGCTTCTTTTTTCGCCAAGTTTTCGAGATTATTGCGAAAAAGGAAGGTATCACTCTCCCCTCTTGGGACCCTGATCGGTTGTTGGAATTTCTGGTGGAGTCTACTGGCCATGAGGGAGCAAAGATACAAAGGGCATACATGGTTGTCGGTGTGTGGCTGGTGTGGAAAGATCGCAATGACATTATCTTCGAAGGTGGAGGGTTGTTAGCAATGGGTGTGGCTTGTAGACTCAGGAGAGCTGTCAAGGAGCTCTCCACTGCTCAACAGAAGGGTGAGACCCAAGTTGAACGGAGATTAGGTGTCCATGTGATCAGGATCGACGCCTCCGTTGCAAGTGGGTCTGACTTGGCGGCGATCGGCGTGGTGGGCCTGAGTAGGGAGCGGCTTCCAGTGTGGGCTGTAGGTGCCCTTGTCAACGCCGGCTCCATCCTCATATGCGAGATCATGGCTGTGGTCGCTGGCCTTAGAGAGGCTCGTGCTCGTCGATATGTGAAGCTTATCATTGAATCAGACTCCTTGGAAGCTATCCATCTCTTGAATGGTTCCAGGCTTTGGCCAGCTGACCTCAACAGTTTAGCTAGGGAAATCTGGCTGGAGGCCCTCACCTTCGATTTTGTCCTTTTTTTTACCTTCCTAAATCATGTAATGTAGATGCTGACTCTGTCGTTCGATTTTGTCGTCGGTCCAAGACGCCGCTGGTTTGGTCCAGCGCTGATGGTGGGGACCTACTGGATGGGTTACTGTAATACTTAGTTTTGTTAGCCTTCAGGCTCATCTAATAAAAAACCAAAAAACACATCATACATAAAACATAACAAACAACCTCACCAATTCTAGTAGGAGGTAACTTCTACCTCAGGAAAGCGGTTGATGCATACTCTCTAAGTCTAGGGGTTTACGTTCGCGCTCTCACTCTTGACGGTCGTCCGATCTATCGTCTAAGGATTGCATGTAAGCAAGAAATAAGTATTTCTCTTCTTCATGCAAATTAAGTATCTCTCTTCTTCATGCAAATTAAGAAAATAATTTATTTTCTCCATACAAAGAAATAAGTATTTCTCTTCTTCATGCAAATTAAGTATTTCTCTTCTTCATGCAAATTAAGAAAATAATTTATTTTCTCCATACAAAGAATCATTACTTTCCTTAATGCAATTTTCCTATTTCTTGTAAATAAGAAGATCTGCAGATATATAAGCTACTTTAACTGATGTGAGAGATAAGAAATCTCCATTAATCCAAACCTCCAAAGATTTCTCTTCCATGATAGCTCTAGCACAGAGACAACCAGTTTAATAACCAGCTTACAGCCAAACAGGGTTGACGGTCAGGAGAATCTCGTGAAAACACTAAAAACAGAATCTGCAACGACCCGAATCCGGTAAGACAACCCAACAAAATGGTCATTCATTAGCCTTGGTCTTTTGACTTTTTCTTCCCTTCTCTTTTTCTGCAACCTTATCGGATATTAGGGACCTATACAAGACCCGACCCGGATCCGACAGTGGAAATCTTAGCCAAAGGATACACTCGTCGATTCGTCTCCAAATACGTCATAAATGA
The DNA here is from genome assembly GCA_963920575.1 of Narthecium ossifragum. Taxonomy (NCBI): domain Eukaryota; kingdom Viridiplantae; phylum Streptophyta; class Magnoliopsida; order Dioscoreales; family Nartheciaceae; genus Narthecium; species Narthecium ossifragum. The sequence continues at coordinate 21,620,212 of OY986972.1, forward strand.
GTTCCGAGCTCCGGCCAGGGCCAAACTCGCCTCCCCGTCCTCCGACTGGCCTGCTTCCTATCCCGATACCCCCTCTCCTCCGCCACTTGTCCACCTCTCTCTCTCTCCTCTCGTCGTGACGCTCTCTCTCTCTAGAATCCCCTCTCTCCCTCGCTACCAGCCGACGCCACCCTCGACATGGCTCAACGTACTCCCCGCTGCACCGCCGCCACGTCGCCCTCCCTGCCAATAGGTGGTTATCTCCCATTGGCGTCAGCCCTCCTTTCGTCCCCTTCTTATACCCCCAACTCTCCTTTCTCTTCCCCACCACAACCATCTCCCTCTCCCAGGCCCCCATCATGGATTACTCTCACCTTTTCAACTCCGAAGAGTACCTCTTCCACCCACCTCCGGTATCGGTGCCAACAACCACGACGTCAACGATAACTACTACGACGAGGTGGACGATGACTCCAACACCCCCGCCACCTCCGCAGCCGGACTATCCTTACATACCCAACTTCATGTTTCCACCGCCAGTCCAAAACCAAATGCCAACTTATCCAATTATGCCGCCCCTGCCTCAGCCTGTCGGCCATCCATGGGGTGGTGGCGGCGGCGGCGGCACTGAGATGTACACGAATATGCTGATGGGTGGCACTACTGCTGCTGGTGGCGGTGACACTGCAATAACTAGTGGTCTTGGTGAGCAGGTGTTCCCGCTGACTCTCGATCAGAGTGCTTGCGTTAGGGACCTCAGGCAGCGGCGCCCGGAGAAGGAACCAATTATCGGTAGCGGGAGCGTCGAGAAGAAGGGGACCAAGAGGAGGAACTCTGAAGGGGGTGGAAGGGAGCGCCGCCAAGCTACCAACACTTCATCCCTTGGGAATGCGGATGATGGCGGGCCTTCCTACGGAGGGAGGAGGACTACGTCGTCGAGGTTTCTTACTCACATTCCGAGTACTCTTCTCACAGTTGATGGTGTGGTGGGTTCTTTTTAGCTTCTTCCATGGATCTCTCTCTATCTTTTATTATTTCTTGGTTTTAAGTTGTCAGATTCATTTATGTGTGGATGTATGGTGGTGGAACAGAAATTGAGGTTTGTGCTTCAGAAGGAGCTGAGGAACAGCGATGTCGGCAACTTCAGCAGGATTGTCCTCCCAAAGGTCCTCTCTCGATCTCTCTGTCTCTCTTGCTAGTTTCTTACATACTTATTTGCTGATCTGATATATGAAATGAAGAGTTGTTTGTTGATTGTGGCATGAGATTCTTCGGTCTTCTACTAGTTCTGCATTTGATGACATGAAGAGTGTTTGTTGAATAGATTATAGGATTAGATTCTCCGGTCAATATGTTTTCATATGGAAAACAAAGAAAATGAGGATATTCTACTAGTTCTACATTGATTACTAGGCTTTTGGTTCTGAAAATGATTGTTGGTTATGTTTCTGAATTTGTTTTCTGGAGGTTTTACATTTGTGAATTGATTGTATGAGTGGGAATAGAGAGATTGCGAGGCCTTTCTTCCATTCCTGGCCATTAAGGAAGGAATGCAGATCAATCTGAAGGATGTCTTCTCTTCATACATTTGGAAGATGAGATACAGGTATAGCAAGCTCTTAACTTTGCTACATTTACTGTTTCATGTAATTGTCTTATGATGTATGTGATTCTGAATTTTCCTTGTTCTTGTATGCAGATATTGGCCAAATAACAACAGCAGAATGTACGTTTTAGAGAATACTAGTAAGGAGTTCTTCTTTCTTTTTGCTCATATATATGTGATTGTGTCAATGTGCATTTTCGAGACAACGAGATCAGATATTTCCTTACTTGGAAAGAAATCTTGCCTTGTAAAAAAGTAAAGCTATAAGTGGATAATGCTGTTATTTGTAGCTTAGTCACACCGATCTTGGTCGATTCTATTATCCTGGGATCATTCTTCTTAGAGCCAATCCACGTCTCATAAGAATTTGTCGTGTGGACTAGCAATCATGAAGTAGAGCACATAACGCGACATTGATGTCGCATTGTGGGTGGCCATAGCAGAGAGAGAATTGGAACCATGTTTGTTGGTGCATGGAGGGACAAAATCTTTGCAATTGGCGTTTGACACGTGAATAGGAATGACTAGTGCACGACGATTCTGTATCCTAGTGATATTCAGATCAGGTTTTATAGATTTGGTCTGATTTCTGACCAAATCAGCATGCATTGACATCAGATTTGGATGTCAGCGAAACGACAAAATAGTCATAATCGACAAATGTTGTCCGCTAACCGAGTTGATAGAATAGCACACTCAATGATTGGAAGTGAAAGATAGCCGACAAAATGCCTTCAAAGGGACTAAAGCACCAAATGTGTCGTGTCAAGCATGCACTTGTTAAGGTCTGAGCCTTGTGAGGGAGAAGCTTTCTTACAATCATAAAATGTTTTCCTAGTTGTTTGATTGCTTTGTTCAAGTATCACATGTGATACATATTCATCTCCTCCGGAACATAAAAGGCCGTGAGCTCGCATTTCGCAATCAGTCAGGTATAGCTCTAAAAGCGAGGGATAAGCTAAGTTATCAAATTTGGCTTAGCTTATTTGAAAAATCAGCTTTTACATGATCCCTAGATTTAATGCTATCATCTATTAAAATGCATAAGAACTTGTCAAATCTATGAAGTTCATATAGCATGCCTAAGCTTTAGAAGGAACAAGAAAGCCAATTAAATTCTCTTATTGCTTTCTTTGTATCTTTCCTTCTTGCATTTCCCTTCTTATCGTCATTGTGCCTTTTCTAGAAAAAAGGAGGAAAAGCTTCCTCTCGATTGTTCAGGAAGACATTGAGGCCTCACTGAGGAGGTGAGACCCAATGTTAGTGTAGAATTAATTTATATTGCCTTACCTATACATAACCAAAGAGAGGCAATGTGGTCTTTATAAGCAGGTAAGTAGGGAGCATACACTGTTGCTTTAGGAACTAAGACTGAAAACCCACATAGTTTTGAACATATAGTTAATCATCCCTGATTGTAAGACATTGACCTTTCGGGGAAGCCAACCCAAAGGAGTACGCCAAAATTCCGAGAGTTAGATATCCTACATTGATGAGCCCTTGCACAATCTTTCTACAATGGCAATTATTCACCGCTAGCTTTCGCTCTTACAAGTTTACAAATCTGAAGAATTACATGTTTAAGAACATACTTTTGCCATGAGGAATAGCATTTTTATGTTCTATTGCTGTATATGTTTGTATTGATTTGTGAGAATCTTTTCCTTTGAGGTGAAAAGGGATACTGTATATGCATGTGCATCGACTGCAAATGCAAAATAGATGCATATGGTAAGTTCTTGCAACGAGGCGGTGTGCATCTAATTCAAGACTTGGAGAGATACTGTTTTCATGATCACACTTATTCACATTAATCTTATGGTTTTTATTCTTTCATTTCTTATTATTGTTTTACTTAAAATGTTTGTCACTGACATTTCTTGCTTTTACTCTCTCCTCCATCTGGTTTTTGTCCTTCATACTTCATTAGTGTCCTTTGTGTCATGACTAAAACTCTGATTGTTTCTAGGTTGCCTTAGTATCATGACCAGCCCTAGCACCTTTCTGATAGGAAAGTTTATAAGAAGCTTTTAGTGTGTTATGATTTGGGTGCCCAATGTAATCCTTAGACGCATTGGAAAAGAGTGAGAAACAAAAAAACTAGGGTACACATATGGAAAGATTATAAGAAACTAATTTGTAATCAGAAAAGGGAACTGCAACATGTTTTCCTGCTTTTCCTAGTTTAGTTTCTCTTCTAATGCTTGCTAGGAAAGTAGTCTAACGCAGTTATGAAACACACCAACATGGAAGCTATGTCCAATGTTTACAGGCCTATTTTGAAAGGTATCTATATTAGTTTGTTCAATATATACTCTGATGAAAAAAATCTACATATGTATATTTATATGTGTAACTCAAGGATTAAGGAAAGAAGCTATTCAAGGAATTAAATGGAGTAGAGTCATAATTTGATCACACTAACCCATCTAATATTGTCACATTTTCTTGGCTCTCAATTTTACAGCTAGCTTTATCAGGAAGAATGAGCTCACGACTGGTGACTACATCGCACTCTACGAGGATAATGACAAGCAGCTAGTAAGTTGATCCTCCCTCCATCCTCTATTTTCCAGGTATGTTATGGTGTTTGGCCAGCATGATAACAAAAATCCTACCAGATTACTCTATTTAGATTATATATCTTCCACTGTATTTACTGTTTCATCAAGCTAATCATGATAAGTGTTTCCTCTCAGTCCAGATTTTTTCTGTGTTTTACTAATTCATCTCTAGTCTGTACCAATACATGTTTATTTTCAAATTTTGTTAAGTCAGTTAAATACCCTTTCGATGATTTAAACCTATGAAAAATCTGTGCATTTGCAGTTTATCTGTGCTATTAAAGCTGCCAATCGACCCCCGGACTTTGTACCGGGTGCTCCTACAATGAATGAAGCAAATGAGCAGCCAAAAATGGTAGTGGCTGCCCCTCCACAGCAGCTCCTGATCGAACAATGTTATGATCCTTACCCGACTGTGCATGCGCCTGCTCTGATTTCTGAGGAGGCGGGGTCGTCGAATGATCCATTGAAACAGACTGACAACCCTAACGATCCAGCGGCAATACTGGATTTCGGCGAGTACGATTTTTCCGTGCTCGATAACTTCACCTACTTTGATGATCCTGACATTCCTCCCTATGATTTCAACCAACACTAGAAAGATACTATACTGAAGGGATGAAATTATGAAGAGATGATAAGATGCAATGTGCTTGAAGTAGCACCTGCATTCTTATTTGTTACAATATTGGTATAGAATAAGCAAAGGTAACATATATGGTAATATACAGGAGGTGGGTGACAAAAAACTTCACAGATGAAAGAAGCATGCAGATGTGTTTCTTCAAGAGTGTTGCATTTATATAAATATTTGTCACTCTATATTATTGTAAACCTTAATTAACAACAATATTGTACTCTTCATATTGTACTCTCTATATGTCACATATAACATTTTCTATCTATTTTTACAGCCTTTTCTTTCAAATCTATTTTCCTGCAGGAAATAGTGCTGATAGGAGTGCGTTTTATTTCATTCTTACTGTGAAAACTGCTAGTTCTGTTTTCTAACCATGAGAAGCCAACCTTCTCCTCCTCCCTCTTCTTCTTCCTCTTTGGTGTGGTTTTACTAATTCTTAAGCATGGAATATCTCAACTTCAGAAGGTGTTAAAAGGGAGTTAGTTAACCAATGTGTTTTCTTAGAGAGAAGTAGGCTGGATGTTTTCATATGGTTTCCAAGTTGATGGCTCAATGATTTAAACTTATAAGTACTGAAAAAGATTATCACATGTACGCATGAAGTAATTATTTCTCTCCTTTATGCAAATCAAAAGAATCATTTATTTTCTTCATAGAATCATTACTTTCCTTCACACGATTTTCCAATTTCTCGCAAATAATGAGACGTTTAGTTCATGTATAATTTGTTTTCTTTTTGATTAGTTAAGTCCTGAGCCCTTGTTTGGCAACGGAGTCTATGAGGGTTACCCTATTTTATTCTTATTTTTTCACCAAACATCAAAACGATGATTACGGAGTTACTAATATTCCACTTATTATATTCATCTCTACTTTTTCTTATCCTAATTTTTTATCACTACTTTTTCTAACCTCATATTCCCCTTAACCCTAACCCCGTACCTAACGGGCTATAAGACTGCGAACCAAGAAACTGAAAAACAAAGAAAAAAGGAAAAGAACTCTACCATCATACCTCCGCACAGAGACAAACAGCTTACAGCCAAAAAAAAAACAAAAAAAAAGGGTTGACGGTCAGGAGAATCTCGTGAAAACACTACCCGACTATGAAAATTCCTGGGTCTTTCCTTGAACCTTATCGGATGCTCGGACCTATACAAGACCCGACCCGGATCCGACAGAGGACGGGAATCCTCGTCGCTAAACGGCCAACCACGACCACGTTTCCCTCGCCCAACTGATAGCACACGTGATACGGCGGTCACAGGCATGCAATGCTACCATAGTGGAGTTCAGAAGCGCGCAGCACCTCCCTCCTGGCTTCCGAATCCACCAACCGCCGCCATGTGTCCGTTACTCCGTCCCTCCTCGCCACCCGCCGGCGCTGCCGTCACGCCTCACGCGGCCCTCGCGTTGGCGTTGGTTTTACCTGCGCCACGTTGCACCACCACGGCATCGATCTCTTCGCCTCAACGGGTATTCCTCCCCCTCGAATCCCCCCAAACATCGTAATTGCCTCCCACTGATCATCCTCTCTCCTCCTCCTCCTCCTCTGCCATCCCTGGATGCCACCATGGGTGGTAGTGTTGCCTTCTCTATCTTTACTGCAGGCAACGGTTTTTACTACAATTTTCAAACTCATATCTTTTAGACAATAATTTTGAATTTTATTTCCATGCAATTCATTTTCAATGATTTTAAGTTATAATTTCTTGACTCATTTTCGTAGGAATTATTATTTAATTGGTAGTCTTTGTTTAAGAAAAATCATGAAATTGTTTTTTCTATGAATTCGTCCAGTCTTGTGTTTTCTAGTAGAGCACTGATTTGTGCACAAGCCGACGTGACATGTGTAATACACATGTCACGATCGGTAGTCAAAGTACCAATTCTTTCATTTATCCCATCGGTAGTAGGCTATCAATACGATAGATGAAGCTATTGGTAGTGGGCTACCGCTACATTGAAGTAGCTCACTACCGATTCTTTTATCTATTTTATCGGTAGCGATGGGATAGATGAAGATATCGGTAGTGAGATACCGATATATTCAATCGGTAGCCAAGTACCGATTCTTTCATCTATCCTATCAGTAGTTGGCTACCAATTGGATAGATGAACCTATCGGTACCTGGCTACCGATAGGTGGCATGTGCAATGCACATGCCATCTCTCTATGTGCATGAATCTTTATTCTTTCTAATATGTATATGCACGTACATGCAAGTGCACTCTTTTTTTTCTAGTTTCGATATTAATTTGGAGGTAATTAATCAGGGCCGGCCCTGAGTTTTCTATTTGTGTAGTCAAGTTTGTCAATATATTATTGAAAAAAAGTATAGCACTGTAATTCATCAAATAGAAAAACCACTTTGACACGCCAAATATAATCTAGCAATCTCAATACAGTTTAACAAAATAGTATACTAAATTCAAATGAAAATAGAAAACTTATAAAAACCAAATCATCAAATAGAAAAACCACTTTGTCACGCCAAATATAATCTAGCAATCTCAATACAGTTTAACAAAATAGTATACTAAATTCAAATGAAAATAGAAAACTTATAAAAACCAAATTTGTTAAATAGAAAAACCACTTTGTCACGCCAAATATAATCTAGCAATCTCAATACAGTTTAACAAAATAGTATACTAAATTCAAATGAAAATAGAAAACTTATAAAAACCAAATCATCAAATAGAAAAACCACTTTGTCACGCCAAATATAATCTAGCAATCTCAATACAGTTTAACAAAATAGTATACTAAATTCAAATGAAAATAGAAAACTTATAAAAACCAAATTTGTTACCACTGAAAAATCACCCTCCTTGCATTATTGGCTGCAAAAGTTTCAACCAAACTTGTGTAGTCAAGTTTGTCAATCAATTCATTTTCAATCGATAAAATAGCTAAATTGTTCAACCTTTCCTGTGACATGGTTGATTGAAGATAATATTTGATCAACTTCAGTTTTGTAAAACTTTTACTATATATCACATAAGACAGCTTCATAAATCAGTTTTTTTTAACACTCTAATTCTCCCCGTTTATATAAGAACCAAAAAGTGAAACAGAAGCGTATAACCTGCAAGGGGTGCTAAATAAACCCTTGCTCTCAACATCGCATCATTGTGAAAACAAAACTCAATTTATGCTGATGATAAAGACAAAAAAAAATTGAACAAAAAAAAGATGTCACAACATATGGAGTACTTCATCGCACGCCAGAGTAAGAAATTCTAAAATAAATTCGAGTTGAAACTAGAAACAACACGGTGCAAAGAAATCAAGATGCTAATAACTCAATTTTAAAACACAATAAATGGAATGAGTATGGCGTAGGAGATGAACAATTCTGGGGGCCCAGGAAATTTTTTCCTAAGTTAATATATATATATATTAAGAATTTTTTTTTTTGGGCCCCTCAGAATTGGGGGCCCAAGGCACAGGCCTTCTAGAACTTGCCTCAGGGCCGGCCCTGTAATTAATTGTAGGAGACGTTATATTGTGCATAAGATGCCTTGGATTCCGTACATCGATGGCTGGACCATATTGCACTAATATGCTATCGAGGGAAAGGAGGGCTCGGAGTTGAGCTGACTCGACTCGTTTTGACTATGTATCTGATATGCTTAGGGCGTTGTGATGGGTTTAAACAGGATTCTATTCGAGCCAATCGAGCCAATCGAGCCAATCGAGCCAATTGAGCCAATCTGAGTCAACCACAACTCTGGCTTGTTTGAGCTCACATCATAATATATGTATAAGTTCGAGCCCTAGCTTCATAACTAATCTCGAACTCAACTTGAGTATGGTCCATGAAGATCGAGTTCTAGTATAGGTGCGTCATGCGTCAAGCTCAAACTCCACTTGCAAGCACGTTAAAGGCTGTCTAAACGTTAAATTTTTGTCTAAACATTAAATTTTTTGTACCTAACAATATCAATTTAAGCTGACTTGCATAAACACATAGGTCCTATTGTCTTTCATAATTTTCTTCTAAAGGGCTCTTGTTTATCTTGTTTGTTTCTTTTCAAACACATGATTAGCCTTGTCGCGCCCCGACCCGCGAAAGCCCAACCGGGCCGGGCGACGTGAACCGGAACCTAACTAAATGCGAAAATAAAGACGAGGGAAACCCCTCTAACTTACTGATTTCATTAAACAGTTCATAAGCACCCCTGAATAATACAATAATTTTAAACCTCAAAAGATATAATATAATATTCAAAAACTTCAAAGGGGTTACAACAGTTTATACATCATACTCCCGTAGGAGACCAACTATAACAAAAGTGTAGAAAGGGATCACCGGTCCTCAAACCCCGCCAGACGCCGCCGCGCCGCCAAACACCTGCCCGGTAGGGGCTACTGAAGAAGAGTTGGCGCCTGCACCTGCAAAACGCAACCCGGGTAGGAGTGAGCATAAAGCTCAGTAGGGTTCTACACTACGCCACACAGAAGGAAGGGGAACGCAAGAGTGTCTCCCTCAAGTAAGACCTGGGTGTATACAGGGGTCCCATAACCCCACTGCGTGTCCCTGAGGCCCACGAACATGGTCGCACTCAGTAGCAGAAAACAACACTGCTGGCCCACAAGCAGGGAACGACACTGCAGGCGGGAAATAGCACCGCTAAGTAGTCAACCTCTCTACTCAAGGGTCAACACGGTGGAACACAGGCTACACCTCAGCATCCGACTTAAGGTAGACACGACCTCTATAATCATCAAGCAACATGTGTACCAGTCATCTAAGCCTATCATCAAGTTTGACTGGACACCACAATTCAAACCGAGTCCTAACTACCCAACCCCGGTCCTAGGGCTAAATCCGAGCTTCCAGCCTCGGGACGGCGATCCACAAATCACCCACGCCCTAACCTTATGCAACCAATGCACAACAGAGAATGCATGCTATGAACATACACAAGCAAGAGAAATAGGCATGCAACAGTATGACAAGGCAGCATATAAGTCCAACCGGATCGCTGCAGCGGTACTACCAACCGCTGCCAGCCGATCCACAGCGGGTCCCGGCATTACGACGGTACCATGACCGTCAACCGCGGACTCCTGCAACGGGAAGTAACCCCGAAAACTTCGATGAACAGTAAAATATATTATTATAATCCGAGCTTATAATATTTTATTCAAAAACCCAAAATGTTCTCTACAAGCTGCTAGTTGACCCGTCGATCCGACGTCCAAACGACGTCGGATTCAAGATCCAACTTAGAAACCAGTAGATCTATATGCATGGATCAACATATCCAAAATCCAGGATCATCCAACGGTTGGATTAACGGGAAAAACATTACTCAAAACGGCTAATCAAAACTCCATATAAACTCCATCAGCCAGCCTTGGGATCGATCCCAAGCTCATACCGGTTTCAGACCAGCCTCGTCGCATGCCACGAGAAAAATCACCAAAATTCGTAGGAAAATCGTAAAAATACAAACTAATCTAGAATGAAAAGCTAACGAAGAGATTTACAACTCTTATGTTTATCAAAAGCCAAGATCATACACATACAAGTCGAAAAACTCGCCGCAAGCCGGCTGTTCTTCAAGAACAGCAGAAAACCGGAAATTCTGAGATTAATCATACATAAATCCTACTCAAATCTCAACCAAAGATCATGAAACTTATATCAGTAATTCTAATAGATAAGATGCATCCCACAACACAATTTCATCAAGATCTAACGGCTAGATCTAACTAAACCCATTAATTAACTCATGTAGGTAGAACACCTACCGAAGCCACTAATCCTTGGATGATCCCCGCTAAATAGCTGCTAACCAAGCTACTAAACCACGTCAAAGATCGTCCTCACGTCTCCACGATTCCAACGAGCTTTCAAGCTCCCAAAATGGTGGTCGGAGGAGGGAGAACGACGACGAAGGAGGTGGCTGCCGGAAGAAAAACAGAGCAAGCTCTGCTCGCGGGAAGAAGAAACAGCCAAGGAGAAGAAGAGAAGAGAAGAGAAGGGAAGGGAAGGAAAAGAGAAGGTAGGGTAAGGCCGGGGAAGGTGGGGGAAGGTCGGGGAAGGTGAAGGAGAGGACCTCTCCTTTGACAACGGAGAGCAACGGCCACGGCCGTCCTCGCAAACCCAACTGCCCAACCTGCTCTGCTAACGAGTCCGACTAGGAGCGATCGATCGCTCAAGGGCCGTAAGCTGCCCAAAAGCAAGCTTCAGCGCGCCGGAGCTGGGATCTTCCGATCCCAGGTCCACCTAACCATTCTAATCAAGCACTAACACAAATAAGGTCAGTGTGTGCATTCGCGGGTGTGAAACAAACCGACAAGGCGCAATTTACCAAATTGCCCTTGTGGTCCACAACGAGCCACGGGCCTAACCCAGGCGGTCGACTCAGGAATGGAGGGACAGGTCCTCACAAGCCTCGTGTAAATGTTCTAATACCAATTTCCCCTTATACCATGCTGATTTACTTTCGAATTGGCCATTAAATAATCTTTTACCTCACGTCAATGGATGATTCATATATAAAAACATATGATCGATTATCAATGTAATATATCTGTCAATTATGTTTTAAATATTTTGAACAAGTACCATGGTGGCAAGAATGGCATGCCAACCTTCCATTAGTGCTCCACCCAAACAACATAACATAAGCATGTCATCCATTGCGACAATACTAATTTTTTTTTCTTTTTTTTTTGATGAGATGAGTCATATGGCTAATTATTTACGCAAGGAACATGCTACATCAAGTAGTTGTCTAACAGCCTCATCCTTGACTCACAAGACCAAGCGAGCAAGGTCTTAGTTCTACGACATGCTCGAGCGACACCATCGGCTAGCTCTCACATTACACCCTCTAGAGATGTAGAGGAACAAAACAGAATAAAAAAGTAGAACATGCAGCCAGATGTTCTTCGCCATGCTTTCTAAGTCAGGGGGCCATCTGCTTTAACCATTCAGAATCCTAACCGCATATAAGGAATCAGTCTCTATGATCAGGTTCCTCAAACCAAAATACTTTGCTCTCCACATGGCCTCTAAAATTGCTTCCATTTCGCCTTCAAGGACTAAACCTACAACAACTGGCCTTGCCCATGCCCAAGCCTCATTCCCATCTTCTGCTAGGCCAACGATGCCTATGACTGCCTCCCTGGAGCATGGATCAACAGACACATCCATTTGTACTGCATGAGCTCCTCTCCTATTGATGTTCTTGACTGACATATTAGAGTTCTTGCTATCTTGGCCTAGTAGATCCTTGACCCCTCGCCGTATCTTGCATGTCAATGCGTCGATCGAATCTCCCTTCTCTCCAAAAACTATGGAGTTGCGATCCTTCCAAATGAGCCACATACCATATCCCAGAATTGCTTTGATATTTTTAGACCCATTCCCAAGCAGCAAGTTGAAGAAATCATCTTGGTTCCTTAATGGCAGCTGTAGATTCTCCTTCTCTGCGATGAGGTTGAAGACCTTCTTTGCAAAATGGCACCCAAAGACAGCATGGGACACTGTCTCTGTCTCTCCACAATTCCTGGGACATTCCTTCTCTGATGCTAAGTGTAGTCTCCATAGGATGTCTCATACTGGTAGCTTGTCGTGGACAACTCGCCAAAGAAAATGTCGTGCTCTCGGTCCGGTCGAAGACCTCCAAACATTGGTCCACACCTCTTCATTCCCTGTTCTGCAACGTTCCTGGATCTATTCCAAGTATGTTGAAGCTGTGCATACCTTGCCAGAGCTATTGAGGGGCCAACGGCTTACATCCCTATCGTCACACCTTTGCTTCACAATCAATTCAATGAGCATGGGGTTGAAAGATGTTGTCAATGCTTCTAAATTCCATCCTTGATTCACCATCAAATCCCCAACATCAACCTTATCAAGCTCAATATATGTATTGAACAATGTTGGCCATTTGGACAGCGGGGTTTCAGAGAACCATGCGTCATCAACGACATTAAGCTTGCTGCCCACTCCCCGAACCCACTGAAGCTTCTTCCTCAACGTGTCAGCAGCCAAGCAGAAGTGCCTCCAATGTGATGACACCGTTCTTGAGCCTTGACAAGAAGGTAGAACTCCATGCCATTGATACTTTGCTTGTGCAAGTTCTTTCCAAATATTGATTCTTGGTTCTAGGAATGTGACTGCGCGCCGAGCCTTGAGTGCAATCTGTCAAGAGTTGAGATCTCTCACTCCCAATCCTCCAACCTCCTTTGGAGTGCACACATCTTTCCAAGCAAGGTTATAAATTCCTGATTTGTGTCCTTCCCATAAGAAATCACGAATAATACGATCAAGCTTCCTGATAACTCCTAGACGAACATGAGTTGTGGACATGACGAATGCCGGGATTGCTTGGAGGACAGATTGGAGTAGGACTAGCCGTCCTGGAGCTGAAATATGTCGTCCTTGCCATGAGAGAACACAACCAACCATTTTGTCTAAAAGGGGGGAGCAGTCCGCTGTTGTCACTCTGCCGGCACAAAGAGGTACTCCTTGGTATGTCCAGGTGCCCTCTGCTTCTGGCAGTCCAAGAATGTGGCATATAGTGCTCTTCCTTTCTGCTGGAACAGATGATGAGAAACGTACAGATGATTTGGATACATTCATCTTCAAGCCTGAGAGGAGTTTGAACCTGAGGAGTGCATCTTTCAGACGCCTTGCCTCCAAGCATGAAGCCTGGGAGAAAATCAAGCCGTCATCTGCAAAAAGGAGGTGAGATAAAGAAAAGTTTGATCCTTTGAAGCTCAAACCTCTTAGGCCAATTGTAGGGTTCTTCAGAACACTTGAGAGCACCTCTTGCACGATGAGGAAGAGATATGAGGACATTGGATTTCCTTGCCTCAGTCCACACCTGAAAGAAAATCTGCCATGGAGCTTTCCATTGATGATAATAGAGAACTGCGGCCCAACTACGCAAGCCATAACCCATGCTATCCATTTCGATGGAAATCCCATTGATGTTAGCACTTTTCTTAGAAAGCTCCATTTAACTCGATCGTAAGCTGCCCTCAAATCAACCTTCATGACCATCAGGCTACTGGACTTTGGTGCAATCTTCATGGAGTGGATGAATTCTTTCGCAGCATCGATGTTATCATGGATGTATCTTTCTGAGAGGAAGGCTAACTGCTCCAAACTGATGAGACTGTCAAGTACTTGCTTCATTCTCCTAGTTAGGATGCTTGTAATTACCTTATAGCCTACATTGCATAAGCTGATAGGCCTGAAATCTTTGACAACTCGGGAGAACTTGCACTTTGGTACCGAGGAGATAAAGGATTCATTCCAACTTGGAGGGAGATGAGTTGTTCTAAAGAAAGTTTTGATGACCTCAACGAATTCAGCTCCGACAATATCCCAATGGGTGAGGGGGATTCCATTGGAATACCGTCTGGATCTGGACATTTATTCCTTCCCATGCTTCCAAGTGCTACCTTGATCTCTGTCTCGCTGACCTCGCAGTCAAGATTGCTGCACATATCCTCACCTATCGTAGGCAGTTCAGGCAGCTCGAGGTTGAAGCTTCTTCTTTCCTTTGTCCAGAGTTTCGAGAAATGATTAACAAAAATTCTTCCCATGCTTTGTTGATCACGAACCATCTCCCCATTCTCATCCATGATCTCTGTAACCTTAGACTTATGGCATCTTGAGGAGACCAGATTGTGAAAAAAAGAGGAGTTCCGGTCTCCAGCTTGCATTCTGTGCAACCCTCACTTCTTGCTTCAAGATCATAGCCTCTCTCTGCTTCTCTAACAATTTTAGTTGCAACTTCTCCTGTGTGGTTAATCTCCCTTCTTCTTCAAGCTTGTAGAGGCTATCGAGGCAACCCTCCACACGCTTCCCAATCCCAAAAATGTCTTCTCTCCCTATTCTCCTGTCCACTCCTTAACGACCTCCTTGATAGCAATCAATTTGGACGTGAGAATATACTGTTTTGATCCATGGAATGGCGAAGTCCAAACCTGAACCAGTGCCTCTTTGAAGGCCTGCAACTTCAACCAGGAGTGCTCCAATCGAAAGACACCAGTGCCTTTCCTCATTTCTGACGGACTCACTGTGATGAGAAGTTACGCGTGGTCTGAACCCACCCTTGCCAAATGAACTCGTGTGACCAGAGCCTATTGCCAAGAGCTCGGTCTAATCTTTTCAGGATTTTTGAGCTTCCTCCCTGATTATTGGACAATACTAATTCTACTTCTGACGATGTGAGTTGAATTATTAAGTTAAGGCCAATAGTTCAAAATTTGATTATGACTATAAAAGTGTCTTGTAAAAGAAATAACAAATTTAAATGTCAGTACTGGAAAAATTAAATTAATTAAAAATACTTATTTATTTTATGACATAGAAATTATCAAGTAATTTTAATAATGTCTTAATTCGTATATTAGTGTTAAAAGGCATTTATAAGTTATAAAAATTGTAGAAATAATAAAACGCAGTGGCCATGTCACCCCCAAGAAGCATTGGAGGATAGAAGGGGATAAACCTCTCCACTCTCCTTTCCATAGCTCTCCATCCTCCCATGGCTCCGACCACCGCGGCCATGGCTGCCCTCTCCTCCTTCTCCTTCCTCCCCCTCCGCCGCTCCCATCCTTCCCAACTTCCACTCACACCCAAGCTTCTCCACGCCAAACCCCTTAACCCCGTCTCTTGCAAAGCCCCCCTTTTTCTCCCATCCATTGCCGCATCCAAGCCCGGCGACGTCGAGACCACGTTCTTCGACACCTTCGACCCCAACGACGACATCGCCTTCGAACCCCCCGCCCCTCCCGAGGGCTACGTCCCTCCTCCGGCCTTCGACGAGCTCCCGCCGGAGTCCGAGGAGAAGATCGCCGCCGCCTACGAGGAGATCTACGGCCCGGCGTACAGCGGCGAGAGCGTGCTCGGGAATGACGTGTATGTGATGGACGCCAAGATTAAAAAGTCGGGGTCGTCGCTTGGGAGGAAGAAGAAGGAGAAGGTTAATGATGGGTTCGACGAGCGGGTCGTGCAGGTGAGGAGGGTTACTAAGGTTGTGAAGGGCGGGAAGAAGATGTCCTTCAGGGCGATCGTCGTTGTTGGGGATAAGCAGGGGCAGGTCGGGGTCGGGGTTGGGAAAGCGAAGGAGGTGGTGGATGCGATAATGAAGTCGGCCTCCGATGCCCGGAGGAATATTATTACGGTTCCCATGACCAAATACTCCACCTTTCCTCACAGGTAATTTGGATGGATGGTATGATGCACTAATCCCTTTTCTTGGAAACTGTGGATATATAGGTTTCGTTTGGTGGATTGCCTGCTAAGAAATAATTGTGAGCTTCAAAGAAAATTGAGATTTTGCTTATCTACTGCTGTGGCATTTCATATCTTCTCTGTAATTTAGAATGGGAAATCTTTAATATGGTTGGTTTCTTTGCATTATTGTGCTGAGGAAAATTACAGACCTCCAGTCACTACATAGTTCACAAGCTTCTTCCCCAGGAAAAAGTCTATTGGTGGAATGAATTGACTGTAGAAAAGGGTATCCTCGTGGTTAAGAGAGGTGGATAGCTCAGGAAAAGTGGCTATTTTCTTTCTTCTTTGCAAGTTCTATATTAACTGTGTTGCTGTATTTAAGTTCTGAATTGTAATCATATTGATTTTGCTCGATGCCACTTTATCTGAGGAAAGCCTTTTAGAACATGTATGGGAAATGCCCTTTCAGAATCCTGCAATTAGCATCTTCAGATTTATCTTATAGATTACTACTGTCAAACTAGATTGCTCTTAGAATGGAGCGTATTAGGGGATCGGAAATTCTGTGCCATGATAATTTTATAGAGATAAGTTTTGGAGCACCACCTTGAGGTTCAAATACTTGAGTTGTGCGTTCATAACAGGATTCCAGGATAAAGCCATGGTCATTCTTTAACATCATAGCAATCCCTTTGGAGGTTGGACATTTTGTTGGAAGATAAAATCTGACTCTGTATGTATTTTGAGGTAAACATAGTCAGAACTTGGAATTGGAAACAGTGGGATTTTCTAGCACATCCTTGATGAGCATGTCTGAAGAAGAATGGCCAATTTGACATTATGTTTCTGGTACTGAGCTAATTGATAAACCAAGTGATAGATAATGAACATTACCAGGCCATATAATATCTTTGGGCTGTTAACTCTTCATGATGGGGTTAGGAGGAAGGGAGTGGTTTATTTTACTATGTTTGTGCTGGAGTCAAGTCAGGTTATTTGCTGCATTTAATGATGCTATTTTGGACAGGTTTTGAGTACCAATCAGGTTATTCGTGGTCTTCTGCATCACTCTTTAAGATGCATTCAGTCGAATTATCAATGACAATCTGCAAATTATGGGTTACCCATTTCTCAATTTTCTGGAAGAAATCTCTTTGTTCTTGATGCTGATATTTCCAATTTCTAACTTTAATTAAAAGATTTCATGGAGTCTTCTTGTCATCTTAAGGGTGTGATAGTATTTTAATGCTGTCAGAAAACACATCAGTGACATTCATGTTCTTCTGGTGTTAAGATTGCATATTGGAGAGAATACAGTAGCGTTTGCTTTAATATTGGAACATCTCTTACATAAACAGATCATCTTGAGTTATCCTATTCAATTCCTCTTTGGATATCTCCCAATTTACCTTCTATGCCACTATCTCCACTTAATTTACTGCCATTGTGTCATTTCAACTTTTATCCTTAGGATTTGGCTGGCCATGGAAATTGCACGAATGGTGTTTATGTGAAGTTTTATCACTAACTTGTTGCTGTAGGTTTTATTATTATGAGGGTACTGAGCTAAAAGCTTTAATGTTTCTTTATTGTTGTATGCTCCAAACCAATTGCTTTATTCTAGAGAATCATCATCGCAACAAGTCAAAAATTTGCTGCAAAGGATGAAAACCACTCTCAAAGCAACTTTAACGACTATACTGGGTTGCTTATGGTTAGAAAGCAAATCCGAGTCATATTGAAAATTATCAGCTTGTGCAAAGAAATTCTAAAAACTCAAATTTGATCTAGGAAAAGACAAAAATGTACTTTTCATCTTCACACAAACTTTGACTACCACAATATCTTGTAGCTTTAGGAAAAAGTTCTCAGGTGGAATTGGACTTTCTTCAAGTAGGATGTAACCTGTATCAGTGATGTTGTAGTGGTATCTTCTGCATTGTGCCAAGTGATGATACGATTTGTTGATTCTGCCTACTAGCACTAGGAAGGAAAGACAAGCAAAGTAGTTGATTACAACTATTTTCCTATTGATTCATTGACTGCAATGATTTCCTTATAGATTCTGGAATTGTTTGTTTCTCTAAAGTTTGATAAAGATTTGACCACTCCTAGAGCATTTATAGTTTTCTCCTACTCGATATTTTCTTGCTTGAGCTTTGATACGTCTGAAATACTCAGGAAATGACACTTATAGTAGACTTGATATAAACTATATAGAAATGTTCTCAACCTGTGCAGTATGCAACTACTGATAGCTGATTGAGATGAAAGATATTTCTTTATGATGATCTGAGTTGAGAACCTCAAAATCTTCTGGTTATCTGACTCTATTTTTTCTTCTTTGATTCATTTGGCCATTGCAACAATAGATCTGATGGAGATTTTGGAGCAGCTAAGGTTATGCTGAGGCCTGCTTCACCCGGTACTGGTGTGATTGCCGGTGGAGCCGTGAGGATTGTGTTGGAGATGGCAGGTGTAGAAAATGCTCTGGGGAAGCAAATAGGCAGTAAAAATGCTCTCAACAACGCAAGAGCTACAGTGGCCGCTGTCCAGAAGATGAGGCAGTTCCGAGATGTTGCTCTCCAACGCGGGATTCCCATGGAAGAGTTGTGGAAGTGATCGACCACCCAGAGCACACTTTTTAACCTCCCATTCATACTTGTCTGCATATTCTTCTTCTAGGCAAGAATGTTGTAATCGATTTCTTTGTCCATGCCAAGACATGGCCCATTCCATTGTTTTAAGGCTTTTTGGCTGATTCCAATCTAGATGAGCCATCACGAGCAGCGTTGTTGTTCATGGATCCGCATATATATTGCAGCTGCATTCTGTTTGAGTAGAATGACAGAGAAGAGAATTGGAACTCGACTTCTGATATCATGTGAAATTACTAGGATTAATTTATACCGCTAATTTTCAATGACACAAATAAAAGCATGATTAACCCTACTTTTTAGTGATAATTGTCGTTTAGTCTCTTTAGGAGAACTTATTTGCTTGTAGTCCTCTTACTAATTAGGGTGTGGCTATCCGCACCATGTTTTCAACTCAACACACCACACTTCCTATTTTTTCTCATTTTTTGAAAAAAAAAATAAAAAAATAAAAAAAACCCTAAACTACCCTCATCCCCAACCTCCCCATCCCACCCTCATCCCCCACCTCCCCCTCTATCCTCATCCCTTACCTCCAACACCCCTCACCCCCCACCACGCCGGCAGCCACCACCGGCCCGCCGTCACCTCCCCACCCAGCAGCCAGCGGTGACGGCGCCGACCCCCCCCCCCCTCTCCCTCTCTCTCTCCCACGAGAGACGCCCGGAAGGGGAGACCCCCCCCTCTCTCTCTCTCTCTCCCGCGGACGACGGCGACCCCCCCCCCTCTCTCTCTCTCTCTCCCGCGGGCGACGGCGGCGACCCCCCCTTCTCTCTCTCTCTCTCTCTCTCGCGGGCGACGGCGACGACTCCCCTCTCTCTCTCTCTCTCTCTCTCTCTCTCTCTCCGCGGGCGATGGCAACCCCCCCCCCCCCTCTCTCTCTCGCGGGCGACGGCGACGACCCCCCCCCCTCTCTCGCAGGCGACGGCGACGACCCCCCCTTTCTCTCTCTCTCTCTCGCGGGCGACGGCGACCCCCCCCCCCTCTCTCTCTCTCTCGGCGACCCCCCCCCCCCTTCTCTCTCTCTCCCGCGGGCGACGGCGACGACCCCCCCCCCCCTCTCTCTCCCGCGGGCGACGGCGACCCCCCCTCTCTCTCTCTCTCTCCCGCGGGCGACGGCGGTGACCCCCCTCTCTCTCTCTCTCCCACGGACGACGGAGGCGACCACCCCTCTCCCTCTCTCTCTCCCTCCCTCCCGCGGGCATGGGCGGCGGCGGGGGCGGGCGCCGGGGTGGAAAGGCGACAGCGAGCGACGGTGGCTACCGGCGTGGTGGGGGGTGGGGGGGTGGTGGAGGAGGTGAGGGTGGGATGGGGGGAGGTTGGGGATGAGGGTAGTTTAGGGTTTTTTTATTTTTTTTATTTTTTTTAAAAAAAATGAGAAAAAACGGGAAGTGTGGTGTGTTGAGTTGAAAACGTGGTGCGGATAGCCGCACCCTACTAATTATTAAGTCATTTAGTCTTTTTTTTAACAGTTGTAAATTTTAATGTCTAAAATACCCTTCTATCATCTCTCTCTTTTTTTTTTTAATTTCTATCATCTCTCTCGGTTTTTGTTGTAGAAGTATTTAGGAGATTTTTTGGAAGTAACTTTCCAATTTTTTTGAAGGTAACTTTCTGATATTTTTGGAAGTAACTTTCCGATTTTTTTGAAGTAACTTTTCGGTTATTTTGGAAGTAACTTTTTGGTTCTTTTGGAACTAACTTTTCGATTCTTTTGGAAGTAACTTTTTGATTTTTTTTGGAAATTACTTTTCATTTATTTTTTAAGTCTGATGACTACCACCATTTATTTGGTTGATGGTTTTTTTTTCATTTTTTTGAAAGTTATTTTCCATTCCTTTTCTTTCTAACTACTACGATTAAATTGAAAAGGTAAACCAAAAAAAAAATATGAAAAGTTACCACAAATGACTTGAAAAGTTACAATCAAAATAGAGAAGGCACCACAACGAAGAGGGGGGAGGCGGATCCTTGAACACCACCCCCTATTTAAGCAATATTACTCGTTAACAGTGAGCAACTTTCCGCATATTTCCACAAAATATAGTTTCCAAAAGTCACCATGGAAATCAGAATAGTAGAGAAATACATGACAAAGGAAAATACTGGTATGAGTTTCCAACTAAGACTCAAACCCGTATGTGAGAAATACATGACAAAATGAAAAGTGACTACCATAATGAAAATAAAAAGTAACTATCAAAATGAAAAGTAATTACCATAACGCAATTGAAAAGTAACTACCAAAATGAGAAGTGTAATTTTCCCACTAATTTTCTTAAATTTTCACATATTTTCCTTATTCTAATTAATTTTTCAATACATTTTTTTTTGTGAAAAGTAACTATTGCAAAAAGTAACTTCAATATTTCATGAAAAGTAACTACCATATTGGATGAAAAGTAAGTTCCATATTGTTCACAGGATTTTCGTCTATTTCCTTATTTTTTACTATTTTTTTCCAATTTTTCTGAATTTTTCTCGTATATTTCATTTTTCCCTTTGTTTTCTCTCTCCCCGTTACTTACTCCCTCCAACATTTTTTGTTTTATTTTTTCCGACGGCTTAGAGTCGCCGAGCATGATCGCCGATGAGGAGGGACGATCGGCGATCGGGGAGATCGGAGGAGAGGTTGGTCGAGTGTGGGGAGTCGATCCAACAGTTTGGATCGCGTCGTTTACCGGCGGTTTAGGCGGATCCAAGGGACGCCGAGTGGGAGCGGGGACGCCGGGGGGGGGGGGGGGGGGGGAAGACGCCGGTAGACGGGGGGACTGGGACGGAGACGCCGGGGACGAGGACACCGAGGGACAGGGACGGCGGGGGGGATGGGGACGAGAACGCGGGGGGAGACGGGGACGGGGATACCGGGGGGGACGGGAACGCCGGGGGGGGACAAGGACGGGAACGCGGGGGGGGGTTAGGAGATGGGGAAGGGTTGGGTTTAAGGGGGGTTAAGGGAGTTTAGGATTTACACATATGAGATAGAGGGGTAGTTTAGTCTTTTATTTTTAATATGGTAGTAAATGACTGAAGGTCTTCCATAGAAGACCATTTGACAAATCCCCATACTTTTTATCTGGTGTAATTATTATTATTATTATTAATCTCTTGGATTCATCTCGAATCATATCTGATCTACTTGAATCCAACCCGTAACCCGTGGAGAGGATTGTCGTTAGTACAAATCCAAATTTTTTTAGATTTGGCTTTCCCGCTCGTTTGTAACATTCGAACCTCACCCCGTTCCCCTGTCCGAAGCCTTCTCCAGTGTTGGGAGTCGAGACGAAAGCCATGGTCCAACCGCCGTGCTTCCCCACCACCACCACCACCAGCCCCCTCAAGAACTCCGCCGCCGCCGCCACCTTCATCTCGTCTCAGTGAGTACTCCCAACGCCTCACCATCTTCTCTCTCTTAATCTCCTCTCTCTCTCTCTCACTCCTTTCCCCTCTTCTCAGGTCATCACCTTATGTCTCGGATCCCATACTGCCATGGCTCCGGTACGTATTCTATCTCCCTCCTATCTCTATCTCTCCCTCTTGCTTCTAATCGTATGTATATCAGTTCCATCCACGAGGCCGTGGTCGACTTCCGGAGAAACCCACGCGATGACGCGCCCAATTTGAAAACCCTGATGGAGGATTGCATCAAGAAGTTTTCAGATGATCAGCGGTACAAGAACGACGCCAGGTTCCTCAAGATCTGGATTCTATATGTGAGAATTCTTTGTCCTGTCCCCAATTGTTTGAAACCCTAGATTTAGACGGAGATGTTGATTGTTGTGGAATGGATTTGACGAAGGGAGATATGATACAAGACTTTGAGAGGGTTTTTAGGCTGATGGAGGTCAAGGGGATATGTCAGGGTTATTCGCTTCTCTATGAGGCGTATGCTGTGTTTCTTGTTGCCAAAGGGATGTTAGTGCAAGCTCACCTGGCATATGAGCTGGGCGTGGCCAGGTCCGTTTCTTGCCTGGCATTTTGGGTTTATTGTTTGCACTTAGAAAAATGTTTGCTTTGTTTGTTGTATGATGGAAATTGTTCTGCTGGATAGGAAAGCTGAGCCACTCTGTAGGTTGAAGAAGATGCATGGTTTGTTCTTGAAACAAATTTCGGAGATGGCTCATAGTGGTCTTTCTGATCCCGTGGTATGTGACTCATTCCAGCTGTTCTCTTCAGTTAGCTAGCGTAAGATCCATCTCTGTTCTGCTAAAGATATTACAATTGATAGAGGTTGTACGAAGTTCAGGTTGACTACACAATACTGAATGCAACTTTATTGTTGATTTACAAGCATGACTGATGGCTTGTCCTAATATATGCTTTTACGCTGTTGTGACGAGCCCTGAAGTACTTCGTATCTTTGTAAGTGGCAACTAGCATGTCATCCAAATGGAGGAATCAATTTCCCAATAAGTAGAAAGCAGAAGAATCATTCCACAAATTAGATCTCCCAAAACTAAAACTACAGGCTCTTACCCTTATTGGATTTATGGAAATTCAAAATCGTAAAACTGGCGATACAGTGAGTCCTTTGTACCGACAGTCCAGAAATCTGACTTTTTCTGAAAACTTATACCGAATCATCTCCGGTCATACTCTTTATAAGCATAAGTTATTGCTGAGATTTGGCATTGTTAGATGTACTGGCATGGCAACAAATGAACATTCTAAAAGAGGCATCATTCTACCATTAATGAGTAAATGAACCGTGTAAATATTTTTGATCTTTACAATGAGTTCATCGATTACCTGATTTCCTGTATCAACTCCACGTTTTTTATCGAACTCTCTCTTATGATAGCAAACTAGGCTGATTTATGTGGAAATCTATGGGAAGTTATAACTTAGCCTTGTGATAACTCTTTAATGCACATGATCCTATCAGCAGAAGCCATTGGATTTTTCATCTTTAATTTATGATAAGAGCTCACCTTCTAAAGGGAGATTAGTGTTTCTTAAATCTTCTTTGTACAATAAAAGTTCTCCACCAGTTAATTTTTGAGAAAGCTAATTTGAGATACTATAGCTTTAAAATTGAAGGGAATGTGATAATTGAGCAAACACATTCCTTAGTAGTTGATCGTGATAAAAGGTGACTTTGTGGAAGGGGTTTTTGGTGTCTTAAAAATAATACTTCAATGATGAACAAGGATAAAAGTTTCATTATAAAGTTCCGGTCATGCCTGTTTGCACACTTGGGTATGCTGGGTGGAATGTCATAAGATCAGGTTTTTAAAATAAGGCATTGATAAATTGAAAAGCAGTTTATGCTTTTCGATGATTAGACCACATTTTAATCGTTCATTGTTACAGTTATGAGCTTTTAGCATTCACTCTTTTGCTGATTATTGAGAAAATGTTAGGTTTCTTCGTTGCTGGTTCTTTCTACGTTTGGGACACATTCCTCTCTTGGTGGCAAACATTTTTAGTTCTCTCTGTGTTAGCCCTGTAGATTGAAGGGAGCTCAGTTCAGAGGCAGGAAGAGAGCTATGTAAATCCATGGGCAGTGACCACTATGAATGATCTACTGAAAAGGATGGATTCGGATGTCAAAAAGTATAATGTGAGATTCTGATTTTACAGTTCGCATTCCTTCTGAATTGAATAAGGTATCCATCTTACCACTTGAAAACTGTGTCATGGATATGTTCAGGGCTTTCACAGGAGCAGCAAAGCTTATTCGGGAAAAATATCCCTAACTTCTCTACAAAATTCCTCAAGGAATAAGATCCTTGAGTTAGGTATGACTTTCTCTCATCCTAGATAATTCAGACTAACTTTTAGAACATGGGAATGCTGTTTGGCAACTATTAGATTGCAACTCCCTCAACAGTCATTGTGATTGAAATGCTTTCGTCTAAGTGATGAAAACTAATAGAAAGGCAGTTAGTTATGGAATGCATTTGCTGTATGATAGCTATTAGATTTCAATGTCCTCAGCAGTCATTGTGATTAAAATGCTTTCATTGAAATGATGAAAACTAATAGAACGGCTTTAGTTCTGGAATGCATTGCTAAGTTTAGACTAGAGAATTTATAAACTTGACTTGGGTAATAAATATGAAAGACATTGTGTTTAGGGACTAACTAGGTCTGCTCGTTTGGGGCTCAGAAGCTCTTCTGCAGAGGTAGAGGATTAAGAAAGAAGGCATTCATGTTTTTTGCTTACAGGCACTCTGCTTATCAAACCTTGAATGATTAAGTTGTTTTATACAAATATTGCATTTGGTTTTAATCTGAAGACCTTTGAAGGTGGCAGTAAATACCAGATCAAAGGTTGCTCAGGTCTTGGTGGATTCGCCCAGGTATTCAAGGCTCATGTGGACAGTAATCCTGATGATGTTGTCGCACTGAAGGTTAGTCATTAATTCGTTGTTGACGTATTTATACAGTATATGCTTCGTTCTAGGCTTGCAAACAATCTACTGTATTCTGCAGATTCAAAAGCCTCCTTTTCCTTGGGAATTCTATATGTATCGCCAGCTTGATAAACATGTATTGGATGTTGAGGTATGTCGTTACTTAATAGCTTTACAGTTTACAGTAATTTGGTACTCATTGTTTTTAACATTTAAATCCTCTCAGAGATCAAGTTTTGGGTTTGCACATAGAGTTCATGTCTATTCTGACTGGAGCATACTTGTATGTGACTATTTATCTCATGGAACTCTTCAGGTAACTTTATCCACTGAATTACTTACCTTAATATGAAAATAGTACTTTTTTTGGCAACTAATCTGGAATACCACATTTGCTAGGTGCATTACATCATCCATGCGTTTGCTTTGTTACATCCATTTAAATTTATTTCCTCTATGCATCTTCAGGATGCTATAAATTCCTACCTGGTGATGCACAAAGCCATGGAAGAAGTCCTATGCGTGTATTACACAATAGAAATGCTGCGTATGTTGGAAGTTCTGCATAGCGTTGGTATAATCCATGGTGATTTTAAGCCAGATAATCTTCTGGTTCGCTATGCAAGGTAATTACCTGACACCATCCGAGTAGACAGGGAATTGTGTAGCTTAATTGTCTAAGATACAAATTTAAGCATCAACAGGTGGTTGTTACTGTGTTTATATGTGTCCTGATTAGGACACTTGAACCTTGCTGATATGTGATTAGCATAGTTAATGAAATTGATTGCCCCATTGGCTAGTCCAGGCTTTTATATTTCTTACAACCTTCCATTTCTTGAGGTAGGACTTGCTCCTACAGGAAGAATGATGGATGTGCCAGGAATATAAACAACTTGTTGGCAGCCAGGGACTCCTACTTTATTAATCTGAATATCTGATAGCCATGAAAGAGAAAAAAACTATTTTCTTGCCCTTGACATTTAAATGGAAGATATCTCAGAATCTCAGTTCGAATTCATGGATATATTAGTCTCTGACTGATTCATTTACTTTGATCAAGTATAGTACACGGAGAGTTGGTTGGTTGCCTGCTTGTTAGGTTGGATTCTGCAACTCTCTCCCTCTTTCTTCCGCTCTCTTTGGAGAAATTTTTTAATCTAACAAAAATCTTTTTGTTGATTATTTTCACTGTCACATCTTGGCAAGGATAGCTGGCTATACGAAGCCATTGTGCTCTATGATAGAGCAAATCCCAACATCTTAATTTCTGCTCATTTACTGCTTTTATCTCGATCTTATATCTTTGTGCCTGCGGTAGATTTTCTTGACCTACAACAAAGAAAGAGCCTCTCATCCGCAGATAATCCTCCTATTTGTATTTGACTTGCTATATGCAAACGGCGTCTATTCTAATGGATTATGGAAGCATGGAGAGAGTTTCCTTGGGGGAATTGCTTACTAACATCTTTGAGAACTCACCATTTATTGTCATTCTAGGATTAGCTTCTAGTTCATCATGTAGCTGCTGTGCTGTTTTATCTCTTGCAAATTTCTTACTGAAGATGAATAATGGTGATGAACTAATGTCTTCTGAAATTGTAGTGATGATTTGACGGATGATGGTTTGAGTAGCAGAAGTGGACCTTGGCGCGATGAGGTAAAATCTTGCACCTTGTCTAGTAAATTCTGTGAGTTGGGAAATTAAATCAAGTCTTGACAGCACTATATTACACAGAACAACAATAATTGATTGGAGTTACTCTAGAAATTATAATGCTTGTGTCCAGGGCCTGTGTCTTGTGGACTGGGGAAGGGGCATAGATCTAAGCCTTTTCCCTGCTGGTGTACAATTTCGTGGGGATTGCCGAACTTCCGGATTTCGTTGCATTGAGATGCAAGAAGACCGAACATGGACATACCAAGTTAGTCTTACGATGCTTGAATTTGTCCACATTTATGGTGCTAATACTTGATGGCAAATTTAAATTTGCTTTTAAAAATGGGCATCTGCCGTCTCAGGTTGACACTTATGGCCTCTGTGTTATTGTACACATGATGCTCCACGGCGCTTACATGAGTATTGAAAAGAAGTCAAATCCGGATGGAAGCTATCATTATCAACCAAAAGCAGCTTTCAAAAGGTATCTAATAATTTGTTGAACCTCATGTCTTAGTTCAACGAAATGTTGTGAATATCCATGTATTATAGAAGACTCTACTGGCTTTCTCGAACATAATCTCTTCTGTTTGACTTCAGGTATTGGAACGTTGATTTGTGGAAGACCCTGTTCTCCACGTTGCTCAACGTTGGATCCAATGAGAGTGATGTCCCGGTGCTGAGAAGTCTGAGACAGTCCTTCGAGGACTACTTGTGCCAGAGCCCCCAACTCATTAACAAATTGAGGCATCTACTAGTGAAACAAAAGGCTTCTTTGTGTTCAGCTTAATGTCCAATCTGGCCAACCTTAGAATGGATCACGGCATTATTCAGTGATGGTCCTCTTGTGCTGTTGGATCTTGGGCTTCCTCGCTCTGGAAAATTTGTTTAATTCTTTGCATGATGATTTATAGAGAACATTTATTTTCCAATCGCTTCTCTGTTGTTTGATCATAATCCTGAGAGTGTAAATCCATTTGAAGCACTTAATAACTGTTTTAACATCCATGTTTTATGTTTGAACAATTCTTACAACAAAGAAAAGAAGAAGAAAAAAAGGTGGGTTTGCACAAAAATGGATCCCGTGAAAAATTGTGATTCAGCTCAAGTCTGGCCTATTATAGAATGCGTCAAATAAAGCCCAAACTCTGGGCTGCAGTCTACGTTGTCAGCCCAACCCATGTATAATGGAGTTGGTTTCAAGGCTCAGTGCACACGGAGTGATCAGAAAGTTAGAGATCGATCCTACAATTCTTGATTCAGAGAATCAGAAACCCTTGATTTGAAGTTGCCATTTGGAATTGGATCAAAAGAAGGTCAATTTAAAAAAGAACGACCTCTTGTTTTACTGCATAGGATGCTGATGATCATTTTACATTCCTACTAGATAATATAGATGGATGTTGTCGTTGTTGATGATGATGCAAATGACAAGGGTTTTGTCGGAAACTATAAGGATGATGAGTGTCATGTTGTTGATGGCGATGATGATCATTAACAACGATCAATTATCAACAATGATGATTGTTGGTGTTTTAGGGTGCCAGAATTGAGAGAAGTCCCAAAAAAGCTCATAAAGAACTAAATGATGGATCTATTGTACAAATGCAATTGTATGAACTATAACTTGAAATTTCTCGTCTTTTAAATGCAAATGCAAATGTACGAACTATAACTTTAATGTCTAACCAAACAACGGAATAAGCTTTGAACAGGATTTGACCATTCCGTTCACATGATTATGCCCAACCAAATGTGCCGTAAGAGTCGCTCTCATTCATAGCATCTACGATCTGTATCCCATGCAAAAACACGTCTATACACTACGGGCTCTCATATAACTGCTGCGCATCTTTTTTTCCTAGTAAATTGGTGGTGACCTCGCGACGTATCCAGATTATTTTTATTAGCTAGGTTGGCGTTTGTCCTTTGTGGCGTTACTGGTTCTACTGTTACAGCTTACGACTGGCATGGAGCCTGGTGCTTCTGAAGAAGAGGTCCACCAATGGCACGCACGCACGGCACCGGCAATTGGCAGGGTAGCAGCTGCATGCCACCCGACGTAGTTGGTCAGCCGTGTCTTCAGTGGTTGGTGGTGTTGCCAGTGACTGTGGCACAGTATGGAGCCTGCCACCATCCATTAAAACTCCTGCCCACGTCCTGCACTAGTCTGTATAGGTTGCCAAGCAACTATTGTTGCGGATAACAACAGAACTCTCTGTATTCCTTGGTACATCCATCTTCTTGGTGGCCCTTTGTTTCTCCCTCTGCAGCTGCTGCCCCATTTGCTCTCTCTCTCTCAAACAAGCAAACTAGAATGAGCTTTATGCTATAATGTCATTGGTCAGGATGTATCTTGCAAGATTTACAAGCTAGTATTGGCGTGAAAGGTGATTTAACACTACAAGGTTCTATCTCAGGTTTGCCAGCTCCATGCCGGGCAGTGAACCACCAGAGATTAAATATGAACGCGAGCAGATTATGTACAATACAAACGGTTTCCAGAACCGATATAGAAACACTATTGTCCAGAAGTTTGCGAGAGAGAAGTGGTCATAGCTAGCTTCCAGTTGTTGTATCATAAGGTCTTCTGAAACTTAGCAAAAAAACTTAACAACAAACAAACTAAGTGTAGAGTTTCTCACCTTTGTTTCTTTAGTCTTTTCCAATTCTTCATATATATATGAACCAGATAAACCTTCTGCACTCATGAGAATATTCCTTGCAAATAACAGCTAGACATGGAAGTAAGATGATTCTTATACTCTCTCTCTCTCTCAATGGGGTACATGCCTCGATCCGATCACGTCACCTAATGCATTGGTAGTGTTTTACCGATGGATTAGATCAACCAATCGGTAGACATCTACCGATTGAATGTGTCAATCATTCAATCGGTAGACATCTACCGATTGAATGTGTCAATCATTTAATCGGTAGATGTCTACCGATTGAGTCACCTAATCCATCGGTAGTGTTCTATCGATAGATTAACATCCTCGATTGGCAGACATCTATCAATCGAGTAGCATGTGCAGTGTAGTGACTATGTACGCAAATCTTTACCCAAGAAGAATAAGTATTTGTTTACATGATCACGTGGCATGTGTAATGCACATACTTTCGAATTGGTGGTGAGATACCGATTGATTGATCTAAGCCATTGGTAGTGTTCTATCGACGGATTATATCAATTGATCGGTATATATCTACCGATTCGATCATTTGTATATTCAATCGGTAGATATATACCGATTAATTGATCTAGTCTATCAGTATTGCTCTATCGATGAAATAGATCAACCAATTGGCATCTTAGTATCGATTTGAGGGCATGTGTAATATATCTACCGTACATAAATCACTGACTCTTTTACGAGAGAAACGGCGGCTTGAGACTGGTATATACATGGCATTTATATATTGAATTGAGGCTAAGGGTACCAGGTAAGACATTACACTTTTCCTTTTTTTAGGTCATAACTACTGTTTTTCCGGAAGATATCATGAGGAAGGCAGATAGCCTCAAGCTTAAGCAATCAAAACTCCAAAGACATAACAACCAATCATCGAGGTATTACTGACAGAGCATTGGATTCATGAATAACAACAGGTCCTTGCATTAATTCTACTTACTAAACTCATCATGCACACAGCCCAATGCACTTCCAAACTAAAGGGAACACATAGCTTTTGCTCTTCATTAAAGAGATGTCACACTTATAGCTATATATCCATTCACGGATCACATAGACCAGAAAAGCAATCATACTAGCATGATCTCCAAGGAGGTCTTAGTACGTACAATATCGGAGTTCATTACAGACACAATTTAAATAAATTAAGAGAACTACAACTTAAAAAGGTGATAAAACTCAAACAATAAGAGTACACCCCTCCCCTCCCCTCCTAAAACCCCAAATCCACACACATTATTGGAATAAAGCTGCACTCTAGAGGTATAATTGTTATACCATATCATTTCTCCCGAGCTACCAATTAAAATAGCCAATTGATGCAAACAAAAAAAAAAGGAAAGAAACTTATTAGTTCACTGATTACTTCTACAACATTAAAACCACAAACCCCTCATGAAGAAGAACAAGTTCTATGATTGAAAAAAAAAAAAAAAAAAAAAAAAGCACACACTGAAGTAATATATAGCTAGGAAAGGAAATAAGAAGGAAGGTATCCCATGCCTATATATACACAAAACAACAGCAACTTACTGAATTCCTTGAGGAGTCTCCTAAAATTCTCCAATATTTCGATCAACTCCAAAATAAATTAGAAAGCTTTCATCTGGCCGGTAGGTGCAAATTATCAGAGCCGGAGAAGGATTTAATAAGCCGAATGGATCCGAGGTTCCTCTCGGCGCAAACGGACTTCTCGACGCCACAATGAGCTAAAAACAAACTTGGGGTTTGAAGCGTTTGCAACCGACATGATCTCTCCGATCCATACTCGATCCCTCTTCTTCTTTCTTTCTTTCTTTCTTTCTTTCTTCTTTCTTTCTTTCTTTTTGATATCATGGATTTGCCCCAAAAGATAAACCAATGAACATATATATGGGTACGTATCACCAAAGCCCAGTATATATATATCCTTAACAAGAAGCAAATTAAGTTATATAAAGATCAAGATTAGAGATCTTAGGAGGGAGGAGAAGAATAGGGTGATTAAGCAACGCAAGGTGAGCTAGAGATCAATGGTGCAGCCGATGATCCACAATTTGTGCAGCATCCGGCCAAGAATTCATGGCCGAGCTCCAGTAAAGAGAAGAAGAAGCATCGCCGGAAGCAGCAGCTGCGGCGGCCATCGGATCGAAAAGATTGTCGCAGGGGAGCTGCCACTGATCTAACCTGTTAGCCATGGCAGCACTGCCTTCTTGCTCCACCTTCACCTCCCTCATCAACCCTAGACCTAGGTTTCCATTTCCATTTGCTGCTGAAGTTTGTAAATCCTCGTATGGCAACAAGGGCTGGTAGTCTTCGGCCTTCTTGGGCTGTCTCAAGCTCGAGACCAGCAGCGACGCGGCGGTGGCCGAGGATAAAGAGGATCCAAGGAAGGAGTAGTCTTGCATCATACCCGACGTGGCCGAGCTCATCGCCGACGATGGCTGCAGCTGATGATGACCCAGATGGCCACCGATCCCGGAGCGATATTGATCACCGTCATCTTGATGAGTAGAAGCAGCTTGGAATCCGAGGCCGAGGGCGTTGAGCTGAGACTGGAGATCATATGCAGGTGGACGGAAGCTGGCAAAGCCGGGGAAATTCATGTCAGCAGAGCCATTCAGGTTCCCATACATCAATTGATCCATGCCCGGCATGGGAAGATTGGGGATCCTGGCCTGTGCGAAGTGCACCGGTGGATCGGCATGGATGCTAGAGGATGTGGTGGTGGTGGTGGAGGAGGAGGAGGAGGAGGAGAAGGGTTTCTTGATGCGCTTGTTCTTGCGGCAGCCCCCGCCCACCGGCACGTTGCGGAGGGTGCCCCCGCGCGTCCAGTAGCGCTTGCAGGCCTTGCAGAAGTGCCGCGGCTGCGACAGGCTATAATTGTTGTAGTAACAGAACTTTGTGTTGGAGGAGTCGCAGCGCGGGCACTTCAGCGCTACGGGCGGAGGCTGCTGCTGCTGCTGCTGCTGCACAGGTCCATCCATGGCTCTGCTGGCAGCACCGTTAACAGTACTGGCAGCAGTGGCACCGGAGGTGGTGGCGCTGGCGTTGCCTAGGGATGATGGCATGAGAAGCCTCTCGCCCATCATCATCTGCTGCAAGGAAGCAAACAATAGAAAGAGTTTGAGATCATGAGAGAGAGTAAAGATAGAGGCGTGTGAGAGGCGTGAATAATGGAACCGAGAAGGGAGAGGAAGGTTCCGTGCCAAGAGCTAGACAACAAATTAACCAGCCATGCAGTTGTATTGACTGATGGGCGATGTGGATCTATCAAGTGGCGCATGTAAGCTAAAGACTCATGATATCTGTAGCTAGCAATAGGAAACCAAACCAAACAACTCAAACCCACCAACCTGTGGCTGTGGAACCACCCCCATCTCCTCCTCCTCCTCCTCCTCCTCCTCTCCATTCCACAGCATCCTTCCCTCCTTCCTTCCTTCTCCTAGACCTCCTTAGAGATAGAAAGCTATAGAGAGAGAGAGATATATATATGGGTCCCTCAGGAACTTGAGCAACAAGGATTGGAGAGGGTGAGTAGAGGGAGATGATGATGATGATGATATAGATCGAGGAGGATTAGGGAATCCCGAGGAGAACAATCGTATAGCACGGGTTCCAATGGGGAGCCATAAGGAAGGGGTCCTTAAAAGAAAGGAATTGCTCTTCCGCCATTGGAAAGCGACGAGAGCCACCATGTGGGCTATAGAGGTGGGCTTGGTTTCGTTGGCCTCGGAATACCGTTAAGGGCAGGCCCTGTCACTGCTTTGGGAGGACACTCCCATGCCCACCACCATGTGGGCAGCTCATCACCCCCCCATCCCGCCCATCCCCCTTGCTTTCTATACATCTCTTTTATAAAACATCCATGGCGCCTATAGCTATGCATCTAAGTTAAGTTAATTGCCAACTTAACCTAATCTTAATCTTAATCTTATGTATCTGGTGATTGGAATAAAGCAATCACGTTGGACTGTTGGAGGGGGGGAACAAGAGGATTTTGTAGTCTCCCGAGGGATCTCCAACAATTATTCCGCCCTCAACTAAAGGTACTACGATCGAGTAGCTTAGCATGCAGCAACCGACAGACACGGACGGGGGTATTCAATACATCCGAGGATTATTTGGAATTTGGATCCAACTTTCATCATCTCTTCTTAAATACGTGTCCCGTATTATGCTCGCATATATATATATATATATATATATATATATATATATATATATATATATCCCTTAATATTGATTAGAATAGAATGGTACAGTAGTAGTTCAGGTTGTCTGGAAAACCCTGTTGCATTCAGAGCTTCTTGCATGCCTGCCTGCCTGCTGCAACTTGGTTATAAGAGTCATATGGCATGGTGGTGAACTGGTGATTGCCATTGGAGTCAGAGAAACTTGATAACTACTAGTCTACTACAAAGAAGGAGATGATGGGTGGCCCAGGTGGGTCAAAAATCTCAGTGGGTAGTGCTGTGGGGGACCCACAAAAGCCAGGAGCCCACCCACCAACAAAGAGGCAGAGAGAGAGAGAGAGAAGCAACTTAAGGCTGACAAGCATATTCGAGGCCCGGAAAACGACGACAAAGATACGACTGCCAAGTTCCCACCAAGCTTCTCCTGCTCGTTCTTTAGAATTCAGCAGAGGTGTCCCATATATATATATATATATATAATTGTATATTTGTATTGTATTCAAACGAGATGAGGGGAGGGGATGATTTGGTTGGAGTTTTATTATCTTATTTATAGGAGGGGATATGGATATGAGACAAGACAAGGCGTGGGTGGGTGTGTGTGTGGATGGATGGATCGGATGGTCACACGTTGCTAGAATAATATTGTACGTGGAGCATGCAAGGGGGTGACGTGGACAGGTGTGTCCCCACCGTTATTTTCCACATATGTTGTTGTTGGGGGTACTTTGATTTTATCAACATTAGTATTTTCTACAAGAACATGCATGCGCCATTGTTTGTTTATGTGATCCAGAAATAGATATTGAGAGGATTTTGGAAGTTATCCCATTTAACTCGAAAACTAGGTTGTGCTTAAAACGTGAGATTTTCTAAGTAGTATGAATCACTACTAATAATTGAATGTGGATCAGTGGATGTATGCGCTATCTTTTATCATCAAAGAAAGAAAAATAAAGCTTATGAGAGGTTTAAGTTCGACTATCTTAATGATGACTATAATAAATACCTGGAGTTGTTTGTGTTATTCCGATAAGATTAATCTTTATGAGTCCTAGTATGTACATAATATTAATTAAGGGTTTAGAGTTTGAATTTATAAGCGCTTTTGCTCTGATAATATGTTAAAAATATATGGGATTTGGTGATATTAAAAACTTTATTTGGAAAGCCGATATTTTCTTAAATTCTATGGTCCAATTATTCTTTGAAGATAGACCACCTTGAACAACCTATCTTGATATATATTATATGATGGCCGTCTTGTTTGATGTGATTTTGTAACTTATGATTGAACAAGATTGACAATTAGTTCCCTACATTATATGGCCATGGTTAGGCCATGGTTATATTCAATCCATTATTGCTTTAAAATGTTTAGTTACTTAAATTATTTGCTAATACATTTTCGCACATTAAATCACATGGCTATGATATTTTGTAAAATCACAAATTGATTCACAAATGATCAATTTAATTTTTAACATGTACGGCGTTGTTAAAAAGTCATTGCAATTGTAAGTTACGCGATTGGTTTTCAAATCCTATTCGGAATAGGAATATACAAGAACCATAATTGTTGGATTTCCACGTAAGAAGAGGAATGACGTTCAAACGTAGATATAATCCAAGATTATCATATCAAAGGTTCTAATCAACAAAGTAACGCTCTAATACCATGTTATAAAGGTTAGGGAACGAGATTAAGAAAGTAAATAGGGCAAAATTGAAGTAGAAGAGGTTTCCCTGGTTAAATGTTACTGCATACGTTGTTGTATAATTTTTGAGAAAGATAAAGAATTTCTGAATACGTAATAATTCTAATTAATAGATATTATCTGACAATAAGCAACTATGTCTGTGACAGCTGTGACTCTAATTAATAAGATCAATCACAATTCAATTCCAAACACCGGCATATATATATATATATCATAGCTACTAAACATCCAGATGCTCAACACTTATATATAAGGCTTCATATGTTCCATGCTATTAGGCTCTTCCTAGATCGTAGCTTCTGACAAGCCTGTCTGTCCATAAATTCATAGCATTTTAAGTCATCAAACAAAATTAATGTGGATAACTATTATTAATTCACTGCAAAATTGGATCGTTGATTAGAATAATAAGAACAACCAAACAATAGAACATATATATATATATATATATATATATATATATATATATACACTACTATTTTCGTCAGCTCCAAATCTTGGTCTCTAAAATGGGACCCCCATGAATGAATGAATGAATTCATTCATTCATTCCACAACAACAGTCCAAAGTGTATTTGGTGCCCATCAACATGCTTCTTGGTACCTTCTCTCTGTTTTGAGTATACTCGATCAACAACTACCCACCGACCACTACTTATATCCACCCATCCATTCATTAGTCGTCCTTGGTCCTCGTAGTATGTATGCAGAGCATACATCACACGGATTCCAAAGCCATCTAGCCCAGGGGGACCGCAGTACGTAAACAAGTAGAGGCCTGAGCCTGAGCCCATTGGGGGTCTCAGGTCGTTGCCAGCTCAGCAGACGGAATCTATATTAATTGTAGACCGACCGACCGACGACGGGGTACGGCGGGGTCATATCTGCCGCCGGACATACGTCCACACCTACCCCTCTGGCCCTCTCTCTCTCCGTGTCTCACTCTCTCTCCACCCGACCACGCGTGGCAACTTGTTAGTGCTTTAGAGGCCCCATTGGGCCGTAGAATGAACGCCGACGAAGCTATTTATATATCTACACTAAATTATGTTGCAATTGGGATAATATTCCCGGAGAAGATCGAGAAAATTCTATGTTGGTGATGGACAGATAGATTTCTTCGCTGCTAGCTACCTTCACGACCACCACGACGACCACCACCACTGCAATCGAGAGACAATTGAGATCGACTGCTATAATATTTAAATCCCTCGATGAGTTAATTAAATCATTTCGGTCCCTATATGAAATGGTGAGGAATTAGGTGCGGAGAACATCAACAGCGTGGATGTTGATAAATTTATATGCAAGAGGGAGAGGCACATGTCACCCACTAGCTTCATAGAGGTGGAAGAATATGGTCAGTAGTGGATCACGGAATTGTTTGGAATTTCAGTAGACTAGTTAGTCGTCGTCCGCGACCTGTGTTTGTTTGTTGAGTTTTTTTTTTTTTTAAGTGAGGATTTTGACCTCCACTCAAGGTTACTTGAAGTTGAAGTCTTCTTTTATCTAATGATGGAATTATGGGAGGGATTTAGTATAGGGTACGAACTAAAGCATCATAGAATTAATTATTGTTAAGATTGGCAAGATTTTCAAACTAGAGAAGACTACGAGGCTGCCATTATTGCAAGCTCTAGCTCTAGCTCTGCTCTTTAGACCAATCGTAGAGCTTAATTATATGCTTAAGCGTGTTGGTACTTTTGTATTTTAGAATAGCTTCATGTGTGCAGGCAGGCTAGCTAATAGCTATTTTGCAGTTTGAATGAGTCTCCAACAAGTCAATAGGATTGTCTCCTGACTCTTATTAGGGTAAAGATTTGGACATCATTTCAGCAATATTATGAAGGCCACTTTGGTAACAATCTTGTCCTAAGTTGTGCAAAAACAATTCTAGTTGATTTGACTTGGATGGGGGGGGGCATGAATCAGAAGCCAGCACATCCCAATGATACCTTCTCTTGACCTGATCATGAGGTCAGTAGAAGCAACTGCACCAAATTCATCTCCTGTGCATTTATATATATACAAGTGCTGTGATACAGATCTTCAAGCACCTTTTGTGATTACCAGTTGCTCCTGATTATATTGTGCTCAACAGCCTCCTACAGCAAAAAAATAGAACAATGTTCTGTTTCTGAACATTACTCATTATCTTCTATGTTGCCGGGCTCTCAATCTGATAATAATCTGTCACACCAAATCAAGCAATCCAAACTCTGATAAGCACATGTTCTTTTGACATTCCATACATGCATGCACCTTTCTGATACAACACAAAGCTCATTTTCAAATGTATTTTAATGAATGTAGCCTGAGAGAATAGCATTTTGCACAACAATGTCTACTTACTACATTTTTAAGGTTCACAATACAATCATTGATCAGCTGCTTCTTCCTCAAGAATCAGGACGACGGAGAAGATACAACATTACAGAACAAACAATATCCCAGAATTGGCAAAACAAAGAAGCAGATTGCTAATCCTATCAACTTTAGATATGAGCACAATTAGCTCTCTACAATAAGGTGTTATTACTCATCCGGGCTCATATCGACAGATATCTATACATTCATCAAACCACTATCTAAATCCCAACAGTTGTTAGCAAATCGACATCCAGAGTTAAAGGAATATCCTAATTTTGACAGGTGAGCAGCTAAGTCCTTCCCAACGTGTATTCCATATTCAGAAAAAGAATCTCCTCCTTATTTCAGCCAGAAGCCAAGTCCTTCAGACCATGTAAGTCATGCCAACCTGCATCAAGTTTGTGTGGGGAACGCTCAATGTTGCAGTGCCCCTTCTGCAGTTCTTTCTCAGGAATGCATAGAAGTAGTTAATCACTAGCTTCTTAATGAACCAGGAGTCCTTCCTAGCCCTAATATTACCATGCCCGAGAAAGTAAACTACCCCTGATTCCTTGGCCTTGTGTATGAAGGAAAGCTCCCTCTCAAGGCTTTGCCCTGCATCAAGTGCTGGCTCTTCTTGAACCTCTTGAAACGAAGTACTTGCGTCTAAGAGTGGCTTTTCGAAACTCGTATAACCAGACAGGAGCGGAACGCCAAGAGAGTACATGCTGCCATTCGGTGCTACAAGAATTCTTGAACTTGATAGCTCTTCTTCAGCATCACTGTCTCCATCCCCGTCACTCTCCAGAGAACGCTCTTGGGCTTCTCGACGAATAAATTTCTCAAGACTCTCAATTAGCAGCTGTTCAAATGATTGGTGGTGTTCCTTGCGTACATCCTTGTAGCCATACCTACAATCAAATAAGTGTGGAAAGGAAGGGTAAAAAGATCTCTGACAAACTGATAGAAAAGTAATCCAATGCCAGCTTCAGAGTTCAGCATACCTTGCAATGCAACGAAACATGTGATAGCTTTTTGGGCCAACACGTCGAAAGAGAAATCTTTCATTCTGAGGCACAAGAGGAACCGGTACATACTTTATGCAAACAAATATTATCATTGAGTGGATTGCTGGAAGGGTAGTCAAGAAGTGGCCAAATATCGCAGGAACACCCTTTACCAGTTCATTGTAAACCAAGCCAATGCCTGGAGCTCTTATGGTACCAAGGTTGCAGCCTAATTTCATCAATAAATCCATTGAAAGCTTCTGTTGGACTTCAGTTTCATATTTAAGCTTGCTGCCATAATTCCATATGTACATTATCATGAACAATACAGCTGTAAAAACTAGCAAGACCCAGCTCCCATCTCCCACACTACCCAAAACTGAAGAAAAGAAAACTAGTTCCATCCCGAGAAAGAAGATGAGAAAGCACAGAACAACAATGATGTTAATCTGCCATATCAGTAGCATTATGATAGTTACTAAAATAGTAGTCACCATCATCACCCCAAGTTCAGCAATGCCTGCAGAATGAGCTCTAAATTAGATGACACGCGCAAAGTTGAGAATGCTAGAGTAGTGAGATAATGAGCCCTAGGACCAATGGAAACAAGAAAAGAAAGAATAAAAGGCAGAGAGGAAATAGAAGAAACATAGGCGTAAATGGACAAAAAAGAAGTGATTGAGATAAGGGATATAAATTCAAAATTCCTGACACTTGTATTCCTTTATTCCTCGAAAAAGAGTTTCAGTCGACCAAGGCATTTTATCTTTATAAGAACATCCTGACAATATTCAAGGCCAACGCTCATCTTTAACCAAGAAACTTAAACCGAAAGTCAAATACAATTCTGGACCTGAGGGTGAATCTGGTTTGTTGTTACTGGGTATTCTTGCCAGACAATGGACATGCAAAAATGAATACAACAATTAGTGTCTCATTCTCAAGACTTCTTGCCACCATTATCCCATGAAACTTGAATTTCATGCAAAAGTTCAAAAAGATCATAGGCTCCACACGATTTGTACACCATATAGAACAATGTTACAGTTTAAGTCACATGCTCTGATCTATTCAAATGCCCCAACGTCACAAGGGCATACATGAGAAAGCTCTCAGGGGACTTAATCCCTAGCTTAAAATTGCATGAAGGTTAACATCTACAGTAATCAGATTTACAATTACATAGGCCAAAAATCTGAGCATCTTACAAGCTGCTCAACTTCAGGATCCATGGGAATGAATGGCTTCGTCTCTTTTAATGCTCTATAGATACGAGATATTAGTGCTGCTTAGTCCATGAGACATTATTCATATTATTTACTGTGCCAATCCTTGGCAGGCGTCTCCATAGACTGATAAAAACAGCAGAAGATTTATCAGTAATTTAACCATGCCTTTTATTAGCAACTAATCCGAAGTCAACCTAATTTGTTTATTAACATTCTAAGCTGAAGTTGCTTTTAACAATTAGATACGATTGTTTTATCTAAAATATTGTAAACTGATATCATTGACTCTAATTTATATTTACCACCACTTGAGCTAAAGTGATAGTACCCATGTGCTCTAAGGGCCTGTTTGGCCAATGGGCGGATCTGGAATCCACGGGATCCGGAATCCGCGGGATCCGGAATCCGGAATCCGCGGGATCCGGAATCCGGAATCTGCGGGGCGGATTCCGAAAACGGGGCGGATCCCATTTTCTGGGATCCAAGGCCGATCCAAACGCCCGCTGGGATCCAAGGCTGCCAATCGCACCTTAAAAGGACTAAGGTCAAATCCCCAAGTCCACCAATTTGATGAGATAAACTTGCATGGAGAGCCCATAGTGGATGGGTGTGACCTTGCAGGTAATCCAATTTGGATGGAGCAGACGTGGCTTATGGTCTGCAAATTATGGCCATGACACAGATGCAAGTAGACCCTACAGAAACGAGCGCGACATCCAGCGCAGGTTGGTGGCTACAATACGTGCATGCCAACTAGGTAGTAGAAGTAGTCTGTAAGGCATTCACCCCAAAATGGGTTCGACTAATAAAAAAAAATCCTAAATTAAATTTGGACTATTGACATATGCAAAAGTACGTCAATATGATCATAGATATCATTCAATCAAAGCTCAATGTACTGAACAATTTCTGCAATGAAATTTTCATAGGCTTTGCCAGTATTATGTGCTTTAGTACCCTTTAGATGTAAAACTTATAAGATGTACATACATTTCAAAATGTCCATTCAGATATGGTTTCTAAACCTAAACTTTTGTTCTGGAGCTGGAATTCAAATTTAACCATGAAACTTTAATGTTGTAAAACTTTTCCAAATTCATGGAGAGCATTTCCTTATTAACATGTAGTATCAAAAGCAACTGAAAAATAGTCCAAAAATAACATAAGGTGAGACATCCAAAGTATGATTTAAGTTTCGGCCATAAGAATTAGACTTTATTATGAACCAACCAAAACCAACCCCCCAACTGGTATAGAACTTGGTATTGGCCAGAAATAGATCATATCGAGACATTTCAAGCGGTCTGGGATTCGTTCCACCTGAAATGACAAGGTGCGATCTTATAATGGCCTCTTTAGAGCAACAAAGGTATTTTGGCTCAGAATAGGGGTGGTTTCGCCAAAACAGCTTGGATAAGAAATTGGATTCAAGTATTCAACCAGTTTAATAAAAAAGAAAAAAATCCAGCCCCCAACCTTTCCAAACTAAAACTCCAACCTTAACTGTGTTTCCTCCATGATCCAATTGATAGGTGACTGAAAAATCATTGGGGGTCCTAGGAGCATCGAGTGCCAAGCACTGACCAACCTACGAGGTAGAAAGATTTTATATCCTGCAAGGTCTGGGATTATGGTC
Organism: Narthecium ossifragum; assembly: GCA_963920575.1. Classification (NCBI taxonomy): domain Eukaryota; kingdom Viridiplantae; phylum Streptophyta; class Magnoliopsida; order Dioscoreales; family Nartheciaceae; genus Narthecium; species Narthecium ossifragum. The sequence goes on from OY986972.1 coordinate 21,661,712, forward strand.
CTCCTTTTTTCTTCTGCTTTCTCTTTCTTCTGCTGACACACTGAGGCAGTTGCCAAATAGCAGGAGGTGATACCCTTCCCAATGCCAATAACTGATGCTTCTGCCACCAAAACATTTTTTCACAAGTCTATCATGCATTTTAGAACGAATAATGTTTTGTGTACATGCCCACGTGGTGGCATGTACACAACACACGGTATTGAATCAGTAGTCCACTACCGATTCGTCCAACTAGTTCATCGGTAGTGGACTAGATCAATGAATCGGTAGCTCACTACCGATTGAATTGTATCGATCATTGATACATTCCATCGGTAGTGAGATACCGATCAATTGATCTAATCCATCAGTAGTGGTATACCGATGGAATAGATGAATCAATCGGTATCTCACTACCGATTTAATATATCTCACTACCGATTGAATGTATTGGTAGCCTACTACCGATAGCTTCATCTATCCCATCGGTAGCCCACTACCAATGGGATAGATGAAAGAATCGGTACTTTTAATTACCGATCGTGGCATGTGTAATACACATGCCACGTCGGCATGTGCACAAATCAGCACTTTTTTAGAACTTCATTTGACGCCGAAAAAGCATCGAAACTGAAACCGCCGAAACTCAATTCAAAACTGCTTAACAGTAGAAGCATTTCAAACTGTGGGCTGGGATTGACAGTGAAACCAACACTAACCATAATCAAATGGTAGCATGCAACAGACACTTGCTTCAAGTCTAATTAGTGTTCCAAAAGGGTAAAGCTTCAGAAGCAATTCCAATTTAGCATGACAAAGCCCTCGGCCCATCCATTATTATGACAAGCATCCCAGTTATCTTACAGACATTTCACATCATACACCTATCAGTAGATCAAAAAGAATTCTAAGTTGATAAGCCTGGAAACTGTCATTGAACAAGAACAAGTACAGTCATGATAAAAACAAAATTCCAAGATTTCCACTACTCAATAATCAGAAAATTTTAGAACTTTGCACTGAAGATAAAAAGGATCGTTTGAATTTATACGCACCATATGCATTCCCGATTTCATATATGCTTCTGAAAGTGGCAACAAAAGCGAGGCAAGATATCAGTAAAAACCAGTTCATGACTGGAATATAAATCTGGCCCATGAATTTCCGAGACGTGTGAATGATTTTAAGGCGAGGGAAACAACCCAGGGCAGTTGATTGCTTTATGCAGGAAAAGGTCGCTGTTGTCATATTACGACTTGCAATGAGTGCAGCTATGTTGGCTATAATGACAACAGGCCAGACAAATCCACCTGGGAACAGCAAATAGATATTTATAATCTTATCATCAATATTGGTTAGAGTGAAAGATACACATTGCGATCTTTTTATAGCAACACACCTATACGATGGTCACCCATGAAGATCATGGAGTCAGAACAAACTATACATGCTCAAAGAGAGGAACAGCAAATAATAACTTAAAAACTCTAAAATCGCTAGCTTACTCGGAATAGATGAAAAGAAGACCTGCTCAGCCGCAGTTTGACTTCCAATAAGAAAAGCAGCCTGACCAAGGTATCCCAATAGAAGACATGGAAGAACCAGAAATACAAACGTGAGCTGCACTAAACAGATCATACAGTCAGTTACACTAAAAAATCCAAGATTAGGGCTTCTCAAAAATTGGCGAAAGGACAGAAGTAAATAAATAACCTAATGGTTCTAACTGCTTCTTAGCTTCATTTACCTGAACAGATTTCACAGAAAAGTAGCAAAGGTCTGCAAACATCGCCTCTGACCCTGAAAGCCAATGTCATAATCAATAGACCTGATTTACAGGCCGAACAACACACTGAACAAACATATTTGATATTGACAGAATAGTACAGTTCACCTATCTGTTTGAATATGGCAAGCCCAACAAAACATTTTAAGAAATATATTCTCCTAACTATTGCCTTGTACTGGAGGTGGAAACAGATATATTGCCGATAAAAATTAGCCATGTGTGTCACACCAGCATGTACTTCATCGCCTACTCAAAGTATGAACATAAGAGGTTGGGAATGTCATGTGCACACATGATAAATCACAACCCATTCCAGGAATGAAAAGATTCTCCAGCTCAAATCAATTTTGCATAACTGTGAAGGACTGAAGAAACTAGCTGATATTCACAGATCAAAGTGGGAACGAAAAAGCATAGCAGCAACCAATAACAGTCCATGTACAGTTTCTTCGAAGCTCATTGTTCACCTCAAGAAGCAATATGATGTCTGCACAATGGCTGAGAAAGAACAGTAGTGTTCATACCTGTTGCACATAGAAGGCAACCACCAAGAGACATCCATGCCTGGGTTGGATTTCTTTGGAAAAAATAGTAGATATAAAGAGGATTGAATGCCCTTAAGACAGTAGTGCCATAAGTAATGAGGTTGTAGATCCCAATGCCCCCTAGACAGCAAAACCATATGAATAGTGCAGGACCAACGACAAGACCCACTTTGCTTGTTCCGAATCTCTGCACACTGAACAATATTACAAGGAACGCAACTGAAATCATCACCACTTCATCTGCAAAAGAAATAGAAGAAAAGCAGGATAAGATACAACCAAAACTACCAACATTAGGATAGAAATGGAATAAGCATTCTGTTTACAGCTTTAATCGGACATCAATGGTCACAAAGTTAGCTTCAAGTTAAGCCATGATAAAATTCTGAGGAAAACAAGCATAGCCAAATATGGCCAAGAGGATGTTCATTCTGTGTTTGCTTGTGTTATGCACCAAAGGGAGACCAATAGGATCGTAGAACTACACTATGCGAGTTATTTGAGCTAGATTCACAATTTTGAGGAACTCATTTCAGGCCTATAACAATATTCTGCTATATTGTTGTTGACCTAACATACACGAAAGCACAATATTGTATGCATATTTTTATGGAACGTGTAACTTTTATAGAACATGAGATAAGTATCACTACAAAAAGATTCCCCTGATCTTGAGAAAGAAAGCAAAACACTTGGTATATTGGGTTCATGAATATTCAGATCCCTTAACTGTGCTGATGTGGGAGCGAGTTCATGATTTGGAGAAATTTTATCTTAGTTCTTTTTTAGAATTTAACTTGAAATGTAGTAGGATTGGATTTTCAAATGTACTAGGATTGATTTTAAATGTATAAGGATTTGATTTGAAAAAGAAATTAGGATTGGGTTTTTGAATTTAGATATGTTATTTTGGGCTATCAATGAACTAATAAGATTGTAATAGAGAGGAAATAATGTGACTGATGATTATGATGATTCTGCCTCCTCCCTGCCTTGTCTCTCCCTCCTTTAAGCTTTTTAAAAACTTTTCTACCATAAGCTTCTTTTCTCTTCCTCCTTTTCTTCTCCCCATTTTTCCCTGCAGTGCTGCATTATGTGCCCCCCTACAAACCCTTATCACATTTAGCCTTTATCGTATCAGCATGTCTTCACCTTATTTTCTATCTGGAGATTGTGATCTCCTGGAAGCACGCTTTGGCAAAATATTACACGAGTGATTGTATTACACTTTGTTAATGAGAACTATCATGCTCGTGCCTCGTATATTGACTAGACAAAATAAGTTGAAAGGAAGGACTAAGACATAATATGTAGAGAAAGGGTCAAATAAGATGCTCACTTTGCTCAACACTTGCAATTCCAAACTTGAGTCCACTCACAGCTGACATGACTGTGATATCAAAAACACTTATATAAATAAAGAAGAATTGATGTGGAATTTTAAAAAAATAGATGACAAACATTCACATGAACAAGAACACTTTAACAGGCACTTCCATTCAAAATTCGTAATGTCAAGACCCATGCGTATATTTAACTACTTAATGTCATTAAAGCATGACACTGTCAAATGGTGGAAATCTCATTCAGTCCATGATAAGAAATGCATAGAACTTCCAAAAAATAGAATGTAATGCTCACTTCAACTTGAAGAATAAGTTAACAATAGAAGATGTCACAATAAAATAGAAAGCTTCTATTGAAAGTGATTATGCGACCCCTTTCTGAGTCATTCTTCAAAAATATTAAAGTGTATAGCCATTCTTTCTCTTCATATTTTACTAACCAAATTATGAAATGTAGACTTCAATATTAATGAAAATTGTGTAAATGTTTTCTTAAATCACAGGTTGAAAAAGAAAACCTGACATAGCAGGCGTGATAACACCATCTGCTATCACCATAGAGGTACCAAAAAGCACCAAGATAAGAAGGAGCTTCTTCAAAATTAATGAGGATTCCAGTCGCTCTTTGATTTTCAGAGACCTCTCGAGTTCTGGTGATGGCACTTTGAGCCGAAAACTTGATATGCAAGCATCAGAAGGCAATTGATTTGGAAGAAGACTAGCCTTTGCATGTCTACATATCAATGAGTATAAAGCAAATGTGCCCCCTGCAACAGTTGCAACATAATAAAAAAGGCTTAATCCAGACCGAACAATTTCCAAAGTTACATGATATAGTACACAACATTGAGGAGATAGTCCAGACAAAAATGCCTTCTTAAGTGCTAGACAGTCTTTACCATACCTTCTCCATCATCATTTCCCCATAGAACAACTAAGATATACTTCACCAAAGGTATCAAGATCAGAGTGTATAAAACTAGAGATAGTGATCCAAGAATGTCTTCCGTTGCACTAACATTATATTTGTTGAATATCACATCAAAAGTGTAAAGTGGACTTGTTCCAACATCACCAAAAACTACTCCAAGTGTCTGAAGTGCTAATACGATGTTCCGGCCCAAATTAAAGTCCTGCAAATTAAGTATAGAACATTTAGAAAGAATTTATGCATAAACAAGTTTCTTTGTTGAAGTACATAATAAACAGTACTTTATTTCTACACATGTAAATCATCATGGAATGTAAATGTTCAAGAAATGCATAATTCTTGGATGAATTCTTTAAAGAACAATGCCATTAGAATCTAAAGTCTTTGAACAGTAGCTACTAAATTAGTTGCCACGATAAGTCTAGTTTAGAAACTAAACCTGCACCCAGCTTGGTTCAACTGAATTAGGTTCATGAGTGGTAAAATAAGATAATTTACTCAGTGGCGGAACGAGAGGTGGGGGGGCGCCCGAACCCTCCCCCCCCACTAAATTATTTATAATTTATTAGTTTGATTTCTAATTATCGTATTTTTATTTATATTTTTGTTTTGTTTTATTTAGATAATGGATAAGTTTGTGATAAAAAAACCATGAAGCGGACCAAGCGTTGAATCGTCTAATACTCATGACTTGTATACTACTTCAGAGAATAGTAGTTTGAAAAGACCCCGAACTAATTTAATTAATCTGAATGATATTGTTAGTGACCCAGGTTGCGTAAACTCATTGAAACATATGAAGCTAGACAGAAATGTGAACATGTTTGGTGCACATAATAGTTTTCACAATGAAGTTAGAGAAAAATGTGAAACACATAGTACGGTACATATATGATTTTCAAGTCTGATTTGCGTACACGGAGGTGGAGGAGATGTGGTTCGATTAAGATTATCAAATCTGATTTGCGTACACATAGGCAGAGGAGATGTGGTTCAATGAAGATTATCAAGTTTGATTTGCGTACACATAGGCGGAGGAGATGTTGTTCGATGAAGATCATCAAGTCTGATTTGCGTAATAAGATGGGAGATGACTGGATAAATGATTGCATGGTAGTATACATCGAGCGGGGAGTTTTTCAAACTATTGAGAACGAAGTCATTTTGCAACATTTTCAAAAAATACAAAAGCGTAGAATCCAACTTTCACCTCTCAATCGCAGCACATAGTACGGTTCATATATTTTAATATTTGTATTGTTTTTATTTCTTAATGTTCGATATTGTAATTCTAAGGTACCTTTTGCATTATTTAAAAGAAAAAAAATTTGGTCATTTTGTTTTAGATTTCAAAACCCTTAAATCTCATCATGGTTCCGCCGCTAAATTTACTTCTTCATTTTCGATTCAAATACTAGTCAGAGATCGTGTTGACATTTAAATTCATGATAGCTAAAGGCTGCACAGAGCATATAATGATATCCTGCAGGAAAAATTAGCTGATATACAAGAAATACTTTCTTAATCTGTTTTTCAAGAAACAAAACCTATCAATAATTCCTACCTTATCAGCAAATAAGCTATCTGCAATCTACAAAATTTCTGGGCTCATTCCACTATTACAGGAAATCCACATATGCATCAAGATTCATTAGTACAATATCGATCAAATCTCGCAAGCATAACGAATTCAAAATTCAAACCTCGTAGTCATTTCTTTGTGCGCCCGGGATCTCGAGGGCCTCGACATCGAAAGAATCCACCCTCGGACCAGTCCTGATCAACCTCTGCTCCCCGGAGTCGTCCTCGTCCGAATCGAAGTTCGTCCTCCGCGACGACTCATCGCCGTCGATGTCCGAGACGTCCTCGTCCGGGAGAACCCACCTAGACTCCGTGGAATCCGACTTCCTCAGGCGCCCGTTCTCCCTCTCCGCCCCATCCGCCGCCATCCCGTGAGAGAGGACCCCAAGAACCCCCGGCCGACCTCTAAGCCATCAATAACTCGATCGGAGGACTTCGATCAAGGGGATCGGAGATCGAGTTATGCGGAATTAGGATACGGATCGGATTGCGAGAGCACGAGAGAAGAGAGCGTCGATGCTGAAGCCGCGGGCGGTATGATCACCGGGAGGGGAGGGGGTTGTCGGTTGTGGTTGTCAATGCTCTACGGTTAGAAAAACGGGAGCTTGTGCTGGAATCCACCGGATTCCTCCAAACTCGAATCTTGATGTGGAATACGGCCCAAATAGGGCACGAGGCCCATTGAGTTTGCTTGGGCTGGATCAATAGGTTTATTGGGACAAAGTAAGAGTTTGTAATCCTTGGGTGTTTTTGTCTATATAACCTTTCATATGGTCTCGACACGTACGCTAAAGTTTAAAATTGTTTTTATAACCCTACAAGTGTCAAATTTTATCTAAGTAATGTTAGGCTCGATTTTGATGTGGCCAATTTTGAATAGAATTGCTCATGGCGAATTTGGAGCTCAAAAAACAAACATGGCTCAAACTTGATCATGAGCAACTCTAAATTTCAAAATTTACAATGATTAAGGTCGATCATAAGGTTACTTAGATAATATATATAAGATTATAGAGACAATTCTAAACACCTGAGGGGGATATTGAGGCAAATATCGCCATTTGGGAAGGGCATATATATAAAAAAAAACCGATGGATGCTTTAAGGGCGCGTTTGGCTACCGCGGGATCCGTGGTATCCGCGGTAGCCGCGGGGAGGCGGATACCTCCCGCGGCATCCCGAAAAAATTTCAGGACGCCGAAACTGGAATCCGACTAGGGTCCGCGCCGGCGCCAAACGCGCGGATCCCGGTCGTTGGAATCCGCGGATTCGCGGGATCCCGCGGATTCGCGGGATCCGGGGCGCGCCAAACGCCCCCTAAATGTATCCAATTTAAACAATGTTTTTGGCAAATTGGTGAATAATTGTTCACATTACACATAATTTAAACAATGTTTTTGGCATTCAGGGGGCCATGTAACCCAGAAATTGGAGTTATAGCCCAATTTAAGAGACGCAACGGAGATAGCGAAGGTGACGGCGAAGAGAGGGATAAAGATGGCTGAGGAAGGAGTAGAATGGGCCGCGAACACCGCAGACACCTTCGCCAACAAGTCGAGGCAGTCGGTAGATGAGGCGTGGAGAGTGGCACGAGACACGGCGAGTGATGCTGTGAAGGATGACAAGGCGAACACCATGGATGGCCGGCATTATGAACATCCTCGACGATGATGCGAGAAAGCGAGCAGCTTATCAGGTGCCAAAAGATCGAGTAGTGTAACATGTGTAACAAAGATATGATGCTAGCAGTAAACATACACTGAAGGTTGAAACCCAACACGGCAGAGAATGGAAGCAGAGGTTAGCGACCAATTTGCCAGGGGTGGAGTTGGAGGTACGAAGCCCCCGGGGAGCTCTCGCCCTCCGGATGGGCGGGGAGGGATGCCTGCTCGCTCTATGCTGCAGCTGCTGCAAGCACACGACAGAAAACGGTGATTATTACACCGGAGCAGAGAGCGAAGCTTGGTTCATTATATGCAAATGAGGTTGTGCTAGAGGATGAGTTGCTTGACCATTGTTGCAGAAAATGGTAGCACTCACTCTATGGTAGGTTCATGGGAGGGCGTATTCCTCTTCTGTTTTTGAGACATAAACTCTCGCAAATGTGGGGAACGATGGAGAAGTTTTAGGTGGTTGATTTACGAGATGGAGTTTTTGTTTTCAGATTTGAGAACGAGTTGGATATGCATTATGTGCTCACCAAGGGTCCTTGGGCGGTTAATGGACATATGCTTTCCTTGCTTAGATGGAGGGAAGGGTGGACTCCTGATGCTTCCAGTTTCAAGAAAATGCATGTCTATGTTAGAATCCCTGAGCTCGATACTGAGCTATATGATGAGGAAGTTATCCTGCAGGTTGTGGCGTCAATTGGCATGCCCTTAGAAGTTGACGTTCCTACGGTGGAGGTGGCCAGAGGGAGGTATGCAAGAGCTTGTGTTGAGCTTCATCTTGACCAACTGGTCAAGATGAAGGTGCCTGTAAGGAAGAGAGGTGTCCTTCACCACGTCTCCTTTGTGTACGAGAACATAACAATCTGCCCAAGGTGTGCTCATATTGGCCATATGGTTGATCGGTGTCATGTGCCTAAGCCAATCCACAAGGAGAAGGAAATAGAGATGGAGGACTACTCTATTGGTGGACAAGATCAAGAAAATGTAGGTACGCATACCTCTGCGAGGGGATCTTCTCAGCATCATATGCCAGTGGAGAAGATGAACCCGGCTTCATCGGAGGAGGTCACCGTCGGAGCGGAGACGGAGGGCTGGCAAATCGTCCGGCGTACGAAACCTAGGTTCCTGCACCTCGGAAATCATGCACTGCGCGTGAGGTTACCGAGGTATGATGTGGATTGGCGAATGGATGTCAATCAGCCATGTAGCTCAACCAATGGAGGAGATCGTGATACGAGCAGTCTACTCGTAATCCTCTCGTATCGGGTCTCTACTGCTCCAATCGATCAGAATCGGCATGATCGGACTTTATTTGAGTCCAATTGGCTGATTTGGCTAGCTGGATCGGATCTGGCTGAGCCTGATTGGATGGGACTTGACTGGGTCAAGTATGAATTGATCTGGATCAGGTTGGCCAGGTTCAATTGGCTGAATGTGGCTAAGTCAGTTGGTTGGGCTGAACCAGCCTGGATCCGAGAGCTGAGAGTCGCCAGAGTGGATCGCTGGCGTAGGGACGTCGTCGGCGGTAGGGATACTGGCAAGAAGGGTCGTGGGGTGATGGGGAACAGATCCACCGGCTCAGATCTGGGAGATAGGCGGCGGATCGGCCGGATCTGGGAGGTCGGCGGTGGGTTTAGAAGCGGCCGGCGTCGGGGACGATGACAGGAAGCTCGGCGAGGGTCCTTGGGATGTCGGGAAGGATCGTGGGAAGACGAGGAACGGTTCTGGGAGATTAATGGGGGTCGGGGTCGTGGAAGACAGCGGCGGCTGTGAAGTGGGGAGCGACGGGGATTCCGCCGGAGAAGACGATGCAGGCGATGGAGGGGTTGGTCGGAGTCGTGGGAGATAGGTGAAGTCGGAGGTGGCCTTGGTTGGCGACGGGGACGGCCGGAGAGGCTTGACGGAGGAGATCAGCGGGAAAGTAGGGTTCGGCTTGAGGAAGAGAGGAGGAAGACGATGCTGAGGTGGCAGGTGACGAGGAGAGAGAGTGGTGACGTGGCGCTGACGTAGAGGAGAGAGAAAGTGGCGGGGAGAGAGAAATACCGGTGGAGGCGGTGCCGGCTGCGGAGAAGATGACCGACGGGGAAGAAGGTGGATCTATAATGGATTTTCGGGTGGAAACTACATTACCTCTACTCCTATGATATTCTATCAACTATTCTTTATCATTCATCTCATGCCTTACCTAATACAAACTAATGAGGTCCTTTTATAGAGACCTTAACATAGTCCTAATCCAACAAGAAAACCCGCTTGCTTAATTAGCAAATAATAAGGTTTCAAACTCAACTCAACTTCCTAACTCAAATATCAACTAGGACTCAATTAAATATAAAAGACTAATGATAAATACTAATTAAATACTCTAGTATGAACTAAGGAAGACCAAGTCAACTAGGAAAGAGGCTGAACCAGTTTGGTTCCTCTTCTGGGTTCGAGTCCAGTTGGTCAAGTCGGATCGACTCGTATCAGATCGTCGGCCGTGCACTCAAGTATGGCAAGAGGTAGTCGGCTTGGGTAAGGGGCGGCAGCAGGCATTGTAGCGGACTGGCAAGGATTTGATCGCTGGCGGAGTAGGAGGCGAAGTGGTAGGTGAAGGCGCAGGAACCCAGGGGCAACGTGGCAAGCTACCATCGGTGGAGCCTGCATCTGGTGCCTCACAGCCTGACTTTGTATAGTCGGTTGGATTCAAATAGGCAGGGCCATATTGCTATAGGCTCTAATGGGCTTGGTGCTAATAATGGGCCTCCAAACTCAAAGCCTACCTTAAAGAAACTGGGTTCGAAAGTCATGGATGTTAGCCCAGATATTGTTTTGATGATGTCAATATATGTTTGATGATAAAACAATGATTTAATATTATTATCCCTTAATTTGGGAAGCATTAAAATCATATTTAAAGTGTTTTTTTTACTGACGGTCGATGCGACGGATGATGCATGGATCGACCGCGGAAGCTAAACATGGGAAAATGGGCGACGGTCAATGTGACAGTCGATGGACCGATCGACCGTGGCCTATGTGACTTGGCTCAAAGGTGTGACGGTCGATCGGTGCATCGACCCTGGGAAGCGGTTTTCGCAACAGAGCCTGACGAACGATGTCACGGTTGATGGGACAGTCGACCGTAAGGCGTGACGGTCGATAGGTGGATCGACCGTGAGGTGTGATGGTCGATAGGTGGATCGACCGTGAGGCGTGACGGTCGATAGGTGGATCGACCGTGGCTCAAGGAAAGCCTGGCGGACGATGTCACGAACGATGCGACGGTCGACCATGAGCCCAGAAAAGAGCCGTTAAAGAGCCGTTGCAGGAACAAAAACTAGCCGTTGGGAGGCTATTTGGAGGGCTTTGAAGCTCAGCTATAAAAGGGAAGTTGTAGCAAACTTGGCTGGGACTTAGAGGGAGCTAAGGGATTATTGTAATCATATTCTAGCAAGTTTCTATCTCTTATTAGTGAGCTAAACCTTTGTAAAACTACATCAAGTGTGAAATAGACATTGAGAGAAATATCCAAGAGAGAGCTTGGAGAGATTGTAAGGTTGCCAAGCACCTGTAAGCTTGGTGTATAGGTTGCCAAGCACCCGGAAGCTTGGTGGGAATACTTGTAAGGGGATTTACAAGTAGTGGAACCTCAAGGAGTGCCTTGAGAGAGTGGACGTAGGCAAGGTTTGCCGAACCACTATAAATCTGGTGCAATTTCTCTATCTTTCATTTCTTATCCTTGTTTTAACATAGATTTTCTGCTCTTATCATTACAAGCATATTATTTGATTAGACTCCTCATACTTAGATTTCCTTAATTGATTTTATTGCACAAGTTCTAAGATAAGACCCCCATCTTAGAGCTTCAATGGATTCCTATGTCCAGCCTATATTCGTACATGATAGCCTGATTCCCTTTGTTAAAACTAAGGCTCTTAGTGAAGAAGAGCTTGATGGTCTTCACGCAATAGAAGTTGCCAAGATGAATGCTGCCTTACAAGCTGATACTCCAGTTTATGATCCCACGCGGTATGTGACACATGGAGGAAGGAGAAGAAGTAGAAAGCTATGATGGTGATGTAGAGATGGCTTGGGTGGTGGCAGGGTGCTCTGATGGGGCAGCTTTGGTTGAGACAACAAAAAAGCGAAGATACGTCTATTCTCCGGGCGAGCAACCGGCATCCTGTCCAGTTGATCAATGAATTACATCTGCTGGAATACTAGGGGTGCAGGGGCAGATAGGGTGGTTGTGACGTGCCATCATTTCTTCAGAGATCATAATCCTTCCTTCCTTTTTCTCATAGACGTCTTGTTGGTTGAGAGCAGATTGGATTGGGTACAAAGCAAGCTTGGTGGAGCCTGGCACTGTTTCTTGCAGCCTTCTTTCGGACGGCATGGAGGCATTTTTGTGGTTTGGAAGTCTGAGATTGGAAAAGCCACCTTCCAACACATGTCCTCTCAAGCGGTGCATGGAGTTGTGTCCTCTTCGGAATATGGTCACTGGGCAATTTCGATTGTCTATGGTGCTAGAAGAGCTACTGATAGAAGAGAATTGTGGGCTTATATGGCGAGAGCTAATTCTACTGGGCTGCCACACATCCTCATGGGGGACTTCAATGCTATTCTCTCTGCGGAGGAGAAGCTTGGAGGTAGTCCCTTTGTCTTTGGTGCTTTAGAGAAGGAATTTTTTACTTTCATATGCGCAAATGAATTGGTTGACATGGGATTCCGTGGGCATCAATTTACATGGACAAATTCTCAAGGTGGATGTACCAAAATTTTGGAGAGGCTTGATAAAGTGCTATGTAATGCCAAGTGGAAAGAGCTCTTCCTCGGCACAACTGTTCGTCACTTGCCGTGTGTGGCGTCTGATCACTCTCCCCTCGTTGTTACTGTAGCTGAGGTGGAACACATTGAAGGTCCAACAATTTTTCGATTAGAACATCGATGGATGCAGTTGGAAGCTTTTCGTTCTGTGCTGGAAGGTGTTTGGAGGCAACCTCATCATGGCTCACGTCAGTATGTTTTTGCTTCCCAATATAAAGCTGTTAAGAAAGTGGTGAAAGGTTGGGATCGACACTCAAGGTCAATTGATATCTTTGGTCTAAGCAAGAGGATAGAGCAATGTCTAGAGGAGCTGTATATTATCGAGGAACGTGAAGAGCTTTCGAAGCTTGGTGAGGCTGAACTCAAGGACTTGGAGCACCAGTGGTTTGTGGTTATGGGGCAACAGGAACAGGTGGCAGCTCAGCGATCCAGGCAAGTTTGGTCGTGTTTATGTATGTTCCGAGGTCTAGTAATCGGAAAGCAGACATGGTTGCTCGTTGGTCTAGCTCGTTGGTCTAGGGAGTCTAGTTCTATTTTTGTCTGGTCCCTGGAGGGTGCTCATGGCCCTCCTTTATGGGACTGATGTAAGTGGAGTTTTTTTCTTAATCTAACCTAACGGCTCAATTCATCAAAAAAAAACAAAAAACAAAGATATGATGCAATACTTCATCCATAGGAGAACTGGCCTTCTCGCTTGATAGCTCTCATGTATGAACTCTAATCAATGTTATCTAGCATGCAGGAATAAACAAAACATCTGGTGTTGCTTGAAAATAACCTTGCTGCGCGCCCTGTTACTGTGGCCATGATCCATGATCCCAAAAGCTTAAGCAGTTTGGAAGAGGATGAGTTTAAGATATTTATGGTATATATAACACTGAACTCAAATATTACATTCAAGCCTTCAAGTCGAAAGAAAGCAATCACTAACATGTCTGATGGATGAAAAAGAATGGTTGCCATGATAAATTAAATTGTACTTTTAGTCTATCCATCCATTGTTAGATTTAACTCCTTAATGTGGTCTAATTATAACTTGAGTAGGTTTAACTCTTGAGTCAAGTTCTGATTCTACTAAAAGAGCCCAATTAATAAGAGTCCTATTCCCACTCAGATGATGGAGTTTAACCTCAATTAGAGTTCTAGTCCTATGATGGTTGGATACTTTCACTTCTATATATATGAGGCCCTGGTCCCTTTCTTTGCTCACGGTTTAAGCCTAAAGGATCCCCATCGTCCTTAAGCATAAAGGTTGGGAGTGAGATTAAGAGAGAGAAGACCATTCCAACCTACCGTCTTGAGTAGGCGGTACAACGGTGAACGGAGTCATCGTATTGTATACACGATGACGGAAGGTATGATTTATTTCTGCATTATATTATTGCTTTACGTGAATATAGTGTAGAAGATCTAGCATGACAGTATAATTGCTAACAATTGGTATCAAGAGCCAGGTTTATACCTATATTCATGTAAAGTTTATTTTCCACGAATTTTTCGGATTTTCTAATAGGGTTTTCAGATTTTCCGGAATTCATATAATGATTATTCGGATTTATTCAAGATTTTATTAATTCCGAAAAATAATAGTTTAATAGTTAATAGTTTAGAGTTGGGGGCGGCCATGGTTGGCTGCCAATCCGTGGATCGATGGCTTTAGCCACTCGATCCACCCCTAACGGCGTCGAGGAGCCGTTCTCCGGCGATCTCAACTGCGAACGGCGTTGGGGGCCTCGCCTGCAGCTGCTCCGGCGATCGCGGCGTCGCGTCCGCCGGCTTCTTCTTCCCGCGTACCGCTGAAAAGCTCGACGGCGACCTCCCAGTCAGGATCTCCGGCTTCGGGCGTCGCCAACGTGCAGCTAGCCACCGGCCTTGGCCGGATTAACGAGGCGGCGGCAGCGCATCAAGACGGCGGCGGCGAAACCCTAGGGTTTCGTCTGATCGAAGGAGAGGGGAGGGAGGAGATGAGGTCAGTGGGTTTCGGGTTTTTTCCGGATCCGAACCCGTTTAGGTTTTATGCTTATTGGTTTATTGGTTTTCGGGTTTGCGGGTTTTATAAATTTCAAACCCGGTTCGTTTTTTTTAAATTAACCCTTGAGCCTTTTACAGAAACCACCCCGGATTTATATACTGCTGTGATTTCTGATCTTTTGGAGGGCTTTTTTGCGACAGCTTTCTTTAAGATAGCATAACTTTGTCGGCTTAAGTCCGTTTTTATTCCGATTTGAACCGTTTGACTCGTGAAAGTGTAGGGAATTTAAAGATGATATTATTGTTACCTGATTGCATGACGATAAATTATTTATTTAGATTTATGTTATCATGCTATGAATTAAATTTAGTAATTCCGTTCACTATCACGACATTCAAGAGTTGTTTTTGCGTAGCCCCAAAGGGCCCGGAGCACTCTATGGATTAGGGTGGTGAATTGAGGGCTAACGGTCTTCTCTCTCTTGGAATTATATAAAGGTGCAATCTATTACAGTAAGCCCAAAGGTGACTGTGATAGGATGCAAAACTAAATGTTGAGGTTTACTTACTTGTATTGCATAAAGATGGGGAGTTCTCTTGCCCAAAGGTGTGAATAACCCCTGATTTATGTAATCGGTAAGATGAACCACTTATAGTATAACTAATATATGGATCACAGTCTTTGCATAATATTATGTATATGTCATATTTGATTTTATGTTCTTTCATTATTCATATTATAGTTTCTTAGATGATTAATGTGAGACATGTATTGTTATGACATTATGCTATGTTATGACTGTGTGTTTAATTAGTTATTTTCGCTTATTGTGTGTCATAATTCTTGCCCAAAGGTGTTTTATGGTTATGCAATAAGTGTGTTTTGCGGAATTGTATTAAAGATATATGCATCATTAAATTGACTGTAGATATACTTTATTCTACAGCTATGACCCCTGCATCTCTGTCAACGCATCTTTCTAGCATTCCCCAACTGAATGGTTCTAATTATGGTGATTGGCATGAGCAGTTAGAAATTATCTTAGGATGCCTAGACTTGGATTTGGCCTTACGAGTTCCTAAACCTGATGATTTAACTCCCACTAGTTCTGATGCTGATAAGGATTTTTATCATAAGTGGGAACGGTCAAATAGATTGTCTCTAAAGATCATTCAAAACTCGATCTGTAGGACTAT
Source organism: Narthecium ossifragum (assembly GCA_963920575.1). Taxonomy (NCBI): domain Eukaryota; kingdom Viridiplantae; phylum Streptophyta; class Magnoliopsida; order Dioscoreales; family Nartheciaceae; genus Narthecium; species Narthecium ossifragum. The sequence continues at coordinate 21,677,533 of OY986972.1, forward strand.
TACAGCATCTATTCCTGTTAATGGCTCGGCCTTTGATTTTCTTGCCTCTGTAGAAAAACAACATAGTGGATCTGATAAAGCTTTAGCTGAATCTTTAATGTCTCAATTGACCTCCTTAAAGTATGATGGATTTAGTGGGGTGCGAAAGCATATTTTGAGTATGAGTAGTACAGCTGAGAAATTAAAAGGGATAGGTATGGAAGTGTCTGCCACCTTTCTAGTCCAATTCATCCTTAACTCTCGCCCATCACAGTTTTCTCAATTTAAGATATCTTATAACACACATAAGGAATTATGGAATTTAAATGAACTTATATCCCAATGTGTGAATGAGGAGAAGAGGTTAAAGAGAGAAGGTTTTCCAGCTGTTCACATGACTTCCCAAGAGCACTTTAAAGGCAAGAAGGCGAAGAAAGGAAATAAAGGACCCAACAATCCAGCATTTAAAGTTAAAGAACAGCCTCACAAATTGAGGTGTTTCTTCTGTAAAAAGGAGGGACATCTCAAGAAGGACTGTGAGAAGAGAAGAAATTGGTTTGAAATGAAGGGTATGCCACTAACCTTGGCATGTTTTGAAACCAATTTTATTAATGTTCCTTCTAATTCATGGTGGATTGATTCGGGTGCTGCAATTCATGTTTCAAATTGCATGCAGGGATTCCTTTCAAGCCGTAAACCAAATCACAATGAGCAATGGATCTACATGGGGAACCGGGGGAAGTCAAAGGTCATTTTGATTGGGACCTACCGACTCATTACAGACTTCGGATTCACCATGGATCTTCAAGACACTTTTTATGTTCCTTCAGTATCTAGGAATCTTATTTCTGTTTCAAGACTTGACTTAGATGGTTTTTCATCTAGTTTTGGAAACTCAAGTTTTAGATTGTTTAAAGATTATGTTTTAGTTGGTACTGCAAACCTATGTGATGGTTTATATAAGTTAAATTTGGATGTGTCTTTTGCTCAATCTTTACTTGCCTTGAATATGAATGTTGGTATGAAACATGGTATTATGGATGAGAGTTCATCTAGCTTGTGGCATAGGCGATTGGGTCACATATCGAAGGAGAGGATGACTAGATTGGAAAAGGAAGGAATTTTACCAAATCTAGACTTTAATGATTTCGGTATGTGCATCAGTTGCATTAAAGGTAAACAAATTAAAAGTCATAAGAAACATGCCACTAGAAGCCATGAACTCTTAGAATTGATCCATACCGACATATGTGGCTATCTTTCACCTTGTTTAGGAGGGCAAAAGTATTTTATCACCTTTATAGATGACTTCTCACGTTATGGCTATATTTTTCTGTTGCATGAAAAGTCTGAAGCTTTGGAAGCCTTTAAGGTGTACAAAGCTGAAGTAGAAAATCAATTGAACAGGAAAATTAAAATTGTGAGATCTGATAGAGGAGGTGAATATTACGGCCGTTATGATGAATCAGGTCGTAATTCTGGAGCTTTTGCCAAATTCCTTGAACATCATGGCATAGTAGCACAATATACAATGCCAGGTAATCCCCAACAGAATGGTGTGGCTGAAAGGCGTAATAGGACTTTGATGGACATGGTGAGGAGTCTGATGGTAAACTCTTCTTTATCCTTATTTTTGTGGGGCGATGCCTTGAAAATCGCTGTGTATATCCTAAACCGGATACCTAGTAAGGTCGTTCCCAAAACTCCTTTTGAGTTATGGACGGGAAGGAAACCGTGTTTAGCACATTTACACATCTGGGGTTGTACCGCAGAGGCTCGATTATATAATCCACATGAAAAGAAATTGGACCCAAGGACCATTACATGTTCCTTCATTGGGTATCCAGAAAGGTCAAAGGGTTTTAGGTTTTATTGTCCATCACACACCACTAGAATCATTGAGACTGGAACAGCTAGGTTCATTGAGGATGGCGAAATAAGTGGGAGTGGTGAACCGCATAATGCGGTGCTAGAGGAAATTACAGATAAATTTCCTATTACAGTTGCACCAAGAGATGTCACACATGATCTGGTTCAACCAGAGATTGTGGTGCATCAACCGGCGCCTAACGCACCAACTCCCGATCAGATTGCCAATGACCATGACCCAATAATTCATAATCACAATAATGATCATGAATCTGGAATATTAAGGAGGTCTACTAGACACTACAACAAATATGATATATAGTGACGAAATCGATTGCGATAAATACGAATTTGTCGCAAAAAAGACACATATTGCAACTAATATCAGTTTCATCACAATAATATATGCCCAATGATGTAATTGCAACTACTTGTAATTTCATCACAATAGTTTGTCATAATAAGTCAATAATTGTGACAAACGATGCCAATGTCCTAATAGATTGTCACAATAAGATGTGAATAATTATATACTGACAAAAATTATCTTGTCAAAACAATATTGTCACAGTGAACTTATATGTAAATATACAGTGACAAAGATATTCGTCACAATAATATAGTATCTTATATCTTATTTTAAATGTAAGGGCCTAAGTGTAAACTTTTCGGGCTTTTTATCTGAATTAGAGGGGTTTTCGTGTAATTTGGAGTTTTGTAGGGGGTTTTCTGAAAAACTTCCCACCCACTCCACCGACCTTCTCTTCTCCCTGATATTTTTCTCTCTCTCATCCTCATCTCACCTCACCCAGCCGGACCCGAGAGAGAGAGAGATCCAGAGAGAGAGAGATCGGGAGAAGGGAGAGGGAGTGGGAGGAGGAAGAAGGATCGCCGGCGCCGGAGAAGGAAAGGAAGAAAGGAGGAAGAAAACCAGGAGGAGAGGTGGAGATCGCCGGAAAAATGATAGATCCGGCGAGGTTTCCGCCGGATTTCGTCTCCTTCTTGGCTCAGGTGAGCTCCTCTCTTCTTTTCCTCTCCGATGAGTATTTGAGGGGCTTCGCGGTTACCGGCGATGGGTCGCCGGGGAAGATGTCGTGGACCACGTCGGGGACCTCCCTCGGCGACTGCAGCGCCAGAGAAGGACCCCCGTGGTCCGGGGCATCTCTTCGAGCCCTGTTTGGGCGTTTTCCCATGCCGGGGGAAGCTTGCTTTCCCTCCTGCCATGGATTCCGGCAAAAAGCCGGCCGGCCTTCCTCTGGCTGTGGCCGTTGATCTTCCTCGGGGTCTGGTGCTAGAGGCCGCAAGAAGCATGCCCTGCTCTTCGCCGTGGTGGCTATCCGGCGGTTAAGCCCAAGTTCAGCGGAGCTCCGGCGGCCCTTCCAACCTGAGAGCTCTGTGAGTGTATGTGACAGAACTAGATCTAACTTCATGAAGGTCTTTAGCTTGTACTAAAGCAAAAAATGACTCATTTCCGTCCTCCTTTAATTTGTAGAGAGAGGCTTGAACCATGACTCTGACCATCTCAAGCAAGAGTTATTGGCTTCTTCCCCCCTCATTTTTGCCCTTCAAAGTTCTAGCTTAGCTTCATAGCTATGAGCTTAGCTTCCAAGTTGCACAGGCATAAACTAGTTGAGCATTTTACTAGGTCTTCCTATGGCCATTGTCTATTGGTTGATGGGGTTGAGCCTTCAACTAGGGAACTTGGGCATCTAAGCATTTGCATGGATCTCTTGCTTTTTCTGCATCATTGTTTGAAAGCTGCACCAATAAATGGCCTTCTTTAGTTTCATCTCGCCTTTCTCCGGCACATGCAGCTTAGTGGATTTCTAGGAATACTTGCTATAATGTACTCAGAGATGATGATGATGATGAAAGATTTTTAGGGCAATCTACAGTTTAAGGGTCTAATTGACTGGAAGTCAATGGTGAAGGTATTTTACTTTGTAAGGTAAGGGAATTTATATGTGCCGCACTAGTCCTATAGGAAACATCAATGCTGAAGGAACATCTGTCTTAAGTGAACCCAAAAACCTGGATGATTCCAATGGGACTTCTTATCTCATGCCTCATTATCTTTGCCATCATTGAGTTCTTTATAGGTAGCTTCAGTATCCATGTATTTCAGCTTCCAGCTGGAAATGTTTACTAGATTGTCTTAGGTCCTAGCCTGCTGATCCAGGAGTGGGTTCCAGGCTTCCAGCTTTTGATTTATTGTGGACTTAAGCAAAAGTTCAGAAATAAAGAAGTAACAAGATTGAAATAAGCGAGGTGTAGTTAGTGCTGCAATCAAATCTACGATACATGCATTGAGTATTCAGAAATTAGGGATCACTACTTCATTAGCCTTACTGGTGTATAGAGTTTCTTAGGCAGCATACTACTATTAGGATAATTCATTGGCCAACTCCAGCTTGGCTGTCTAGATCATCAAAAGAATTTATGCTGTAAATTGCATAAATGCTTTGATAGCAAATGATGAAGATTCTCTGGCTTTGCTATTTAGATAACTTGCCAGGGATTCATGAATGCTCCTCTGTGGTATGATCTGTCTAGTGATTGGTCTGGTTCTTTGGCTCTTAGATTACAAACTGCAAGGATGATCTCCTTGAGCTCTTCTGACTTGTTTGTGCAATAAAAGCTACATATTTCATTTGCATAGTTAGCAATGACAAAGATCCTACTGCTCAAACCTGATTTTTTTTAAATTCATCTATAGTTGACTTCCCAATGTGGTAAGTGTGTGCATTTTGATTTCATAGCGGTGTGAATTTGCTATCAATGTTATGGCCATTGAAGTCAGAATACGAGTCATTATTTGTGGCTATTTGGGAAGCTGCAATCTTGTATCTTGAAAGAGCAGTGCATATATTACTGATGATTTGTCATGCTTATCAGTGGTTTATTCCAGGATAAAGTCACTTTAGTTTGGCTAAAATTTTTCTAAGAGTTTTCTGTTGGCTGGTTTTGAATGGGTAAAAAAAATTCTCTCCAAGATCATGCATAATTTAGTGCAAGTTCAATTGGCTCCTTCTTTTTGGTAATTTGGCCTTTACTTTCCTCCTCAAAATGTAATGTGGTCTTAAATAACAATAGGTATAAGAGAGAGCATGAAAGAGCTACAAAAGATGCTCCACAAGTGCGGTGAACAGCTAACACAGTTCAGCCATGTCAACAAGAAAGCTCTTGACCAATACATGAATTTCACGGAGCAAAGAGAGCAACTACAGAAAAGACGAGCTGAGCTGGATGCAGGTGATGAGGTATTGTCTTAATGTCATGCAGCACTTATAAGCTGGCTTTGTTACATGAGCTATGAGATTTGCACTGTTGGAATCTTGCAGAAAATTAGGGAACTGATTTCAGTTTTGGATCAAAGAAAGGATGAATCAATTGAGCGGACATTCAAAGGTGTTGCTAGGCATTTTCGAGAAGTATTTTCTGAGCTTGTCCAAGGTGGCCATGGATACTTAGTTATGATGAAGAAAAAGGTTTTATTTTTACTGCTCAATATCTTCCATTACTTGCTTAAATTCAACTCTCTAAAACTGCAAAATGAAACAAAGCAAGGCTTTATTTACTTTACTTTGTTATGCATGTGGTTTAGAAACTTGGACTTCCTAAAGTTATTCTACAGTATGCTTGATCTAAGAAGCTTGGACTAAATTGCCAATCATCCGTTTGTTAATCTTTTAATTATTGCCCTGACTAACAATCGGTTAATGCTAAAGAATACGCTTATAATCTACTCGTGTTGTGAATTTGATTACTTTGTGAAGGACGGTGAACCTGGCGATGATGATCATGATGATGATGGACCTCATGACCCAGACCCTAAAGGAAGAGTTGAAAAGTACATCGGCGTCAAAGTGAAGGCAAGCACTCTTTGCTCATGTGCATTTCCTTGGTATATGTTGGAGATAAGTATATCTTGTACTTATACTGTTTGCTCATGTGCGTTTCCTTGTTTTTGGCTTTATATTTGAATAGTAAAAGATGGTCTGTACTCTGTAGGTCTGAGAGAGGAAACTCTCATTCTTACAAGCCAGTGTAGAAATCTTCTGCCCTTCTTGTTGCAAGTATGTCCTTGGATGAATTGGTGAGAGGCAAGAAATTGTACATGAAGAAGTTTAAACCTATGAAACCTTTTTGCTTGGTCTGCATATTTATGCAAATATGTCCTTAGATAGGGCCATACAAGGCTTGCTTGATTTGAAATTTTTTAGTAGTTGGAATCAGCATGATTTATTCTCATTCTTTGTTGATGTGTGTTTCTTTTGTAGATTGACATGTACACAATTGAAGTCAGCAACTTGGACAAACAATTATTGTTTCTTTTGCTGGCGACTCTTACCGGACAAGCAGCTCTGAGACTTATAGGAAAAATACTTATTTTAGAAGCAATTGAACTACTTAGTTGAAAGCTCAGTTTTACTTGTCATATTAGTTAGATAATTGACATCATCTATTTGTGGTTACTAACTGTAGTAGTTATTATTGTTCACTGGCTGACTTTGTATACTTTGATTGTCATTTTGTCAAATTAATTGATAGCTAATGTTTTGTAATCGGTGATTTTTGCCCAATTTATTAAAGCTGATTTTTAATTATTTATAGGTATAAATACATTTATGGTGACAAAATAGTTGTCATAATATTGTATCTATTGTGACAAATTATTTTGTCATTATAAGTCAAATAAGTTTATTACAACGAAGTTATTGTCACAATAGTCACATTTATTGCAACAAAATATGTTGTCGCTATTTTTATACTAGATTGTGACGAAATCATTTGTCGGAATAAATTTGTTTATTGCGACAAATATATTGTGACAAAATTTTTGTTAAAAATTATAGTGATAAAATATTTTTGTCGCAATATCCCCCATGTCGAACATGCCTATTGTGACAAAAACATACATATGGCCACGAAGTCTTTTATTTGTGGTGACGAAATATTTTGTCACCGATACTAGTGTTATGGCGACGAATTTTTGTTTGTCGTAACTTGTATGCACCTATTGTAATAAATTGCTACATTTATCGTAATAAATTTATTGCGACGGACTTATTGTAACAAACCTGGTGACGAAATATATTTGCCACGACAAGTATATAGTGACAAATATAAGACTTATTGTCATGAAATTTTTTGTCGCGAAATCCCGATTTTGTTGTAGTGAGAGATAGGAGACCAGCAATTTCAGATGATTATATTATTTATTTGCAAGAACGTGATTATGACATTGGGATTGCAGATGATCCACTCTCTTTTGATTCTGCCATGGATAGTAATGATTCTGAACTTTGGTTAAATGCCATGAAAGATGAGATTGAATCCATGAAGAAAAATCAAGTTTGGGAACTTGTCGAATTGCCTGAAGGATTTAAACATGTTGGTTGTAAATGGATATATAAGACCAAAAGGGATTCTAAGGGCAATATCAAGAGGTATAAGGCCAGACTCGTAGCAAAGGGATTCACTCAAAAGGAGGGCATTGATTACCATGAGACATTTTCTCCTGTGTCTAGTAAGGATTCATTTAGAATCATTATGGCATTAGTAGCTTATTATGATTTGGAGCTACATCAAATGGATGTAAAAACTGCATTTTTACATGGGGACTTAGAGGAAGAGGTGTATATGGAACAGCCTAAAGGTTTTATAGTGCAAGAAAATAAAAGACTGGTATGTAAATTAAAGAAATCCATATATGGTCTTAAACAAGCTTCTAGGCAATGGTACTTAAAGTTTAATCGTATCATTACTTCCTTTGGATTCACTGAAAATATTGGTGATCATTGTATATATCTAAAGGTGAGTGGGAGCAAGTTTATATTTTTGGTTCTATATGTGGATGATATCTTACTTGCCAGTAGTGATTTAGGTCTCTTGCATGAAATTAAAAGATTTCTTTCTGATCATTTTGATATGAAAGATATGAAAGATGCTTCTTATGTTCTTGGGGTAAAAATCCATCGTGATAGGAAAAAGAGGTTACTTGGTTTATCACAGAGGCATTACATTACTAGGATCCTAGAAAGGTTTGACATGTCTAACTGCTCATCTACTCCCGTGCCAATCGTTAAAGGAGACAAATTCAGTAAATTTCAATGTCCCAGGAATGAGATTGAACGAAATCAGATGAAAGATATACCTTATGCTTCTGCACTAGGTAGTCTGATGTATGTTCATGTATGTACTCGTCCTGACATTAGTTATGCTTTGGGGATGCTTGGAAGGTATCAAAGTGATCCTGGAATGGATCATTGGAAGGCAATAAAGAAAGTGATGTGATACTTGCAGGGTACTAAAGACCATATGCTCACATATAGGATGACCGATCAGTTGGAAGTGATTGGTTATGCAGATGCAGATTATGCTGGTTGCCTCGATAGCAGAAAGTCCACTTCATGTTATATTTTTCTGCTTGCTGGTGGAGCAATCTCTTGGAAAAGCGTTAAACAACGCATTATAGCTTGCTCTACTATGAAAGCAGAATATATGAGTTGCTTTGAGGCCTCCTCACATGGACTATGGTTGAGGAAGTTTATTTCAGGTCTTCAGGTTATGGATTCTATATCCAGACCCCTGAAGATTTATTGTGACAATTTCGCAGCAGTTTCCTTCTCCAATAACAGCAAGACTACCAATGCGAACAAGCACATTGATATTAAATTTCTTGCTGTTAATGATAGAATAAGTAGTCATCAAGTGTCTATTGTTTCTATTAGTACTACTTGTATGTTGGCTGATCCCTTGACGAAAGGTTTGTTGCCCAAGATTTTCAATGAGCATGTTAAAGGCATGGACATTTGTCAATGGGATATTTAGTATGTGATAGACACTTATTTGAGATCTCAATTAAATCCTATGACTACTTTACCTTCTATTTATTCATACTTGTATATACATTACAGTTGACTTTTGTCATGCTTATAGTTAACAGAAGGGTCATATTTATATGACATTATAGGGGATCATTTACATAGGCATTACAGTTATTGGTAGCCTATGTACTCCATTATTTAAGACCGGGTTAAGTGAAAGGTTATTGATGTTGTGGTACATGGAAGGAAATATGTCAATTAAGAGATGTATGACCGCCATGATCCGCATTAATGGTTTTTTGCTTAATCAAGGTATAAAGGTTTTGATTGGGATAGTTTATTGGGCATTGTTTTTAAAATTGGATGCGCATCCGTCGAGTTTTTTCAAATTATGAATCAGGACTATTATTTTTCAAATATTAGTTTGACAGTTTTTTTTCCAAAAGAAAGGTTAAGAGTTATATTCAAGCCATAATATAGACCAAGTGGGAGAATGTTGGATTTAACTCCTTAATGTGGTCTAATTATAACTTGAGTAGGTTTAACTCTTGAGTCAAGTTCTGATTCTACTAAAAGAGCCCAATTAATAAGAGTCCTATTCCCACTCAGATGATGGAGTTTAACCTCAATTAGAGTTCTAGTCCTATGATGGTTGGATACTTTCACTTCTATATATATGAGGCCCTGGTCCCTTTCTCTGCTCACGGTTTAAGCCTAAAGGATCCCCATCGTCCTTAAGCATAAAGGTTGGAGAGTGAGATTAAGAGAGAGAAGACCAGTCCAGCCTACCGTCTTGAGTAGACGGTACAACGGTGAACGGAGTCATCGTATTGTATACACGATGACGGAAGGTATGATTTATTTTCGCATTATATTATTGCTTTACGTGAATATAGTGCAGAAGATCTAGCATGACAGTATAATTGCTAACATCCATATGAAAAATATATGCATCACCATCACCATGCATATATCTGCTCATGATCATCAAGAAAAGAACAAACTAACTAGTAAATCATCTCCTCATGCCTTTTGTTTTGCATGATTGAGAAGGAAATATGATGCTCCCCCATGTCTGGATCGGATCTATCACCACTTGCTCCTCCTTTGATGTGCAAGTACTTCACCTGATCGAGTGTCCTGAAAGAAAAAAAGGATACACATAACTGATGATCAAATGCGGCGAAGATAAGGTCATTCGTACAAAAAAACTTAATTGGCCCATTTCATACAGGGAATTTGTAAGTGAAATCTTTAAATATATAGCATATAAATTAAGTTGATGCTAACTTGGAGCATATGAGTGATTCATATATATATAGGAATAGTGCTGCATGCATATATAGTTGGAATTAATTAATGCCACCTTTGAGATCAACGTTTTCCGGTCTTCGGTGAACTCTCCTGGGAACTGCTTGAAGGCCTGTCTCTTGCGTTGTCATCTTTAGCACGTGAAAGACAAGGGCTTTGATCGGGGTACATGTCATGTGCATGTACCCTAGGTGACATTCGGGGGCTATGCCACCTCCCCTCTCTCCCTACGGCCATGTACACAAAACATTTCTCAAAAGACAAATGCGAAAGTAATAACGCAAAATGAAAGTGAAAGACAAATGCATGCATGCATTTCTCTCTGTGTGATCTATCATACGCGGCGGGAGAATATCCTAGGTGAGTTTATATGACATGATGGGGTTTAGTGGGAGAAAGTTATTGGGTGGTTATTGGGGTGAGGTTGGTGGTTACCCTGGCATGTGACAGGGGCACAACTAGTATATATATATATATATACTAGTGTTGTCCCCTACCACTTGGTAGGGTAACTACCAACCCCACTTCAATAACCACCCAATAACTCCCTCTCATTAAACCCCCTCAACCTAAGATTATCATGCCACATAGACGCCACATAGGCTCCACCTAAGACATTCTCCCGTCACGTAGGACAACAAAGGTTTCACTTATAACCATAGCCTCATGTAAAGGTGATATGTCGAGGTAGGATTTTTGCAAATAACCCCTTGATTATCTTATAACTATATCATAAAAATACCTCATTCTTATGCGTTTTTGATCATTGCGAAAACCTCCCTACTTAAGAATAAAATAAAAAATATTCTGTTACAAACATGTGAAAATTAGGCATAGATGCCCATATCGCAATCTTCCTCCTATCGAAGCTGAATTTGACTCGAAATAAATTAATCAACCAATTAACAATTAATCAAGGGTAATTTGGTTATTATTACTCCGGTGAGTTAGAATAGTCATAGAAGATTAAAAGGCAAAAATACCCCTATTGTAATCACACTCTCGTATTATATCCAAACTCTGTCAAATATAAACTAATCGACCAATCAAGGATAATTTGGTCACTACTTCTTGATTGTGTTAAAATAAGTAAGGTTAAGAATTCAAACGGCTGAGAACCTTTTGGAAAGAAAACAAATAAGAGACGACGCAAATTGCAAATACCAACATTGTGTATTTGCAAAAAATCCTATCTTTGAGCCCCTGTTTGGTATGACGTTAAGGGGTATCTTCGTTTAATCCCATTCATATTTCCAAACACAAAATATCATCGTTACTATTTTATCCCTATTCCACCTATCATGATCACTTTATTTTTTCTATCCCCATTCCTTAATCTCATTTTTTCTAATCCTATTCCCCTTAATCTCACTTTTTCTAACTCCATATCAAATGGCCAGAGAGTTGAGAGAGACTTGGGAGGACAGCCATTCACAGGGGAAGTAGTACGAGGGTTATTTAGTCCTAATATAGTTCCAAAGGCTATATCTTGCGCACCTATTAAGTTACCTAGTTTGCGTGACCTGCTTATGTGGCGGTGGTCTAAAGATATGTACGTCTGTGTTTGACCTGCCATGTGGACTGGTCGTCAATATTACCGACTTATCCGGTGCACAAAACTTAAATTTGCACCTAATTTAGAGGTCAGGTAATTAATTAGTGTGGATGGAAAGGTTCAGAGTATTGTTTGAAAAATAAAAATCGGACCTCCAAGCTTTTTATGGATTTTTAAAACTTTTCTGCTTTTTATGGATTTTTGATTTTACAATAGGGCCGTTTTGTGTTGTTCTTACAAAACAAACCATTTTCATCAAGAATTTTTATTTATAAATTAGGATTCCTGACTTATAAGTATGGATTATTTTATAATGAAACACAAAACAACCCCAAATTATAAAATAGAGAATAACATAGATTTGATATGCAAATTTGCCTACTTACATCTACCATCTTAAAAGCCCTGAATCTATTATTGGGCCAGCAGCCCATTGGGGGCCTAACAGTACTCCAAACCGTCCCTGTATAAAAATTTCAAATTTCCGTTTTTGACCGTTAGCACGCCCACCCTTGTGAGCACATGTCCTCCTCTCCCGCCCTCCTCGCCCTCCCTCCTCCTCACCTCTCCATCCCCCACTCTCCTCCCAAACCCACACCTCCATGGTTTCCAACCCCACAACTCCTCTCCCAGCTCCCAATCCTCCACCACCTCACGACCTGCAACTCCATGAAGCAACTCCGCCAGATCCATTCCCAAACCATCACCTCCGGCGCCTTCCGCGACAACTTCGTGGCCTCTCGGATCCTCTCCTTTGCCGCGCTCTCCCCCGCCGGCTCCCTCCCTTATGCCAACTTCCTCTTCTCTCGTATTGACGAGCCCGATGCCTTCATGGCCAACATTCTCACCCGGGCATACGCCCATGGCCCCAACCCCGTTGATGCCCTCCTCTTTTATGCCCACCTTCTTGAATCCTCTGCTCTCTCGTTCCCGGATGTCCACACCTTCCCTCTCCTTCTTAAAGCGTGTTCCGCGATTCCTTTGCCTTGTTTCGGACGAATGGTCCATGCCCAAGTGATCAAACACGGGTGGGCTTCTCGTGTTTCGATTCAAAACTTCCTGGTTCGCATGTATTCTTCATGCGGTGAGATAGAATTGGCGAGGCTTGCTTTTGATGGGATTTTGGAGTATGATGATGCTTCTTGGAATATGATGCTTGGTGGGTACCTGGAGTGTGGGTTTTTCGAGGATGCTCGGTGCTTGTTTGATGAAATGGTTGACCGGGGTGTTGTATCTTGGAGCGTGATGATAAATGGGCTCGTTCAGAACAGTCGGTTTAAAGAAGGGCTTGAGCTGTTTCAGGTGATGTTGAAGGAGAAGGTGGAGCCCAACGAGAGTGTTTTGGTCAATGTCCTCTGTGCATGCGCTCATTTGGGTGCGATGGATCAAGGGAGGTGGGTGGAGAGTTACATGAGAAAGAGGAGTGTCGACCTTACTGTTCGTCTGGGTACTGCATTGATGGACATGTATCTCAAGTGTGGTTGCATCAATAAAGCTCTTGAGACTTTTAATGTGATGGATGAGAAGAATGAGATGGCTTGGACCGCGATGATTGGAGGGCTCGCGATTAATGGCCGTGGCAGAGATGCATTGCAGTTGTTTTCGAAGATGGAAATGGATGGTATTATACCAAATGAGGTAACTTTTGTTGGTGTCCTGAATGCCTGTAGCCATTCTCGGATGGTAGATGAAGGGTTGAACTATTTTCAGTTGATGGAGAAGGTTTATGGAATACAACCAAATGTGCAGCACTATTGCTGTCTAGTTGATCTTTTTGGTCGAGCTGGATTAGTACAAGAGGCAGAGGAGGTGATTAAGACAATGCCAATGAAGCCCAATAGTGCTGTTTGGGGAGCACTCCTTAATGCTTGTAGGATTCATGGAAACACAGTGTTAGGTGAACAAGTAGGGAAGAAACTTCTTGACATGGAACCTACAAATAGTGGACGATATGTGGTGTTATCGAACATATATGCATCGGAAGGCAGGTGGGATGACGTCGCTGAGGTGAGGAATATAATGAAGCAACGAGGAGTGACAAAGACACCAGGGAGCAGCTTTATAGACTTGAAGGGCAATATTCATGAGTTTGTTGTGGGAGATAATACCCATCCACAGAGCAAAGACATCTATATCATGCTGAATGAGATGACTAAAGAGTTAATAAAAGCAGGATATAAGCCTTGTGTGGATCAAGCATTGCATGATATGGATGAAGAAGAAAAGGAGACTGCACTTCGCCTTCATAGTGAGAAGTTGGCTCTTGCTTTTGGGCTGATAAGTAGTGAGCCTGGCACTACAATCAGAATTACAAAAAATATTCGCGTTTGTGCAGATTGTCACTCAGCTACAAAGCTCATATCTAAGGTTTATGATCGTGAAATTGTTGTGAGAGATCGGAGTCGCTTCCACCATTTTAGGGACGGTTCTTGTTCATGCAATGACTTCTGGTGATCGAGCTGGGTTTACATCATATGAAAAGCACTGGTTTAGTTTCAAGGATCCTATGAGAGAGAGCCCACTTGGAAAGTTCTTGCTAGGATGTCTTTTGAGAGTGCGTTCTTTGTCATAGATCCTTGAATAAAGCTATTTTTGGCGACCCTTTACCAAAGTGCACATGACTATTGTCAACATTGGATAAGACGAGGACTTAGGTTACAATGTTTGATGCCTGTCAGATGGAATCTTAAAGCTACTATTAAGTCCATACCTATATTACCACTAGGTGGTGGGCCCGTGTCACCTGACACGGCTAACTGTCCGTCTCCACTATCTCTATTATAACTTACGCCACATCAGCCACTATCCTTTTTTTTGTTTATTTAATTATAATTTTATACCACGTGTATGTCATGTGTGTATAAGTTTATGACTCAGATGATGAGTCATAAAAGTAACTACTATTGGATTTTATAAGGTAGATAAGTATGTATATTTAAAACTAATATTCTAGCTTATGATTATAAGGATGTATATTAAAAACTAACCTAGAGAATATGATAAAAATATACAAAATTAATTTAGGAAAATATATGTGTAAATAAACTAATAGGAGGTAAACGGTTATAACCGTTTTTGTTCCTTATAATAAGGTTGATTAGTCATCCATATTTATGTCTATAAATTGTGTTACGTTCATGTGATGAGCTTTTTAATATAATTTTTTCATCTTTTATTTTTTTTATTAATTGTTTATCTGTTTCGGAGGAATCTTGCCACGAATCAAGGTTTTAAGCCAAAATAGGGGAAACAACTTTCCAGAAGAGTAATCAAAATAAAAAAATTTCCGATTGTACCACGGCAACTATGCTTTACAAAAGTCCACCAGAGAGGTTCCCAAGACTGCTCCCATGCTCCATTCTTTTGTTTAAGAGAGAAAAAATTGGTTCATTGATCTTGGTTTAGGGTAGGCAAATGTCCTTCCAATCACAATATCCTGATTGGCAGTGTCAGCCAGCCAATACCTCACACTGACAGGAGGTCCCTCCTTTCATAAGCACGTTTGGTTGCCTATGTGCTCTGCTCAAAATCAGTACAGTTTTTGCTCATGAGATGGATTTGAAGCAAAAAAAAGGAACAATTTTCTTCTGTACAATTTTGTTTGATGTCACACTACTGCTCCAGGACATCCTGGCCATAACACATATTGGGATTTGGGATCAAACTAAACATACAAACTACAACTTCATATATTCTGTTGATAAAAGGAGCAAACATAATCTGCCAGTACAAGATAATAAGAAATGCAAAAGGTAAAAAAAGAGAGAAGAAAGAAAGAAGAGAAGACTAAATAATCCCCACTTATTAAATCTTGTAATCTGAATATGAAATATCTAAGATCCATGGTCGCCTTTCATCGAAGAAAGGCCTGAAGTACAAGGGGAACTCGCAACCTATGCACAAGTAGAGAACATTCCTGACACGAAATTGAACATCTCACCAGGTGAGGTGAGCACTAGGATCCTGGAGAAACACGGTACCAAAATCTCCATTTTATCTGAGGGCATTGACAAAGGTCATGAGTGAATCCACATCCCGCTTTTCCGAAGGATACTTGATCGGCCTAGATGTGTGCTTGGGAAAGAAAAGGATTGTAGGGAAGCTGCCAAGCTGGAGTTCTTGCTCAGCAAATGGCTTCTGTTCCCCATCAGCCCGAAACTTTGCAACCTTAATTCCAGAGCCAGCGAGTTTCTCGGCCAACTCCACATAGGAAGATTCCATTCCCTGATTAAAGAGGCAAATGTTGTTAATAACATCCTTAAAGCCACAGTGACGGAACCAGGAATTTAGAATTGGTTTTGGGGGCCACAGTGACGGAACCAGGAATTTAGAATTGGTTTTGGGGGAGGGGGGGGCCAACTTCTCTGGCCAAAGTATTTTACCATTACCATGAAAAGAAATGTATCTCATCACAAACAATTAAGTATCTTAGATAAATAAGAAATCAAATCCAAAAAAGGAAATCAACAAATTTCTGGGAAAACCTATAAATTTGGATAGAAATCTAACTAAAAAAACTTAAGTAATGCAATGATTTAATTAAATATCAAAGTATTGCACAGAAAACAATATATAAGAAAAAAGTCATATAATAATTGTTTCTAACAAGCAAAAGTTAATGGTTGGATATTATGGGCATTGATGGGCTGGGGTGGGTGGCCATTGAACAAAAAAACTCATATTCTATAGTCTATACACAAACCTATGTATATATATGCACTTTCAAAAAAGTTGGGGGTGGCCATGGCCCCCCACTGTCATAACCTAGTTCCGTCTTAAAGGGAATCAAAGATCAGAAGGTTGCACATCTTAGTTCCAAAAGCGATTCATGTTTGGATATGCTTTTAAAAAATAACAATATGAAGCAATTGGTAGTTATCAAGCACTAATAAGATCTTTCTTGAAAGATGCAATCTGGTATCTCCATTAATCTTTCTGAAAGATGGCACTCTTTTTGTTCATCAAGGAATCGGTATAAAATTTTGAAAGGATAATGCAAGACATAGTTTTGGAAATACTAATCTTCTCTCACCAGAATACTAGGAGGTCTACAAAGATATATACCTGGCAAAACTGGCACCAGGGAGCATAGAGGACGACCAACCAAGGCTCTCTGCGGTTCTCCAGCCTGAGCAAGTTCTCAATTCCTGGCCTGCTAAGGCTAACAACAGCTTCCGTCTCAAAGATGTCAGCTGCGTGATTGGCAGAGCTGTTGAGACCAACTTGTTGTGCTTCTTCCACCTTGATGTTGCCCTTATGCAGTCCACATTCCTTGGCCTTGGCATCCTCCCACCACCACCTTCCTTCCCTCTCGTGTTGCCCTGGCAACACTGGCCTGGTGCAAGGCTCACAACCAATGGACACATACCCCTGGACACATATCAAGTAGGAAATATAAGTATCACAGCCAAGTAGTCCAATAGATTCAGGCTATCTAATCCTCCAATTTAATACTCATCCATACCTGTGAATGAAGGGAATTCACAGGCACATTCATGGTCCTAAGAAAGTTCCACATATCTTTGCCGTCCACATTTGCAACTGGATTCCATTTTATCAAGCTACCTACTCCACCATCCAATCCCTCAAAAACAGGGTCCACCTACATGTCCGCCATAAGTTTCAGCAAACTAAAACAACTAAATCATACTGAAGTTTCATAGTTCTTAATCTAGTTAAGCAACAATTTCACAGTACCTGAACAACAGGAATATCAGCTCTAGTGCCAGGGGATTGATCTTTCCTCTGTCCGGTGATCCAGGCCCTAAGACCTTTGAGGGCCCTCCTGAGTGGCCTCACCTTCCTCACCCTGCAGCACTCCTGGTGCCCATCCTCATAAAACGAGAACAACCCCTTGTTCCTCACAAGGGCCTGCACCTCCACCGCATCAGGGAACATGTACTCTATGCGAATGTCATAATGTTTCTCGACAAGATCAAAAAATCGATACGTTTCAGGATTCAATCTCCCAGTATCAAGACTGAAGACCCTGAAAGACTTCCCAGTTAAACTGGCGTACTCAATCAGAGCAACATCTTCTGCTCCACTGCACAAAAAAGTTTCACATCATTCACAATCTTCTCAAAAGTCATCAACACAACCTGCTCAAATTAAAGGCCAGTTTACAAAAGAACCCTATTTCTTTCCACTCTTGGATCTAATAAGAACTTCAATGCAGATTCGAGCTTCATCCCACGAAAGAAATTTGAGATATCAAATTAACACAACAAAGTAAAGCATATGTTTCATCACAGTACTGAAAATTTAGCTGAAACAATAAAATTTAGGATCAAACAATTTATTTTCGAAATTATTTGACAATTCTTAATCCAAAACCAATTTATCATCGATCCCAAATTCTCAATGCACTCTACAAATACGAACCATACATGAATTAAACACTAACATGTCAATACTGATCATAGGCCTAAGAAAGTGCTACATATGACCATAATTCAGTCTTCCAAACCTTGGTCAAATCGAATTCAACCAGTCAGTAGACTTGGTAATTCTTCCGGTTTAGCGAACAAATAGTCCAAAGCTAACAGGTATATCTAAATTTACCTGAATGCGATGGCAACATCATCGCCAAACTTCTCTAGCGCCATGTCTATAATCTCCAGCGGCGAGGCCTTTTCGAGATCCTCCGCCAACTTCCCGTAATGCACCTCATCTTCCTCCCGTCCCTGCCCCCTCTCCCCCACCGTCTCCACCGCCGGCGCCGCAGGCGCCGCGGACACGGGGGTCACCGCCTCGCCCCTCCGTTGCGGCTCCATCGCCCTCACCGCCCAATTCCTCCGCGGCCCCATCCTCGCCGCCGGAGCCACGATTGACGGCTCCATATGCCTCATCCTCGAACCTGCTCGCAAAAAGCCTTCACATCTGAGAATGGTAACCAAAAACCGAAAGATCGAAGGAAGTTTCCAAGATGCGAAGAACCCCTACCTTCGAGGTCCCGGGGGACGAGCGAGTGGGTGGAGATCGACCCGGAGATCGACGCCATTAGAGCCTCTCTTTACTAAAATCCTAATGGAATTTTAACCTAAGTTAAGCTTCTAAGCTTTTGGGATTTCGGTAGCCGAGATCCGGGGATTAATAGGCGCCAAGGGAGGGGAGGGTATCTCGGGTTCAATGAACCTGGACGGGGTTGGGGAACTGTAAATATATACACGTGGCATATTTTCTATTGGTTGATATGTTTTGTTGTGGAACGGACGGAGAAGCCGCCTTCCGTGTGACGTGGGCTCGTCTTTGTAGACTCGAAATAAGGACCAGAAAAGAGACCCGGGTGACGTGGCTAGTAAGTAGTGGTGGTGAGGCATCGGAGAAGGAGGGACCATACGTTAAGAATGATTCCCAGATTGTGCGCTTGATTCACTTGGGATTTTGGTCCACGTTTTGGGATGGTATATTACTGACTAGATTCGGGCGGAAATCTATGGACTAGATTGCGTCGACTTTTAGAGTTGGTTTCGTGTGGGCTTCGCATGTGTAAACGAGGATGGATTGATGGTGACCATTCATTGTGAATCTGGTTGGAGGCGATGAACAAAACAGTGAGCGGAGGAGGTTATTGGATTGATTTGTTTGCAAGAGTTGTAAAAGGATTGGTTGTGTTGAGTTCAGGGAGTCTTGTGGCAGTCGAAGCATGGTGTTTTCAGGCCATGGATATTTTATTCACCGTCAGAAAAGAGTAGTTCAATTTGTTTAGCATGCAAGTTATTAAAAGTTTTTTTTTTTTTTTTTTGAAGAAATGAGTCCGCAGTCTAAAAGCTGCCATTCACCTCAGTCTAGAGACACATGCATCTTTGGACTGGGACTTATTACATCACAATTAACACCCCCAAATCCTCCTATCATAGCCAAATTCCTAGCATATGCAATAACTTCATCAGCTTTAACATTCTCTTCCCGTCGGATGTGCAACAGACGGAACGACCTGAACCTCCCAACCTTGCGTCAAATATCCAATAATAGAGGAATTAAGTCCAAAGACGTCGGAAAACACCCATGTACCAAGTTCACCGCCCCCAGTGAGTCACATTCAATATGCAAATCTCTGAGTTTTCTATTCAATCCCTCTTGTAGCGTCATCAAAATCGCATGTAGTTCACCAGAGAGCACCGTATCACGGTCACATACACAAACATCAACAACATACCACTGTACCACATCAGCATTATTCACACACACAACACCAATCCCAACGGTACCACTCTCAACATGTGTTGAAGCATCCACCTGCAGAACAACATCCACCGCCCTACTCTCCCCCGGCCGCAAGCTCCGTTTAGAATAATGCACCAAATGATACTCCTTGGCTAACCACCGTATCTTCTGAAGAACTTCATGGATGACAAACGCCTGATCATCATAAATTAGAGAGCATTGACCCAAAAATTCAAAGCAAGAATCCAAGGACCAATTAGCGACATTCAAGCCAGCAGATTGATGAATTACATTCCAGATGACTCGTGCTACTGGGCATTTCATAAAAGATGTGTTCCAATGTCTCCATTTGCTCTCCACAATTAGGACAAGAACCATCAGCAACCATGCGAATGTTCCAAAGATTAGCTAGAGTAGGAAACTTCCCCTGTGCTAATCTCCATAAAAAATAGCCGCACCCGTGGTTCTGCTTGTGCCTTCCATACCGCCCACCACCATCTCCTCAAACATGCTTTCTGGGACCGAGTCCAGTGTTGGGCATCCAGAAACTGGTAGCAAGTTGCAGTGGTAATGGCAACCGACAAACTCCATGCCCAGCGATATTGATCATCATCTTGCAGCCTCACTTGCAATATTTGGTCCACCAATTTCTCCGAGAAGCATCACCTCAGCCTTCCGATATCCCAATCATCATCATCCCTCAACAGACTCCTCACTGTAGAACCTTCCCCGACCTCTTCCCATGAAACAGAGGAAGGCCATCGACTCAGACGACAACTCCCAAACCACCGATCATCTAGAACTTTCACCGATCCTTGCTGCTCCAAGTTCCAAAACACCCCATCTCGAAGCAAACTTGCCGCCCTACACATTGACCGTCAAAAGCTTGAGCACTTGGAAGGAGGTTTGCCTGCATGGAGATGACCTTCCAATCGGTATTTACACCAGACTAGCTTAGTCCATATGGTCAGTTTTTCCTCCAGAAGAAGAGAGGCCATGTGTATTCTCATAGCTTGCTGCCAAAGACTAAGTTTCTTCAAGCCAAGCCTACTCCTAGTCTTATGACTACACACAACATCCCAAGCTACTATAGAAAGACCTCCGCGACCTCCTCTTCTCCCACGCGCGGAGGAAATTTCTGATTAGAGATTCTACCTTCTTCAACACACCTATTGGAACATGTCACGCCATCATTTGAGAGGCCGACATGGACTGCAAGATCGATTGAACCAGCACTACTCGAGCCGCATCAGCAAGTCGTCGTGCACTCCAGGACGAAAGCCTCACCTGCACGGTTTCAATCAGGCCATTAAAGTCATGCCGGTGAAGCTGCCTAGCATAAAAACTCACTACATTTTTTTAAAGAATCACAAAAATTCCTAAAAAACATAGACGTATATATATAATTCGAATGTATAGACAAAATTATTATACCAGTCTAGCTCTGATGAGTATATTCATATATTTTTTATACTTTCATCTCAATGCTGAAGGACTTCTTTGTTATTTCATAATTTAATCATGTATTTTTACCATGATTAAACATCTTAGTATGACAAAAAGGGTTATATTCAATGACTCCTTTAATAAGGGTTTGTGGTGTGGTGTTTTCGAAATCTACGAGGTTTTCGATATTAGTATCTTTTCCGGGGTTTATGACATAAACATTTTATTAAAAAAATCCAAACCCCCCTTAACCTAGGATTATTATGCCACATAGGCGCCACCTAGGACATTCTCATACTACGTAGGACAACATGATGGTTAACTTATAACTATCCTGTCATATAAGAATGATATATATATATATACTATCGGGCCCCCATGCCATCTGGCACGGTAAACACCCATCCCTTAACTTCAATGTTAAATTCCCTGTTAACCACCCACCCTTTAACCCCCTCTTAACTTTCCTATTAACTTCCCTAATCACCCACTAACCCCCCTACTCCCCATTAACCCCCTCCTCCATTAACCCTCCCCTCCACGTAGGCTCCACATAGGATAAAACATGCCACGTAAGATCCATATAGGACAACCAAGGGTTATTTTATAACCATAGTCTCGTATAATGATGATATATATATATATAGATCAGTTGTTTGTTGTGTCATGTATATCCAATTGAATACTTGTTGTTTTATATATTAACTAGTTGTGTCCCCTGTCACATGACAGGGTAACCACCAACCCCATCACAATAATCACCCAATAACTCACTCCCATTAAACCCCCTCAACTTAGGATTATCATGTCACATAGGCTCCACCTAGGACATTCTCCCGTCACATAGGACAATAAAAATTTCACTTATAATCATAATCTCATATAAGGATGATAATCGATCATCCATTGCTCTTTATACTTGATCGATCAATGTTGCTTTATTAAAACTAATCATCTGACATTGCCAAGCTGGTCGACCACTTATTTTATACTTGATCAATCAGTTGTTGCCAACCATCTTTTAGTATCCTCATGACCGATCAACTTAATAAATCTCTGGCTGATTCTTAGATTAATTCCTGATCGTCCAAAAATGTTCCTCAGCCGACCTCTTTGCTCAGTATCTGTGGACGATGTGAAATCATTCATCCGAGCCTTGTCACATTTTGGAACGAAGTTAATTAAAATATAAGATTCATAGTAGATGATGGAGGATAGACTAATTACTGGGTGTTAAGTAATTAGTTTATCCAATTAGAATTTTCAGCTTTGCTTTTGAATATAATTTTTTCTTTTGTCATATTACACGAGGTATATATATATACTAGGTGGGACCCCTGCCACCTGGCAGGGTAATCATCAGATTAATGAATGATTCGGTTATAAAAACCGAATTTGTTTAATGGATTAGTATGGATATCATATAAGGTTAATGTATTAGCTTAGTATACTATAGCTATAGAATAGATATAATTCTATGAATTAAATCAACATTATAAAAGGAGTTATGCATAATCGTTATTGTTCTTTATAAGGTTGATATATATATGATGTTTCATCTGCCAAATATGACTATTCAATTCGGAATTTACATTGCCTCATTATGTAATTTGATGCTTCATATCACTATCATTCAAAATTTGAATACTTTACGAGGAGATCTCAAATCCCATTTTTTAAGTCACCATCATTTGTTTTGTCATGCCCACCTCTCTTGACTTTTGCCTCCAATGAAGATTTGGCGCCATATTTAAATGCATCACGGCATCTAAAAGATCCTCAAATTAATAAACTCATAATAAAGATGGTGCAACAGAAGCAAACAAATTAGGGCATTATTCTGCTTCACCTTGGATTGTTTGTTCTCGGCCATGCACGACTGGTTGAATTTATAGCTAGACCTGGACAATAGGCCTGTAATCCCGGCCCAGTCAGGCTTTTGCCCGGCTCGGGTTCGGGAAAACCCAGGTGGGCCCGGCCCCGATCCGGGTTTTTGAAAATTTTATTTTGTGTATTTTAAATGTTTTTGAAATTTTTGTCTTTTAGTATAGATTACCGTTTTGCCCTTTATAAGCGGTAATAGCGGCTATATTTCAAAGTTATTTTTGACATTAAGACTTTTAAATTCATTTTTTATTTCAAATGTTTTTATGTTTCGTTTTCTTTTCTAAATGCCATCTATAATGACCGTTCTGCCCTCGAAAAAAATAGAAAACGGCCAATTTTAGGAGTAATTTTGTGAAGTGTTCAATGATTTACTTTTTGTTATTTCAAAATGTCTTTTAGTATGCATAATGACTATTTTCCCCGTAATAAACGACCATAAATGGACATATTATAAGGGCATTTTCGTCAATTGTTACTTAAATCTAATTTGCCCTCAAATAACGGCCATGAATGGTCTGATTTTTAGGCCAATTTTGTCAATTGCTCTTTAGACTTACTCTATAAAGTAAATCATTCACTTTATTTTGAACCCACCAATTTCAAATCATCTTCTAAATCTCTAATAAATCTCTAAGAACTTTCTCTGTCTCTCTCTCACACACTCAAGCTCCCAATTATCCGGTTGTTAAAACTTGATGGATCCAAATTTTCCATCACTTACAACGGGATGGGATGCCAATCCCATCAACCTTGACGAGGAGTCCACGTAAGGAGGAGGGCAACTGGAAGTCGCCTCCGCCGCCACCGATTTCCCTTCTTCGTCGAATCAGCCATGAAAATCTAAAGTGTGGGATCTATTCGAAGGAATAGAGTACAGATCGAACCCAAATGATCCAAATAAGGTTACCGCCGTTAAAACCAAGTGTTCGATCTGTGAGTTGAATGCCCACCATTCACAAGGTACGAAGCATTTACTTCGGCACATTGACATCCATTCAAGGACACAAGGTGGCGGTCAATAGCAAGATATCCGACAAAGCATGCTATCCCAAAATTCTTCTTCAGGTTCTCTCTCTACTTTCTTATATGATCAAAACAACGGGAGAATGCATGTAGTTAGATATATCGTCATGAATAGTGAGCCCTTTAGCATTGTCGAAATATTTTTTACAAAAATATGGTGAAAACTGATTTTCAGCCGGCCTATAAAAATTTTTCTCGGCGTACGGCATAACAGGATGTGATGAAATGTTTTATTATTGAAATGACAAATATGATTTCTTATATATCTTTTATTCTGAGCCGGTTTTCTCTTACTTATGATATTTGGACATCTGACCAAACGATCTCCTACTTACGCATTACCATCCATTTTATTGATCAGTCTTGAATTTTACAAAAATGAATTTTGTCATTTATCGGTCTTGAAGATTATCATATGGGCGAGTTAATTGCCGATATGATTCTGAATGAACTTACTGCTACTGGCATTAGTGATAAAAATTTTACTTAACATTGGACAATACTAGTTCCAACACTATTGTTGTAACTCAGCTCAAAAGTGTTATGTCTCTTCCCGATAATGGGGACTACTTGCACTGTCGATGTATGTGCCACATATTCAATCTCATTGTCCAAACTGCATACGGTGATATTAAGGAATGTACCCAAAAGGTAAGGGATATCACTTATAGCATTAAAACGTTTGATACAAGATTTAGAAAAATATGTTCTATCTGCAAAATACTTGAATTGAAACCTAAAATGATTCAATTAGATATCAAAACTAGATGGAATTCTATCTATTTCATGTTAAGTGATGTGATAGATTATAAAGTTGCCATAAATGAATATGTTCTTAGTAGATCATCATCATCTTCTATTACTTTAGGATTAATTACCGTTGATGAATATGTTTAAAATATTCTGTAATACAACGGTTAGCCTTTCTTCTTCATATGGTCTGACTGTGATACTTGGTGCTCTGAATCTTCACTACATTTCTAAGTTTCTTTTTGCCAATGCCTATGACTTCTATCTTGGTAGTAGGATCCAGAAAATGCTTTTAAAGTTTAATAAGTATTTTAAACCGATTCCCATGGTTCTTGGTTTCAGGATGTTGGTAAATCCCACCATGAAGGACGAAGGTTTGTTACAATTTTTTCACGTATTGTACACTGCTGACGATACTGAAATGATGGTTCATCTATCAAGAATTCAACGTGCCTTTGAAGCATTATTTAATGAGTATAATGCTAAGTATGGGATAAGATCCAGTCAACCGACATCTTCATCTCGTTCAAGTCCAAGCAAAGATAAAGATGCAGTATAAATGTCGGCCATGGTTTATGACTTATTCAGCTCCGGATCATCGATTAGAAGATTTGGAACATCCGAGCTCCAACAATACTACATTTCTCCCCCATATATTATTGTATATGGCAATGATTTGGATGTTTTGGCACGGTGGAAAGTACAAGGATCAATAACATTTCATGTTCTATCCATTCTAGTCAGGGACATACTTGTCGCTCAGAGGTCTACCGTAACTTCCGAGAGTGCATTCAATTTTCAGTAGACGTGTGCTGGATGACTACAGAAGTAGCTTGGACCCAAAGACAGTCCAAGTGTGATATGCCTAAAGGATTGGTGGGGTGCAGAGATGAGACTTCAAGACATGCAAGCTAAAGAATGAATGATGGAAGAATTTGAAAATTTAGATGTAGAAACTTGAATGTAATTTTATTTCTATATTTATAAGTTTGTAATTTTTGTTTTCAGAATTTAGGGTAAAGGTGCAAATGGTTTGTAGGTGGGTAGGTGCCAACCTAGTTGGGATGTGCCCATACTATTGTGATGCAATAGCTCCCTTAAATATGCAATGTATTTGAAAAGAAATCTTGAGAATAAAGATAATTTTCTTGCATTTTTCTTGATTTTTTAATGAATTTTCTATGAATTGTTATACGCTTGAAACATAAAGGAAGTATTTAATTAAATTAAGGGGGCGTTTGTTTCGTTGGAATGTTTTTGGAATGTGGCCGGAATGGAATGTGATTCCAGTGGAATGGAATGCAATGGAACGGAATGTCACTTTTGCTGTTTGTTTGGTGGTGGTGGAATGGAATGGAATGTCATTTTTATTGTTTGTTTGGTGTTGGAATGGAAACAGAATCCGGTGACTTTTTCAGTTTTTGTGTTTGTTTCACGATGGAATGGGGGATACGGTCACCCCTGAATGCTAGTGGTGAGAATACCACTATGTATTTCGATTTTGATATATATTAAATTTTTTATGACATTAATAATATGAAATAATTGTCATATATCAATATCTATATTCATGAAAATATAATAACATATATATTTCATTTCGGATTTTTTTTGTTTTTTTTAATTTTTTTTGTTTTGTAATCATATTCAATATCGTAGAAGGAAGTTTATTGATCAAGCTAATTTATAACACCCATTTACAAAATTTGAACATGAGAAATTATATATTCCACACCGAAGTTTACAAAATTCATACTCTAACTATTTTACAAATATTAATGAACAACAATTTTATTGACAAAACACTAATGTTTTAAATACATTAAATAATGATAATCAAATTTATAAAAAAAAAAAAAAATTAACATGGCTATGAGAAAGGGACGCATGCAAACAACAAGAGAAGTGATATGAGCACAATCTGAAGTAATGTGATGATTTTGTAAACTCCATGAAAGTTATGCTCTCTTTGTTCACAGGCCATTCCTCTTGTCCTGCGAACTCGTTGTGCTCGAAACGCCTGCTCCTGGTTACAATAGGAGAATGTTCTGAAGATTTCATCTGGGTCATAATCCTCATCAAAAAATTCATCTCTAGTAGCCCTTCTCCTTCTCCTTCTCAAGTTATTCTGCTGTTGGTTAAACTCGTGCTCCTCAAGATGACCTTTTTGGTCATAATGCCGCCTTGTTTCGTCATCTTTGAGGCACTTGAAAGCCTTAGAAACAGTCTTGAACACCTCTTCAGCACCCGGAGCCTTATTTTTGTCCGGATGGACTTATTTTTGGCTACACCACGCAGTTAGCCAATGGCCACACCCTGTTCAAGGAATGAACAGAGTAAAACAGAGCAGACCTTCATCACCCTCTCCGCCTGACGGTTCGCCGGCCATCTCCACCTGAAGGTTCGCCGCCGCCTCCACCTCGCCAGTCCTATAGAACCCTCTGATCAACACCCCATAGCTCTTCCGGCTCGGCGCGAACCCTTCCCTCCTCATCTCTTTCCTCAACAACGCCAACCCCTCCTCCTCTTCCGGCCCATCTTCCTCGACGCCGTCCACCGCCCCTCTCGCCGAAGGGAGACGCGTACTGGGCGGTGGACGGCGAGGACGCTAGCGAGGCCCTGGCACCTGGGGGGTGGTGATGGTGGCCGAGGAAGGCAATGGTCGCTATCTCCCCCTGTGTCGCGCGATCTCCCCTCTCGCCGGTGCGCACCCAATGCACCCTCTACGTCGACAAGCACGGCGTCGTCTACGTCGCGGAGAACTTCGCCGGCATCGCTGCCATCTCGGTCTACATCTGCATCGGCGCCAACTCCCAGACCTTCGCCAACACCGGCGCCCTCGCCACCTGCGTCAAGAACTTCCCAGAGAGCCGCGGCGTCGTGCTCTGCCTCCTCAAGGGCTTCGTCGGCCTCAGCGGCGCCATCGTAACGCAGCTCTACCTCGCCGGCTATCTCATGGTCGTCGTCATCCTCGAGAAGGGGCGGGATCGGTATCCATTACCGGGTGTCGGAGCTCCGGCTGGCGAAACCCGTCACCATCGGCGGCGATGACTGGAAGACCAATATTTGACTGGAATGATGGAGAGGATGACCGAGAGGGGGGGGTGTGGTAGATCGGGTCATTCGCGTGGATGGAAAAGCTATCCATGCTGGAAAGTGTTTTGAATGAATAGCTTTTCCATCCATGGTTGGAAAATATTTCTGGCCAATATTTGGCCAGAAACATTTGGCTGGAATGGAGGGGTTTGGAATGGAGTTGGAATGGAATGGAGACCATTCCAGTGAAACAAACAACATGGTCATTGGAATGTCATTCCATTCCAACCATTCCAGCCTCCATTCCAATGAAACAAACACCCCCTAAGTAAAAAAAAAACCGGGCCCAACCCTAAACCCGTCCAGGTTTTGTCCAATACTTGGGCTAGGGATGGGCAGAGGCCTTCAAAGCCCAGCCCGGGCCCAGGAGCCTACAGAGCCGGGGCGAGTTTGGCTGTTTGCCCGACCCGGAACCGAAAATCCGAGCCAGACCGCCCTTTTGTCCACCCCTATCTATAATAGAGGCTTGACGAACAAATGTTTTACATTGTAACTTGTACAAGTAGATCCGTGTATGCGTCTGTATCATTCGCCATTGATTCTTCAGCATAACTCTTCTGGGAGACTTGATCAATTATCAAGACTTCATCATTCTATTGCTTAAATCCTGCTATTGGCATAAAAGAATCCTCTCTTTAATACACCAAATAGCAAGACCAAGTCTATATAGTCTATTAGTGTCGGTCCGTGTCAACCGGCTTATTTGTCCATTCAGTTGCGATTTCAGTTATTTCAGGTTTTTCCAATCTCCATCATTGGATCTGAGTTGAAGGGCATGGATCATCGGATTAACATCTATCCTCTTTTCGTTGAGATATGAGGGGAAAAAACAACTTCATAAATTCTTTGTTTAAAAAGTGATAGATGGAGAAATTTTGAATTGAATTTTCATAAGCTGAAAATTTCATCTGAGCTTGCACATGTTTTAATCTCATTATATATGTTTACTAGTGGGAACCCGTGTCACCTGACACGAGTAACCACCTACCTCCATTACCTCTAACCAACCACCTCTATTACCTCTAACCAACCATCTAGAGCCACATAGGACTCCACATAGGAATCCATGTGGGACAACAGGTGACAGCAGGACCAACCCGGTAACTACCCTTGGATCTTATAAGGTAGATTAGATGGCCCCCGGTAACCACCCGGTCACTGCCCCTCTATTTCTCTCCCCCCTCCACCACATGTACACCATATGTATAGAGATGTATATGACTCATAAGTCTCGTCATAAACGTTGCTTCGTAAGATAGATAGGTAGATATATATATATATATATATTCCTATAATCAATTTCCTCCCTTCTCTTGGAATATCACGTCAAAATGAATCTTCGGCCTTTTTCAGGTGCCTGCTATGGGCTTATTCAGAAATGGGCCGTTGTATCAGTCGCTCACAGTTTTTTCCGCGCCAATGTACTGGGCTAGTGGTGCCTAGAGTCAGTGTCCGGGCTGCTGTCAATGGACTGATGATATCGAACAAGCTAGGCCAATATAGGTGATGCCTGGCCTTATTAATGTTATGCCATCCATACTGATCAAGCTGGGTCAATATTCGTTCAAGTTGAGAAGTCTCAATCAATTTCAGAGTAGATTTTTGATAACCAGGTAAGACATCGGCTAACATTTGCAATGAAAATTTTAAACTCAAAGTAAAAAAAAAAAAATCCAGCTCGTCATTGACTTGTTATCATTTTGATCGGCCTTGGATTCCAATTATGAGTATTTAATGATCATAAGCTCAACAACTCACCTAAAAAAAAAAAAGCAGCGAAAACAGAGCGAAACCAATCATAGAATGGGACAAAAAGAACAGAGATTTTGTACTTATAAATGATACAAAGCTCTCTATGTTCAAAAAGATCTAGCTTTGAGATCCCAAAATATGTTTAGTGAATTCTTTTTTTCTTCCCGTACTCACTGAAACCAATCATAGAATAATACACCATTCTGATCTTTGCCATCAAAATTCCCCATAAATTGTACTTCTAAGATCTCCCTCTGGACTCTGCCATACTTACCAATGGCGGTGAAAGCAGCAAGCTGAGCTGCTGATCGCCGGGTCTTTTCACAGTACCAGTGGGGGCAAGGCTTCTTTGACGCGGCTATGCTCCTCCCCACTAAACAAATAATATAATTAAACACTCTAATCCTCCATCAACTCCTCCATGGTTGGTACTTCGTAATGGAGTCCTCTCACCTTGTCCCCATCCTTCTGACACTCTCCACCATTGCTGCACCTTCCTCCTCTCTTCCACCTTTGACGTGTTAAAAAGATCAAAAGGTTGTAACTTTCCCAACCATCCTCCCATTTGGTCATCACTGCTCCTCTAGCTGCCACCTTCCAGGATAATGCAACCTCCTGCTCACCCTCCAATAGTAGTCAATCCACCGCACACTGGATCCCATGCCAACCATCCTCCTCCTCCTCCTCCTCTTCTTGTTGGCAGTTCTCGGTAAGGCTCCAATTCTAAGATTACCACTCAACTCTTTTCACTCAGTTGTTTGACCCTTTGGTTGCGTTCCCAGCTACGGCGGCGGCGGCGGGGGATAATAGGACGACAGCGGAGGCGCCGTTCGTCGGCGTCAACATCGGTACCGACTTGACCAACCTTCTGGCGCCGGCGGACCTGGTGTCGTTCCTGCGCGCGCAGGAGATTAGCCACATCCGCCTGTACGACGCCGACCCTTCTCTCCTCTCCGCCCTCTCCGGGGCCGGCATTCGCGTCCTCTTAGGAGTGCCCAACAACCAACTTGTCGCTTTCGGGTCTTCCCCGGCCACCGCCGCCGCCTGGGTGGCCCGCCATGTCGTCCCCTTCCACCCATCCACGCCAATCTCCGGCATCGCCGTCGGGGACGAGGTGCCCACCTCTCTCCCTTCCGCGCTGCCGGTCCTCCTCCCCGCCCTCCGGTTCCTCCGCTCGTCTCTCCTCTCCTCCAACCTCTCCATCCCCGTCTCCACCCCTCTCCCGGCCTCCCTCGTCCTCGATCCCTTCCCCCCCTCCCAGGCCTTCTTCAACCAGTCGCTCGTCTCCTCCTTCGTGCTCCCGCTCCTCCAGCTCCTGAACGACACCTCCTCTCCTCTCATGCTCAACCTCTACCCTTACTACGTCCTGGTGCAGAGCCACGGCGTCGTGCCGCTGGACAACGCGCTGTTCAAGCCATTGCCGCCCTCGCGGGAGGAGGTCGACCCCAACACCCTCCTCCACTACACCAACGTCTTCGACGCCATGGTCGACGCCGCCTACTTCTCCATGCGCAACCTCAACTTCACCACCATACCCGTCCTCGTCACCGAAACAGGGTGGCCGTCGTTTGGCGACCCCCACGACGAGCCTTACGCCACCAAGGACAACGCCGACACCTACAACTCCAATCTCATCAAGCACGTCTTCGACAGGGTTGGGACGCCGCTGCTGCCGGCGACCACCTCCAGTGTGTACATCTACGAGCTATTCAACGAGGACTTGGCGCCCGGGCAGGTGTCGGAGCAAAACTGGGGGCTTTTTTACGGCAATGGGACGCCGGTGTATCTCTTGCATGTGACGGGGGTCGGCGGGTTCTTGGCGAATGACACCACCAACAAGACTTACTGTGTGGCCATGGAGGGGGCGGATGAGAAAGCATTGCAGGCGGCGTTGGACTGGGCTTGCGGTCCTGGGCGGGCGGATTGCTCGGAGATACAGCCAGGAGAGGGGTGCTATGATCCCAACAATGTGAAGAGCCATGCTTCTTATGCGTTTGATAGTTACTTCGAGAAGGAGGGGAAGGCGGTGGGATCGTGCTACTTCCAGGGTGTTGCCATGATCACCACCACCGATCCAAGTGAGTGCTTCACACTACTAATGATTCGCAATTCATGTGTTTGCTAAAATGTCTGCCTTGAGTATAGAATTAGCTGGGAAGATGGTAGGATTAGCAAATTGGTGGAGATGGGTTGGTGAGATTGGATTCTTGCTGCAGAGTGGGGACCTTTGGGATCTGAAAGGTGAGGTGTGGGGTGGTCCAGGGTGAAAGATGTTTCAGAGAGTGTTGGGGTTTTTAAGATTTAAATAGGACATGCAATGAGCTGGAGTCTGATGTTGAGTTTTGTTTCCTACCGAGCTCTCTGTAGGAGCAACAGCAAAGTAGAATGTGATTTCTACTCGTCTTTTACCATTGCTTGTTTTCTGGTTTTTGATGAATGATCTAGGTTCTAGTTGCTGATTAAACC
>OY986972.1:21709865-21869349 GCA_963920575.1 Narthecium ossifragum
GGGAGGGACTTATATTATTCCTGGAAGTACTTCTCATTCATTCATTCCTTTGATGATTTTTGGTTCTATATTTTGTAGGTATGCTACTAAATCAGTTTTTGTTGGCAGAATATAGTTCTACTATTTTCAGACCTGGCTTATATTATGAAGTTATTCTTTAATTAGCGACCAGTATGTATAAAAATTCAGGCAATATTCCACAATGTCAATTAAGCAAAGATTCATTTAACAAGTGCAGTAATCGTACGTTATAGAGTTGCTTAAATATCCATGTTAAATTAATGACAACCATCTCTCTCCTTTTAATTACAAGATCCATGATTGATAATATCGTCGAACACCGGCCACCTCGCAGCTAGGGTTCTCAATAATAATAATAATAATATCAAAATTATCTATCGTCTTGCAGTTAATTAGGGAGGGATTCATTCATATATATTTTAGTTAAAATATAATCATGGAACTGTAAAATATATCCATGATTTTTTAAATCATGGGTTTTTCTCATGCCAGGAAAATTCCAAGCGAATTTAAACATTGGGGTTCGATTGCGGGCCAGGATATATAGGATAACGGATCCGATTATCGGGTCAGGATCCTATAAGAACTTATAAAAGTCGATTGAGGACTTCTCTCCGGTGCCGAACGAAAACACACGCATCGGTCCCCGTCTCCTCCCTCTCGCCTCTTTCTTGGTCGGCGACAACAGGCCTGCGGTAAGCACACAGCATCGTCCTCATCCCTCTCCCCTATCTAAGAAACATACACTGCATATGATTTTACTCTAGAGGTATCAAGCATAGTTTACATGGTCTTCTTTGTTATCGTATCCTTGTCGATCGGCGTACGTGTTAGCATTCATATTAATTACCCACCCCTTCCTAGTTGCTAATTAGAGTAAATGACATGCAAAACTGTTAGAAAAGCCTTAGTTTTTGTTAGGTTTTTGGTTTTAATTTTCTTGATCGGTCAAGTAATCCGTACCCAATCTTTAGTTTTGTGCCGTTGTGATCAGGTGCTAAAACATTGGTTTTAATTTTCTATTTCCGAGAATTCTTCCAGGTTTACTGTGTCCAAACTCCAACACTAAGATCTTCCAAAGATACAAGGAAAAAAAGAAGAAGAAAAGGAAAAAGAAAAACCCAAGAGACTTCGTGGGACACGCGGGTTCGATAACGGGTCGGGTTAACATATCCGTTTATCGGATCCTCCGATACTTAAGGCGCACGTCTTGGAACTCCTCTGTATGCCCTAATTAATGACTTCTGGTCCGCCGTCCCTCTCTCTGGCTCTCTCTCTCTCTGTCTCTCGGCCGGCGAACTCCGGCGTTGAGCTCGGCCGAAGGTAAGCACCATCCGTCATGCTCGATCTCTGTCTTTGTCTCTGTCTCTCTCGATCATATTTATTTCTTGAGATGTCTGCATGCTGAGATTTTTAATATTCTTTCAGCAAACTTAAATCTCTCTTACAGAATCACGCATAGTACGCACGTGTATGTAGCACTCTCCATTATTGTTGGCCGCCGCCTTCGCTCTTCTTCGTACCTCACATGGGAAAACACCGGCGGCGAGATCGGCCGGCGGCCAAGTACACACCATTATCCTTCTGGAACCTGCTCTTTCTGAGTTCGCTCAAGTTGGTTTGGAAGAGCCAGCTTGGCACTATTTATTTTCCTCGTCACTTCAGGGCAACAAGACAGAGCCAAACTATGGAGGACGAATCCATTATTCATCTTCCTCATGATATCATCGTTGAGATTCTTCTCCGTCTACCCGTCAAAACCCTTTCAAGATTCAGGCGTGTATGCAAGTTATGGAATTCCTTAACTTGCGACCCTTCATTCATCGACGCACATCGCCGACTAAGAGCTCCACACAAATCGATTCTCTGCTTCAAGGATTGGACTGACTTGCCACCAATTACTATGTCAAAGCTTGATTTGAATGGGAAACTTGTTGCGGAGTTGATCTTTGCTGATCTTCCAGTCGCTTATTTTTATCGTTTATCAAACTTTGTCAACGGATTAGTTGTTGTGTACGAATCCGCATGGGACGATAGGGAGAGGGGCAATAGGTTTTTGCTGAATCCACAGACACGAGAGTCCATGATGCTCCCACCACCAAACATAGAAGGAAAAACCTTCCTCCTGGGTCTGGGATTCAGCACCTGCACAAGAGAATACAAGGTGGTCAGGGGATTTACTTTGGGGTTCGGCCAGGTGGATTTTTGGGTGATCCTTACAATTGGCAGCAACAAATGGAGATTTATAGAAGAACCACATGTTGAGGTTGAGGTTGAGGATGAGGATGAGAATGAGAATGAGAATGAGAATGGACTTCAGCTATTACAATTTCCAGGATCCCGCCCAGTTTGGCTGCATGGAATGCTACATTGGATGGTAAGACGTCCTACAGCTATTATCTCGTTCCATATGGATGAGGAAAAGTTTAAATCCTTTTCAGCACCTTCAGAATGCCATAATTTTGAAGATGTTGATGTGGTGGAGTTGGATGAGCACCTTTGTGTGGCGGGTATCTCTTATGAGGAGTTAAATCTACTACAAATATGGAAGATGGAAGACTATGACCATCGAGTGTGGACCAAAGTTTACAAAATAAACCTACCAGCAATAGAACATCCAAGGACTTGGCGTCGAGTTTTCATTATAGGCTCTCAACATGATTATATTCTGCTAGACTTGTATAATGAAAGACGTTTCGGAAGGTATGATCTTTGGAAGGAAACCTTGACGATACTAAACCAAGAAGAAAAAGGACCATATTATATGTACAATGGAAGTCTCGCCCCGTTTAAGAACTAAGGTGACACCGGCCAGGTGATATATTTTTACTACAACTCTAGTCTTTAGAAGGGTTTATATTGTTTGTGAGAGGTTTCATCCCTTCAACAAGATGTCTCAAAACGGATCATCCATTCATTCAGAAAAAGGAGTAGGTTTATCTATGCTTTTAATAGCTCTTCTCTATGGAATGCATATATAAAGAGGACGATCTGTAACACCTTGGAGGGTTTGATTTAATTCAAGTGAATGATGCATGTAATATCTAGCTTCAAAGTAGTGAAGTCTGAAACTTTATGTTGAATCTTGCTTTAGGTTTGCCATTTTCCTGGTCTTTTATGCTGGTGCTCTACTCTTTCAAAACTTTCACATGAGATTCTTATTTTTCATACTGACTGATGTGCTGCACTATAAATCATCATAAGCAAGCAAGGAAGTTTATTAAGAAAGAAGAAAGGTTGACAATAAATCACATGCATGAGCTTTCCTGGGAAGTTTAAGGAGGGCAACAGAAGTTTGGTATGAAGTGCTGAATCTTGGAGTCTTGATTGAAAAGACCCAAAAGAAGTTTAAGGAGGGCAACAGAAGTTCATATCATCCTTTTCAATTTAGACTATGGTCGTCTTTTAACATACTCCTCATATATGCTTTAAAATTGAAACTTTTGCAGGAGGATTTCAACACCTCTCTTAAATTTGCTTGTTTGCAAGTCTGTTGCATTATGGAGGATACAATGGCAACTAAGAAGAGGAGAAAAATGATTAAGGGGAAGCTAGTTGAAGGTCATGCTTATTTTCCTCATGATATCATAGTCAAGATACTTCTCCTGCTTCCTGTAAAATCTCTTGCAAGATTCAGGTGTGCATGTAAGTTTTGGAATTCCTTAACTTGTGACCCGTCATTTGTCAATGCACGTGACCGAGGAAGGGCTGTCCACAAGTTAATTATATGAAGTTAATTATATGGGTATTAGGCCAGAATCCCAAATCTAGTCCTGTTCTTGTCCAAGACCCCATGTTTATTGTCAAAAACCTTAGAGTTATTTTCTTTAGATGGATAACCCCAAATCACCTCAAAAAGACAATAATATTCTTATTTTCTTTTTCTTTTTTTATTCATCTTTTTCTCTTTCCTCTCTCTCTCCTCTCCTCCGACGAGACAACCCCCTTCCCGACGATCTTCTCTCTCCTCCGGCTGGCCCATGGCTCATTCGCCGATCCTGTCGCGTCTCTGGCAGCTCTCAAAGCTTCCTCCTTCCCCGACGCCGCCACGACACCCTCCAGGTCTCCTTCCTCGGCGAGCTCTCTCCTCTATCGGATCCAGCGCCGCCTCCACCAAACGTCGCCACTTCCGATGTTTTCAACCCCATCCAGCACCAGATCTAGCATCCCCATCACCCTACGACCTTTCTCTGACCATTCCCCGCCCCGATCCGACTATCCACCGCCACCCTCAACGTGCGGCGGCTCGTCTTCTCCAACAGCTCCGGCGCCGCCCCCAATCCACACCGTCGCCTCATGCCTCCCTGTCCCCATCCGGTCCCAGATCTAGATACTGGAGGTCCTTCCGACTCGTCTTCGGCCATCCTTCGACCAGATCCGGCAGCTGCTCGCCGTCTCCTCTACTCGCGGCCATCGTCCCTGACGAGCAGCTCAGCTGTCACCTGAGCTGGTTCAACCAGGCTCAGCCACTAGATTGAATCACCCTTTGATCTGATCTGGTCCAGTCAAGATGGATCCAGACCCTCAGATCCAGCCCACCAGATTAAATCATGCCCAAATCTAGCAATCAAGACTTGACCAGATCAACTCGAATTAGATTGATTTAATCCAGCCATTTGCCAAGATCTGAGTTGATTGCAAACCAGATCAAGCCAAATTAATTCAATTGCCAACGACAAAAATTGAACAGTAATATAAAATAAAATTTTTTATAAATAACAATTTACACATCAAAATTGTACATAAAGATTGGAAAATTGACAATCTAAAATTGACAAAAATGCATTTTCATCTCTTTAATTCATTTTCATCTGTTAAAATTCATTTTCATCTTTTTACATGCATTTTCATCTTTTTAAATGCATTTTCATCTTTCCAGCATTTTCATCTTTTTAAATTCATTTTCATCTTCCTAAATTCATTTTCATCTTTTTAAATGCATTTTTATCTTTCTAAATGTATTTTCATCTTTTTTAATTCATTTTCATCTTTCTAAATACATTTTCATATTTCTAAATGTATTTTCATTTTTTTAAAATTCATTTTCATCTTTGTAAATTCATTTTCATCTTTGTAAATTCATTTTCTACTTTTTAAATGCATTTTCATCTTTTTAAATTCATTTTCATCTTTTTACATGCATTTTCATCTTTTTAACTCAATTTTGATCATTTTAAATGTATCTTCATCCTTTTAACTTTATTTTTATCTTTTTAACTCTATTTTCATCTTTTTAACTCTTCAAATTACAACTTAATTGGCTGAAAGTCTCCATCAAGAGTCTCTTCAGTCACCTCCACTTTTATTCTGTAATTTTTTTTACATCTTTTTTCATATTTTTTTCCTATTTTTCTACCCCTATTTTTCCCTGTTTTTCTCTCTCCTCTTCCTCTCTCCACCCTCCAGCTCAGTCCGGCTCGCCCTAAGCCGACCACAAGCCGGAACTTCATCGTCCCGCCTCGCCATCGGCTCAAGCAACTCGATCGCTAGCCGCCGTCGCCGTTCGCCACTCCGACCATCCCACACCTCAAAACCACCACTAATCACCTCCGCTCACCACCCCTAACCCTCCTGCAACATCCACCGCCCTCCACACCGCCCCCATTAACGCCGACGCCTTAAACCCAAACCCACCGCCGACGAGATCCATTATTACTGCAACCCTCCGCCGCCTCATGACCTCATGAAACTTCCATAAAACTCAGGAGGTCACCCCGCCGCTTCCTCCTACATCACCGACCTCGATCAATGCCTGGATCGCTGGATCCCAACTCCGGTGACCTTGCCATCCGCAGCCACCACCGCCAGCACCACCGCCCTCCGCCACCTCATGACCTCCTGAAGCTTCCATAAGCCTCAGAAGGAGCCTCATGAGGAGCCTCAGGAGGTCACCCCACCTCCTCCTCCATCCCCGGCCTCGATCAAGGCCTGGATCGCCGGATCCCAACTCCGACGACCATGCCATCCGCGGCCACCACCGCCCCCCGCCACCTCGTGACCTCCTGACGCTTCCATAAGCCTCAGGAGGTCACCATGCCGCTTCCTTCTCCTTCCCCAACGCCGATCAACCCTTTGATCGCTGGATGCCAACTTCGGCGACTCCATCGCACCGTCTGCCGCCGTTGGGCCGCCACCCCCATGTCAGTAAATACGATTACCAATCAGGGGCATTTTAGTCTTTTTCTTAACACACCAGCCAAATAAACCTATCAAATGGGGTTATAACCTTAAAAAAATATCAAATGGGGTTTTTAGCAAAAATTTTCTCTAAACTGGGGTTATCATCAATTGTCTATTAATTATATCGATGGAGCCCTGTTCTGTAACACATAAGGCGCCAACCATCTCAAAAGTTGATTTCAATGGAGAAATCATTGATGAGATCACCACGGCTGATCTTCCAATTGATGATGACTACTATTTATCAAACATGTCAACGGAGTAACTTGTTTCTATGGAATGTTCACCGGCGATGCCTGTCTATTGAATCTTGAGACACATGCTTCTATCATCCTCCCAAAATATATATCTGAGGATTACTCTAGCATGTTGCTGGGGATTCAGCACCTACACAGGCAAATATAAGGTGGTCAGACGATATTACGATGGCAAATTCCACCGGAAAGAATGGCAGATCCTTACGTATGGCAACAAGGAATGGAGATCCATCAAAAGAAGACCACGTCTTGGTGTGGATAGATTGGGTCAAGTTATCTTTGATCTGAATTCTTTCTACCGGAAAGAATGGCAATCCTTACCTCTGTTTAGCACTACTCCTGATGAAGAAAAATCTAATGGCGATATGGAAGATGAAAGACTATCCAATTCGGGTGTGGAACAAAGAATACAACGTGAACCTACTGACAATACATGGAGAACCAGTGGCAGAAATATTAGGCTCTCAAAATGGGGAGCTTGTATTCTGCATTGGCCCAGGCGTCACCTGTTATGATCCTCAGCAGAAAACATATACAAGAACAGGCCGCGTATTAGCTGCGATTTATTCTATATGCACAGAAAGCCTCATCTCACTTAAGACTTGGTTTGTCGTGCTTTTTCTCAATGCTTGCATAATTCTTAGCAGGTTTTATATTTTGTTTGGGAGGCTTCATCCCTTCGACAAGGTGTCACAAAATGGATGATCCATTCAGAAAAGGAGCAGGTTCTATCTAGGCTTTTTAAAGCTCTGCTCTCTGGAATGTATGAAGGTAATGATCAAGTGTAGTTTTGACCATGTGGGATGTGAATCCATGTTGTGTGCGCAGACTAGTATAATTCTTGAAGGAACACACAGATCTGGGAGATAGAAGAGGACTTTTTATGAAGCTATTTGATAACTGTTATGATGAATCTTGCTAGGTTTGTCACTTTGCTCATCTTTTATGCTGTTGGTCTGTTCCTTCAAAACTTGTCACCCCAAATATGATATTGAGGGGAGCTGCTGGAGAAGGTTGAGCAGCGTCAGAAACCATGTGATCCATTTGGAAGGCAGTTGAATCTTTTCACAGGCAATATGCTCATCTAAAACACTTGGTTAACAAAATGAACTTGCCAGTATTGTGTAATGTAAACATATCTCAACTTAATTCAGCCAGTGCAAACACAAAATGACATTCTTGCACATGTTTCTGCCTTCCACAAACTCAACCAGACAGGCTAAACCAGCAAATAACAGAGGAGAAATAACTGTAGGATAGTTGGCTTTTAATTACTTCTTCCTAAGAGGCAAAATTACTAGATGATATTAAGAGAATGATCAATTGTAATTTTGACAATGTGAGATGTGATTCCATGTACTGTGCACAGACTAGCATAAATCTTGAAGAAACACACAAATCTCGGAGAGAGAAGAAGACTTTTGATGAAGCTATTTGATAACTGTAATGATGAATCTTGCTAGGTTCTTCATTCTGCTTACCTTATGCTGTTGTTCTGTTCTTTCAAAACTATCATAGGAGATTCTTATTTATCACGCTGATAATTGCAGTCAAACTCATTAAAAACTTCAAAAGAAAATTTTATTAAGAAAGAAATAAGGTGCTACCATAAAATTTGATAAAAGGTATAAAGTAGTAGGTTTCCTTTCACAACATTTTTTGTTTCTCCCAGGCACTTGATTCATTAAGGTCACTTACTCTCCCAATTCCTGCTACAAAGAAGAAGGAAAATGATAACCTATATACTACAAACCATTCCAGTAACCTGAGAACGATTAAAAACGGTAAATGGAGGTTGTGAGAAACTACATATTGTTATTGATAGACCATAGTGGTCAGTAGGAGAAACATGGAGCAATATCTTCTTGAACTGATTCTTGACCCTTGCTTTGCAGGAGAGAGAACCATGTGATTGTTACCATTAACATCACATATTCTTTTCCCAATGATCCGATCGACACTCTTCTGCAACGCCTGATTGCTTGAGCATCTGTTTGGTTTTGGCTTCACATGCCGTCCACTTTCTTTGGCTTGAGCCCTGCTCCGCCAAACCCCCAATCAAGCTTGTCACCACCAAATACGACGTTGAGGGGAGCACACGGAGAATGTTGAGCAAGTGCTTTGCCTGAGATACGGGAGAACACTTGATCCCATTTGGAAGGCATTGAATCCTTTTACAGGCAATTTGCTCATCTACAAAAGTTGGTCAACAAAATCAACTTGCCAGCATGTATAATGAAAACATATCTCAACTTCATTCAGCCAGTACAAACACAAAATGAGATCCTTGCACATGTTTGTTCCTTTGACAAACTCATCCAGATGGGCTAAACTAGCAAAAAACAGAGGAGAAAAAAAATACAGGAAAGCTGGCCTCGAATTACTTCCTAAGAGGCAAAATCCTTAAATAATTTTACAAAAAAGATGGCGGCAAATAGGAGAAGAAAGTCTAGACAATGGCAAATATTAAAGGGTTATTTGCATATACCCCCCCTGAAAAAGGTTTATTTTACGTATACCACCCTAAAAAAACAAAATTTGCATAAAAAACCTTGAAAATCTTGATTATTTGCATATAGCCCCTCGGGTTACCCTAGTTTTATTTTCTCAGAGCATGGATGATTCTGGCTGCGCGTTCTTTTTGTGGTTGGATGAGGCTCACTTAACTGTTGATTTAAATCATTACATTGATCTTGAGAACCAGCTACTAAGGAGATTCGATGCTGTCGAGGAAAAACTGCAAACATCAATTGCAAGTTTAGGGAGGAAAATTGATTGTGCCAATGAAACAATGCAAAGTGCAAGGAGATGGGGTGAAAGCATCGACAAGATGGAAAAAAACTGTGTCCAAAATGGTTGTGAGCATACATGCTCAGTTTATCTTCATTATCATGTTAATTGTAATCAAGTTTGTACTCTAAGCAATTGTGCTTTGTAATCAAGGGCAAATGTTACCTGTGAATTGTTAATTGAAATCAAGGTTGTAATCCAAGGCTGAATATGTTAGCTATTGGTTGTAATCAAGGTTGCAGTATCTGCTTTGTAGTGCATGGTTGTAATCAATGCAAATAAAAATGTGATTTCCATTGCAGCTAATGTATTTCCGCCGTTAGCCTCCGTTAGCTTGCACACGGAATATTCCATTCCCAAGTAACCCGAGGGGCTATATGCAAATAATCAAGATTTTCAAGGTTTTTTATGCAAATTTTGTTTTTTTAGGGTGGTATACGTAAAATAAACCTTTTTGAGGGGTATATGCAAATAACCCAATATTAAAAGGCATACACTTAAAAAAGAGAGCAGATGGGCAATTCTGTGGAGAAGCATGAACATCTGCACGCATAAGTGTGGCCCCTCAAACGCCATTTTAGCATACTAAATTGGAGAAGTTCATAAGTATTTGGTTTACTGATCTTAATATGGCTGAACATGACAGCAACAGATGATCAGGTACAGATGTAAGAACAGAAGCAAGACTGTAAACAAATAAAATTAGGTGATAAATCATCAAGAAGGTCCCCAAGAGCTTACGATCTTTTATGGGCATCCAGATCCTCATGGAACCATTGTAGCTCAAAATTTTCAGCATGTCATGTT
This sequence comes from Narthecium ossifragum, assembly GCA_963920575.1. Lineage (NCBI taxonomy): Eukaryota > Viridiplantae > Streptophyta > Magnoliopsida > Dioscoreales > Nartheciaceae > Narthecium > Narthecium ossifragum. Next base: position 21,719,921 of record OY986972.1, read on the forward strand.
TCGATGTGGAACCATATTTCCTATCATAGGCATGCAAAACAATTGCAGTTAGCAAGTACTTAAGGAGCTTTTGAAACTTTAAAAACTGCAATGATAACAAAAGACAACTAGCTATTCAAAATTTTACCAGGCTTTTCGCAACATCTTTTACAAGGTACAAGATGATAGCTGCAGAAAATTTTATGGCTGAAGAAAATAAGAGCATGCGTTGCTTGTGCTTGCAAGAAGAAAAGCCAGGTCTCATAATTTATTACAACAATGTACACGGGATGACACCTAGAGTTGTTTGAAACATTTTGCCTTTCATCCTTGTACAATTCAAGTGTACAAGGTTACTCCTATTGCTCTTTAATACAGTAGTTATGTGCTGCATAGGAAAGGGCAAAGGATCCAGGACTGGCTGCAATAACAGATGAGAAATGTTTGAAGGTCAATTCCAGTACATTCGCTCAGCAGGCTAAAATGATATAGGGAAAAAAATAGCTGAGGTTGAATGTAAATAAGCAATTTTTTCTTCACAGAAAATGGTAAGAACCAGAAGAGAAAATTAGTATACAGGAATGAAGAGATGACTTTATTCTGCACGAGGAATTAATTACCTCAAACCAATTTCAGTAATCAATAGAGTCTCATGTACATAATCCTGAAGTAAGGATTATGTTCAATCAATTAGCTCAAGGAAGAAAAGAATGGAATCGAATGGAATAAGAATGTTCCTAAGAATTTAATCACTTGAGGAACTCAGCTTTACCTAGTCTCCATGTAAAGCCATGGAACTGAGACGAACATACTCAGCTGGAAGCTTCAACTTCAAACAGTTTCAAGTCATTCATGCCAATGTGATCAGGTGGATGCATGTCTAGCTTCCGTCATCTCCAGCCACAAAAGGTCTAACATGACATATATATCATCTGTTTCTGGATGAGACCTGTCTGCTACTACAAAAATCCTAACAGTTCCTTTTACCTTGATCCAGCTCTTTCCAGGAGATTTTCTCACATGATGGCTTCTCATCAACTTCCTTAGTCTCATGACATCATCCCAACAGTTAGAAGAAGCAAATATATTGCATAATAAGACATGAGCTGTAGAGTTGGAAGGGTCCATCTTTAGAATCCTTTCAGCTACTCTCTTTCCAATATCCACATTCTTGTAAACACTGCATGCAGCTAGCAGCGTCTTCCACATTACAATATCTGGTTCAAAGGCCATCTGACCAATAAATCTTTCAGCCTCGCTTAACCTGCCAGCACGGGCAAGCAAATCAACTACACACGAGCAATGCTCTCTTGTAGGTGCAATGCCATATTCAGATTCCATTCTTTCATAGAAAAACAGCCCTTCACGTACCAAACCATCACGGCTGCAAGCAGTAAGAACGCCAACAAGACTTATCTGATTTGGCTTAACTCCCAAGCTCTGCATTTCCTTGAAAAGCTCTAGAGCTTCTTTGCCATACCCAAATTGAGCATAGCCAACAATCAAACTGCTCCATGAAAATACATCACAATCATTTCGAACCAACTCAAACAACTTCCTGCCATCTTCCAAGCTTCCACATTTGGCATATGCATCAATCAGACTATTCCTAACCACCACATCAGACTCAAGCCCATCTTTTAAGGCATAGCCATGAATCTGCATTGTAGTTTCGAGATACCCCAAGTAAGCACTAGCACTTAACATACTACTTAAAGTGATTCGATCAACCTTTTTGTTCGAATAAAACATTGCTTTTGACAAGCAAAATATCTCTTCTGGTTGTTTGTGCTGCAAGCATGCTGTAAAGATAGTGTTCCACGAGATAATATCTTTGTTGCTCTTCATCTCTTCAAAGAGTGCAAAGGTAGTAGTCAGATCTGAACACTTACTGTACATAGCAAGCAAGCTATTACACACTGCAATGTCATTTTCAAATCCCATCTTGACTACATAGCAATGAAACAGTCGCCCCTGAAAAAAGGAAGCAGGGCTCGTGCAGGTGCAAAGCAAGCAACGAACAGTAATGCCATCAGGTTGAAGCCCCAAACCACTTAGCTCCAAAAAGAATAGCATCACTTCACTTATAAAACCACCATTAGCAAATGCACCTATGATCGAATTCCATGAAACCATGTCAGGCATCTCTATTTGATAAAATGCTTTCTTCGCACAATCCAAGCTCCCACACCTAGCATACATGTCACTCAAGGAACAACCAGCATGTTCATCACTCTCCAGTCCATATTTCACACAAAGACCATGTAGCTGCTCTCCAAAGTCCAAATGAGGTAGAATGCCACAAGCGCTAAACGCACTACCAAAATGGAATTCATTTGGGTGGTGAACACCAGTTCCAAACATTTCTTTGAATAGAAGAAGTGCCTCCAACTCACGACCCTGTTGCGCAAGACTGGCAATCATTGAACCCCAAGAGACCAAATCCTTCTCTTTAATCCTCTCAAACAAAACCAAAGCACAATCAGCTCGGTCACACTTCGAATACATCATAACAAGTGCATTGCTCACAAGAAGATCAGGGTCAGAATCCAGCTTCAGTAGATGCCCATGCAACTGCTTTCCAAGCTCCAAGTCCCCCAAACCCGAGGAAGCTCTGACTACATTTCCCAATGAGAACTTATCGGGGAAAAACCCTGCTCTAAGCAGTCCCAGATAAAACCCTACGGCCTCCAACTCCCTCCGGCCCTGAGAGAACCCCGAAATCATCGCACTCCATGAAACAAGATTCTTCTCGGGCATTGCATCGAACAGACGGAGCGCATCATCCAGAGCGCCACATTTGCCATAGGCAGTGAGAATGTGGTTGTGGAGGACGACATTGGAGGGGGTCTGGGAGGCAGAGATGTGGCGGTGGACGAGGAGGGTGTGGCGCAGAGAGTGAAGAGAGGAGGCAGCGTGGAGGAGGTGGGCATAAGTGCTGGGATAGAGGTGGAAGAGAGGGAACTCGGAACGGAGAGTGTCAAAGGCTTGGAGGGCTTCGGAGAAGCGCTTCTGCTTGCAGAGGTGGCTGATGAGGTCGTTGGAGGACTGTTGGGTTTTGAAAGGATGACAGGAGGATGAGAGGTGGCGGGAAGCTGTTGAAAAAAGTAGCCGTTGAGGATGTTTGAACTTGGAGATCATTGTTTTCCAGAGCCGGGGACTCCCGGGGTCCTACTCCTATATACAAAGCATCTGCACGTGTTTGGCACGTGTGTTTGAAACTTTGAATACATGTGCATCTCCCTCGCTTTTTTCTTACTGCTAAAAATATGAAACGTAGAATCACTCAGGAAAAAACACAGTAGAAATAAACTGCACAAGAACAAATTGAAACATTTTCAAGCTAATATTTGAATATGAGATCTGTAACATCTGTTCAAAATGTCGTGATCGACGATGATTTACATTAACGGCAAGTTCCAAAAATTAGCTTGGCATCAACCATGCAGCACATCTGAATATAAGCTGAGAAACAAAAACCTATAGCCAATGACATCGTTCAAAACATGGTGAATGGAGACAGTTACAGGCTGCATATTGTTAGAAGTAGACCATAGTGGTCACTAGGCAAAACTGGGAGCACCAATTTTTTTAACTCGTTTCTGACTTTCTTATCTTTGCAGTAGGAAAGCCCTGGGATTGCTTCCGTTCCAATCATCTCGATGCTTTTGATCTTAAAGTCGCTCAAGCTACAAATGAACCGATCCAGTCTCTTCTGCAATGCTCGATTGCCTGACAGCATCTTGTTGGCTTTGGTATCGTAAGTCCAACCACTCTCCCCGGGCTTAAGCTCAGCCCAAACATCCACCCACCCCTCTGGTAGAGGGAAAGAGCCGTCCCGCTTGTCATCCCAGTTCATGTCGCCGCCAAACACGACGTTTGGAGAGTCTTTCAGAAGGCTGACTGCCTGTTTAGCCTGAGCTACGCGTTCAGTGCTATACATTTGATCCCATTTAGGAGGGGCAGGGCTTGGACTCTCTAGGTGACTCGTGGCAATTACCAACTCCTTGCCCATTCCACTATCAATGTTAGCTAAGCATAGCTCCCTACCCATTATGGAGTTGGAGAAAGGTATGCAGTTGAAAGCTTTCACAGGCAATTTGCTCATCTGCAAAAGTTGGTGTTCACATTCATAGTAAACAAACAAAATATAATATCAATTTCATGGAGAAGCATGAAAAATCACCTGCATGCAAAAGTATGCCCTCTCATTTGCCATATCCTGTGATACTGAACACTTATACGCTTTCCACCAGCTTGAATTTTGGAAAAGTCTATAGATATTTGGTGTAACCTCCTACAATAAGACCATAGTGATGCTGGCATAATGGTCATGGAAGATGATAGCGGTAGATGATTAGCCACAATTAGATGTAAAGGGCAGAAGTAATACCTGTAAACAAATGAAATCCGGCGAATGATGCTCAATAAGGTCTCCAAGAGCTTGCATCCTTTTACTGCCTTCCAGATCTTCCCGGAACCAGACATTATAGCTCAAAATCTTCAGCATGCCCTGATTTGAAGTTGGAGCAGCATTTCCTGTCACAGGAATGCAAAGAGTTTGCAGTTAACACAAAGAGCCAGGTCTATCACTTTCTTCAGATGATGTGCACAGGACAATACAAGTCCTTTCCAAATCCTGACGATAAGCAAGTATTCACAGGAGGACCAAAACAACACATTAGAATTAAAAAGATTAACAAACATCAATCCACATATTCTAACAGTTTGAATAGGTAGATTACATGCTCCTAGCACCAATCTCCAAGGAGATGATAAATTACCTGATCATAAAGCACTATTGAAATCACAGCACCAATGGCAGCAATTTCATGAATAAACTCCAAAATCTTTCGGAGAAAATTGTACATCTGTGAATAAACTCCAAAATCTTTTGGTCGAAGCTAGCAGCAATCTTTACCTTCAGAGTTTATGTAGAAAATTTAAGAATCAAACTGAAATAACCATGAATCAATGGTCTGACACAATTGGATTTGAAGGTAATTTAACAACCATTTACTTTTTTGGAGAATGACAAGACTCTCCTTTGATTGAATTCATGCAGCACTGGTTATTCACTGCAAGTTAATTGGTTGCTTCAAATTAACATGAATCCCCTTTAGCTCTCTACCTCCCAATAGTCTAGATTCTTTGAGCGAGAAGAACATAGTCTACTGTCATGTAAAAGTATGATTTATTTATAGCTCAATTGTAGCATAACCTTACCTAGAACTAGTGTAGGACCAAAAAATAAAATCTCCACAAAAGCAAACAAAAAAGTATACGTTGACAATGCATCACATACCTTCAATACAAGTTTATTATGACAATCAAGAACACCAGGCCTTTCACCCTTAAAACCTTAATATATAAGCTACATAACTATCATCATTCCCTTTCATGAAAACAGGTTTCTGGCATGATTATCTTAAGAGACGAATCAACTTCAAGCATCACGCAAAGAATCCAACAAAGAACATAGCATTTAACGACATGCATTTTATCAAACACATCGCACCCATTAAAACAGCGCAACAATAATCGGACCAAACAAATTGGCAAAGAAAGAACCCACCAACGGCCCTGATGACCACCACCTCGTCCTCCTCCATCCTCGCCACCTTCTCGGGGTGTTGGCGCTGGCGGTCTTCACCACGTGACTTCACGGTGAGGGGGCGTTTGCTGCCGCAGCGCTGGAGAGGGAAGAAAACGGACCCGACGGAGGGGTCGGCGAGCTCGTCAGGCTCGAGGTCGATAACAGCTGACGGGAAGAAGAAGGGGCCGTTCCGGCGGGTGCCACAAACGTCACACGACGTGCTCTGTGTTGGGTTGGAGAAGGTGCACGCCCTGCACGACCACGTCCTAGGAGTAAGAGCAGCAGAAGAAGATGGAGATGGAGATGGAGACGGCGAAGTGGATATGGAAGAAGATGAGGAGGTGCCAGCGGCGGGGAGGCGATGAGAACGGAAAGAGTCGCAGATGCAGCATCGGAGGGTCTCGGTGGACGGGTTGAGGAAGGTGCACTTGGCGCAGGCCCAGGAAGAAGAAGAGGAGGAGGAGGCCATATGGAGTTGGGACTTCGGAACTTGGGAAACGGTTCGTATGGAGAACATTGGGAGGAGTTGGGACTTGGGAACTTGGGAAAGGGTTCGTATGGGGAACATGGACCGATCACTATTCTGAAACGAAGAAGTTTAACCGCCGGAGTGCCACTTTTGTTAATTAAGAAGGGGTTTGGCTTGACTCAAAGACCACCTTTTAAGAATGCTCCCTCCATAATTTATTCTCATGTAATCCTTGAACTTTTATCATTCCTTTTTTTTTTTTAATTATCAGTTCTCAAATAGTTGAATTTTTTTTTATTTGATTCCTTTTTTTTTAATCTATGTTACTCTCTTGATTTAGTATTGATTAAGAAAAGATTTTGATGAAGCTTTTGTTGTCAGCGTTCTTTTTGTCGTTAGCATACTTTAATAGCCAGACGATCTGATCCTGCTCAAGGCCTGACATATCAAAGGATTACGTTTAATGGTACTATGCAGGCAAACATAGGTATCCCTCCACAGCCACCGGACATCGGTATCCCTCACCTATCGCCGTCGAACGGACATGCGATCAGACACTCATGGGTGAGTGTTGCCGGTCAAGGGGTGACACACTCTAAATATGTCACTAAAGAAGAACTCTATCGGATTGGGCGATCGGCAAAACTGGACCGAGCGGTAGTTTCGGCGAAGGTACTGGCGAGGGGTAGAGCTCGCTGGCAGCACACCCTGTTTGGAGGATTCATGGGTGGCGGAGTTGGGATCGAGTTTCTCTGTCGTCGGCTTGCAAGGATGTGGAGGATCTCGACGCCATTCTTGGTGGTGAATCGTATGGATGGAGTGTTCGCATTCAAGTTTGGGAGTGAAGACGACCTGATGCTCATCTTGATAAGAGGCCCTTGGATGGTGGACGGGAAAACTCTCTCTCTGATAAGATGGAGGTACTGCTTCAGGCCCCGCGCAGTGGACTTCACTTCAGCTCTGGTGTGGATGCGGATTCTAGACTTGGCTTTTGAATTCTCAGAACGAGAAGCCATCCTCTCAATAGCATTGCGAGCAGGGACCCCTATTGCTATTCATAGTTCAACTAAGTTCATGGATAGAGGCAGGTATGCACGGGTATGTGTGGAAGTTGATTTATCCCAACCAGCCCTACTAGAGACATTGGTGGAGTATGAGGATTCTGAGGGAAGATTGATAACATATACACATCCATTGGTTTATGAGAACGTACCTCCGTGTGGTCACTGTGGGTGCTTGGGACATAGACTTGTTGAATGCTTACTGAAGAAGGCTGCATCAATGGAAACACCAGTTCATGGTGGCAGTGATCCAATGGAGGTTACTCAGCAAGGAGGAATGTCATTTGCAACCAGCTCATGTGAAAGGGCCTATGGAACTAGTTCCAAAGAGTTTGGATGGCAAACAGTGCAAACAAGGAGGAGAATCCCCCCTACTCGACCAATAGTGCATGGCGCAAAACCACCAATGGTGGCGGCGAGAGAAAAGGGATTTTAGGAGAAGGGGAAGACGATGGAGCAGCTTAGAGGAGATGCCTCGCGGGTACAGGGGACCAGATCGGATAGCACCGACATGTGGATGGATCAGGATCATGAGAATATTCCTAAGGCAAGGGTTGAGATGCTGGGGAAAGGGGATCTCATAGCTGGAAAAGGGAAGGAGATAGATAAGTCGAAGGTAGGGGCGGCAGTGGGATTAAGGTATAAGGGGAAGGGGTTAATTGTGTGGAAGAAGGTTGGGTCGAATATGGGGGAACTGAATAGTTTTGGGCCTCTATAACACTTGGGCCCAATTGAAGATGATGTTATAGTTGAGATGTCTTTACATGAGAGGGGGTGGTATGTAAAGGAGAGCGGTAGGCTTCACATGCCCGGTCCACCAGTAGTTCCTAAAGGGTCCCATGGAGAAGCTTCTTGAGCTCCGACCATAGAGGAAAGGGATATAGAAGTGGGGGACCTGCGGGAGAGGCACATGGTAGGCTTTGAGCTTATCCAGGCTACACTCTTGAGGGAGAGTGGTGGTGGATGGCTACCTCCGACAGGGACGCAGGCCACCCTCCATGGAGATTATGCTCGATGGCGTAGGCCACCCTCCGAACTTCACATCTCAACGAGTTGATGCGGTGGTAGAAGGTGGACATCCTCCGGGCTTCACGCCGCCGAGGGCCATTGAAGATGTGTGTATATCAGATACAAGGGTTGGGAATGACGCTAAGCGTTTGAAGTGGGGGGACGCCGGGGGAGGTGTCTCCTCATCAAGTGTGAGGACCTGTCTTTCTATTCCTCGGTTGACCGCTTGGGTCGAGCCTGTGACTCGTTGTGGACCGCAAGGGCAATTTGGTAAATTGCTCCTTGTTGGTTTGTTTCACACTCGCATGGTGCACACACAGCTCCAATGTTTGATTTACGTGTTTGCTAGAACCCTAGGCGGGCTTGGGATCGAAAGATCCAAGCTCAGGCGCCAGGATCCCATTTTTTGGGGCAGCTGGCGGCCCGTGTGCGATCGATCGCTCAGCCTTGTGTCGGTGGTCAGTGTGGCCGACGTGTTCAGATAAGGACGCGAACCGACTTAACCTGGCCCAGTCTGATCGATCGGTCCCTAGAGCAATCGATCGGACTCGAGCCTATAAATAGCCCGCGACCTTCCCCTGTTTTTCCGGTTTGCTCACGTCTTCTTCTTCCCCTCCGTTCTCCCTCCTCTGGCCATCGTTTGGGAGCTTGAAGGCTTGCTGGACTCGTGGCAACGAGAAGAAGATCCTTGGCAGCTGAGGAGTGCGCTTCCGGTAGGTTTCTACCTATTTGAGTTAGTTTAGGGGTTTTCTCTTAATCTAGCCGTTAGATCTTGTTGTTCTTGGTGTTTTTGGATGCCTCTAGCTTAGTGTAATTTATGTTGTAAGTTTCATAAGTTTTGCTTGAGATTTTAGTAGGCTATGAAGTGTATGAACAGGGGGGCTGGGATCCTTTCTACCTGCAACGACATGTGAGGTGGCAAATCCACGAGTACTTACTGCTTAATTGGAAGGGGAGATCACGTAGAGAAAGAGAAGCAAGGAACAAGATATGTATTCAAGTTGATGCCTCAATGACACGTGGAACTGGGCTGCGGGAATTGGTGTTGTGGGTAGGGACAAGGAGGGTCCTCTATCATGGGCTTACTCTGCTTTTTGCTTCAGTTCCTTCTATACTTAACGGGGAACTAGTGGCAATTAAATATGGAATGATGCAAGCTTTCGAGAGAGGAGAGAAGCATATTGTAATAGAAACGGATTCTAAGTTTGCAGTGGAAATTGATTAAAGGTAAAGCTCCTTGGTCAGTTGAGGTAGTCAATGATTTAAAGAAAGTTTGGAACTGAATGGACAGGTTTGTAGAGATCCAAATTATACACATTCCAAGGAAGGAGAATTATGGAGCGGACTGGATGACGAGAGAGTCTCACATTTTGGGGTTATCTATGGCTTGTATGGGTTCCTAGGGATCCAGTTTTCCACTTGATGTAGAGTTTTTCTATTTCCTTAGGGCTTAACTTGTCAATCGAGGAAAAAGAAAAAACAAGACATATCAAAGTAGGGTCATGTTATATGCACAACCGGTTTCACTAAGTGCACCTGTTTTTCTAAGTGCACAGGACGCGAGTTTTAAAGCACTGTCGAATGTTAAGTGCACCGTGTACGTTTTTTGATATATCCCATTATTACCCTTTAATTAAGAAACGTGGTTTGCTATATGAGAGTAAAGAGGCGGAATCCCCCCCTCTATCGCTAAACCCTCTCCTCCGGCGCTGCCTCCTCTCGCGGTAGCTCTTCCCCCTGAGCTATTCTCCTGTCCTACCACCCGTGAACCCATCCGGCGCCAGCTCCTCCTTATTTTCTCTTGACTCGGCGCTAGGTCCTCCTTCGGCGTTACCTCACCGGCGTGCCTCCTCCGGCTCTACCTCACCGGCGTGCCACCTCCTCCGGCGCTACCTGACCAGGGTGACTCCTCGTCGAGATCCGAACACGGCAACGAGCGGAAGAGGTACCTTTCTCGCTCTCATCCCATCTCCCTCTCTCGCTCTCTTGCATTGCAGCTTAGGGTTTCGAAACCAGATTCCTTTACGAATTCCCTCGTGCACTTGAAGGTCTATTAAATGGTTTTGATATTGCTAATTATCTGGGATAGGAGAGACCATCATGTTTCTATTAAATGGTTGAGTATGCTTGGAAATGGTTTTCCTGACAAATATAACTTGCGAGGGTGCTTTGGCTCTTCACTTGCTGGCGTTAAAGTATGAGCCAGATTTTTTCTACTGTGCTGGAGAGTCCTACAGGCTGTTGATTTGATTTTAGGGAGTTAGGATTGCAATGTCATGTTAGAAGCATGAAGAAGGATTTGAGGTAAGACCGGTGGATTTAGAAATCAATCAGAAAGAAGGGGAAGAAGGATGAAGAATGATTGCAATGCCACGAAGAAGTGCAGAAAGAAGGGGAAGAATTGAAATAATAGGAAAGCATATGGGGGAAAAGTTTCCAAGGGGCTAGGTCTGAAATCAATCAATCTACAAAAAAGTAGGGCAGAGGATGATGAAAGAAGTATTCACCACTTGATAGCAGTGAGAGAGAAACAAATGACGAGGAGAAACCTCCCTTGACATTGATAAGATTGAAATCAATTTAATCATCACTTGATTAATCCAAAGCACATCAAATCTAGTTTTAATCATACCTGAAGAATAACAACCTTTTGCCAGGTCTGGAACTGTCTTTGCTGTAGGGTGGACTAAAAGTATAAGCACCCTGTATATGATCGAGCCATCTAAAATCAGAACTGTTGAACTCAGTTTGTGTTGCTTGTAGGCTATCTCACATTGTTTACAGGATTGGCATCTTATACATCCTTTAGATCCTGATTTCGTTCATTTTATGCTACCTAGTTTTCCAAGGGCCAATATCATATTTCTTCATTTTAGATGTGCTGATTTGGCTCATGAAAAATACAGCTGTCAAGTTTCTTTCAGATTCACTTTCATTCTGAGGAGGAAGAAGCACCCCACTAAACTATCTGTTTGGGACTAACTTGTGGTAGACGGATGTGCAGTGCATATTGAACTACCGTTTGGTGGGTGTAGCAGCTGTGGGGTCACGGTAAAAGTCCAAGTGTTGCGTGACGACATGTGCGAAATGCACATAGTCAGTTTGGTTTTGATCGTTGTTGTATCTGAATTTTTTGTGATTGGAAACGGTGTATTCACAAAAATACTACAATGCAAGGCTTGATAGCCATCATGTATGTCTCTGTTAAACTTTGAATTTGACTTTATGCGATGAGAATATTTTTTATGATGGTGTAACACTGTCAGTCAAATGTGGAATGAGACGGTGCTCAATTGGAATGGGTTGTTTTATGTAGCCTTAGTTGCCGCGACACTCATCATTTGAGCATGTTCCGCTTTATATACATGCCCCATTCTTCCCACCCACGGGTATGCGATATCCCTGGCCTTTCGTCATTTGTAGTGTTAGATGCGCACATTTTACAATCGCACTTTCTTAAGTCTGTTGCGTGAGTTAGAACTTTTACATTCGCACCACTTTTGTTAAAATGTTGCTCTAATGTTTATTCATTGTCACAGACATGAATGCACCTGTCTATCGCCCAGTCAGGTGTAACAGTCGTTGTTACATGCAAGCGGTTGCAGATATCATCAAGAACTGCATAAATGATAGACATCTGTCGGTTGCCGCTCGGACGCCTTTCGAGGCCCTGTTTGACTTGCCCGGCATGGATCAAGACAGAGTGCTGTTGGACGAGATCCTCCTTTCATGGCGGCACGGAGCGTCCTTTCAGCTGGGTCCTAGGCTCGTCGAACTGACGGCTTTCGAGACTGCGCTCATTCTTGGCCTTCCAACAGGGGGCCAACCTATTGCTTTTGATCCGAGGACGGATCCAGGCCACCGGCAATCGAAACCCAAAGTTGACCTGCCGCTTTGGGTTATAAGGCATGTACAGGCTGGTGAGACGCTCAATAGGTTGTGCCTTGAGCGAGTGATTCATAGTCTCGCTGGCTCGGACGAAGCAGACGATGTGGAGGACACTGTCCGGTTTTTTGTACTTTTCGTCTTCACTAGCGTACTGTTTGTGAGGAGCAACTACACCTGCCCGCCGGAGTTAGCGACGTATCTGAGCGATCTTGAGGGCAGTTGGGTCTATGACTGGGCTGGTGCTGTACACCGGCATCTGCTAGTTTGCTTGTCCCTGACGGCCCCAGAGTTGGCAACCCGTAAGAAAGCTCTTGAGGGTGTTCCGAGGAGAGGGAGGGCCACATATATATATCTAAACGGTTGTCCCTTCGTGCTCATGGTGCGTTAGTCTACTGACCTAACCCTGCAGCTTCACCTATTTCACATCTCACTTAGATCATTTAGTGTCTATTGTCGATGCAGATCTGGTATTACGAGTACACCTCTGCATGTAATCAAGCTCCGATGCCGAATGCATTCCCGCGGATGAGAAAGTGGGTCGGCGTTGCAAGAAAGAAATCGAAAACTTTGGCTAAGTCAAAGGCGTGGTTATCGATAGAGGATGTACGATTACTCGTCTTTTTCTTGCACGATTAGTTAACCACCTTTGCACTCTCGACTATTGTATTTGTTCACCCATTCTAATCAGGTCCCTCCTACGCTGATGTTGACCACTGAAGAGGAGTTGTGGCTACAACAAGTGGATACCCGCCGGGCTCAGGCTCTCCGCAGCGGTAACATAGACTCCGCTGGGCCTTCTTCTTCCATGAGCCGGCCCAATGAAGAAGAGGTACATGCACAATATGTATCAATCATATTAAGCATAACTTGTGTAGCTCATCGGTTATACTCGCAGTTAATAATCCGGGGATGTATTCTAATCAGGATACATATATTGCCGTTTTGAGGAAGGAGGTGGAGGTCCAGCGGAAGATGATTGAAACATTAACAGAAGAAAATGTCGCATTCAAATCTCAGTTCCAGATGCTTAATGCTCGGATTGATGGAGGGTCGGCAGAAGACACGGTGCATCGTGCCGAGGGGAGCGGGAAAGCGGCATTTGAAGATCTTGAGTCCACTGAACAATGTCCCCAAGTGATAAAAGACGTGAAAGTGTCTCATAGACAGGTATTTGGTAGCCGGAGTTTATAATTGATTCTGAATCGCCGGAGTTTTTCAATGATTAATGAGTGTTCTGATGTATAGATGACGAAATATAAAAGATTCCGGGGTCTGGATAAGATTGAGGCCGGTGAAAAGACTATCATTCTTGAATACCTTGACGGTATCAAAAGGTATTGAGCATTTCAATCCAATAATTACATAATAGCCTACATTATCCCTTCAAGATGTGGTTTGATGTTAACCAATTCAATTGCAATTTCAGCGCTTCTGAAATTGCATGGGAGGGGCCACACGTACATTTGACGGCTCAGCACATCCTTGACCTATTGAGCAAGGCAGAAGTTATCGACGACGTCGTGGACGTTATGATGACGATGTACGTGGATGGCCAACGATTTGCCTCCACGCGGTCAGTCCGTTCGACATTCTCTAGGAGCTACCTCCATGTAAGGCAGATTAAATCGTATATTTGCAGGTTAACTCTCTTTTTTCGTTTTGCGTGTTTGTTATAGCCAACGATAAACACATGGTACATTTTTTTGTTGTCGCAGAGATATGTGAAGGGGGGCGAGCAAGTTCAGATCAATAGACTACTGAGAGATCAGCTGAAGCAGTGGAAGTTATCGGACATGCAATTGTGGTTCATCCCATTGAACTCCAACAACCACTGGCATCTACTGTACGTCGACATAGCAAACAAGGCTATGTTTCATTACACCTCGATTGCCGCCGATGTGTTCTTTGCAGAAGCCCTTGAAATGGTTTGTATGTGTAAGTTACGGTTTAATAGATTAATTTTCCATGAAGGTGTATCTCTAATTCGAATTTGTGTGCGTAGGCCTCGTGGGTACGTGCTCATATGCGCAATAAGCACAAGTCGTTGTCACGTGGTTGCGAGTGGCCACTTTCCACTGTACAAGGACCGCGTCAGCAAAGATTGTCGTACGTTATACATTAAACCTCGTCCGATGTCATATGCAATTTTCTGTCTAGCGTATCACTTCATTGTACTTTTGGCTTGTAGATTGGATTGCGGCATTTTCGTCATCGAGTACATTGGCCGACTTCATAGAGGCGAGCCCCTTGATTTCAATGACGAAGATATGTTGAGGTTGAGGGCAGAAGTAGCTGTCAAAATTATCGTAGACGGCCAAAACCAACAAAATAAGTAGGACGGTGTTGATCGAAACACTCTGCACATTCAAGTCCCTGACATACGCTAGCAGTTTCCCAGGTGTATCACGTAGTCCGATCGCGTAGCTTAAGCGATGAAGTCATAGAAAACAATCAGAAGACCGGACGATGATGTAATATCTCTTGCTAAAGCTATTCGAGGGTGTATCAAAATGTGAGATATCCTTCCATCGGCAATGTAAAAACTTATGTTGGATGAATGGATGTTTTGCAATTGTGGAGAAGAACAACTCCTTGGCATAGCTCATTAGCACAGACTGTAAAAACATGAGTTATTTACTAGGACAGGACATTGATACCTGTGTAATGATGGTGGAATGCAGTAGTGTACATTGCAAAGATCGATATACAAGTACCGACTATTATATACCATTATCTCTACGACGTTACCGACAGAATGATTCCCTGATCGGTATAAAGCTAAAGATATCCCTAAACCCTGATCGGTATACGCTTACATATACCGAAATCGGTTCTTTGCAACCGATAGATTGATACCCTTGCCGGTTATGGAGTACCGATCAATATGCGATGCCTGAAACTTATCTGTGCAATGAGATTAGGACATGCAAATATCGGTATACAACTACCGACAGAAGGATTTCCTGATCGGTATGATACTAACGATATCTGTGTAATGAGATATATCGCGAAGTGTAAATTGCAAAAGATCGGTTATACAAGTTCCGACTGTTATATAAACTTATCTGTGGTTTGTTACCGACGGAAGGATACCCTGATCGGTATATACACCTAACGATATTAGAAACATAGTAAATGGTCGGCACTGCGGTATATATATACATATACTGCAATCGGAACTTTACTGCCGATAGAGTGATATCCTTGCCGGTACTGAAGTACCGACCAACATCGGTATAGAAGTACCGACCTTTAGATATAAGCATCAGTAGTTGCCTAACGTCCTAAGGATCCTCGCGTCGGTATTTGAGTACCGGTCAAAAGTGTGGATGTCGGTAAATAACAACCGTTATGTACCGAGCAAAAAATGTGTGGCCCAAAATGTGGAATGTAAATAATGCAACGAGTGAATCATCAACATTAGCAATATATATACAACATCTGCATGAACACAATCATCATCAGCATGTTCAACACGAGATACTCAGTACCATTACACAGTGTCATCACCGATAGTTCAGGAGCATGTTCAGCCGTTAGAAAAAAAAATTTACAACAATTGCTGTTACCACAATAACTAGAACCCAAACAACGATGCGTATTTCGCGTAATTGGTCACATACAACTTGGAATTTTAGACCCGATGTGTCCTCTGTGACTTTGCCAGCGGTTGATCGTGCATCGAGTGAGGAAACAGTCGGTGAAGTAGGACCGGGAGTGGAAAGTAGTACATCTTCCTAGACAAAGAAACCACAGCCATGGCGACGATCCGAGCATGCATAAAAGATGCGACCGGGGTTTTTTGAAGTCGAAGAGGTTCGCCGCACGACGTTGAGCCCACATGTACACCTTAACAGAAGCGGACGAGGAGATGCAGAGGAAGACGAATGTGACATCCGTCCGAAACCAGCTCAACACAGAGAGAATCGATGTATTTGTTAATACCTATCCAGCAAGTAGGTTGTCAGCTTCTTCAATCAACCAATTGATGAAGCACAACGATGGGAGTGAATGATGGTGGAGGAAGCCGCTGGAGGAAGCCGCCGGCCAGCTGGAGAATGAACCAATTGATGAAGCGCGAGGGGAGTGTGAATGAACCAAGAAGCCGCCAGAGAGAAGATGGATGGGATGTCTTGCGCGCCGCCGATATGTGGATGGTGGTAGGCACCGGCCCGCAAACAGTGGAGGAAGCCACCGGCGAGCTGGATGATGCCCTGCTATGGTCACAGACCATTCATCGCGATCGCGGCTGGGTGACGGGTTAGGAAGATAATAGTTATGAAGCAGCTTAACTAATATGTTAACATCGTTTTCGATGTGGGACAACCAAGTATTACTTGACGTGATCTCTTCCATCACGTTACACCTGCTGGCAACCAGAACCCCTTCCTAAGTAACACCTGTATTCATTACATTGTCCATTCTTGCACACGATCTCGCAGAGGACAGGCCAAAGTATTGGCGATGTCTAAGATCGTGTAGTCACCTAGGCGATTGCACCCAAACAAAATGTGAATGTTGTGCGGCATCTGCAAAGCAATAGAAAAAAATTTTGCCACCATCTGTTGCACATATGAATTACCACTAGTATGTACATTGCAAACATTAAAGCCTGAAATCCATACCATTGGTCCTGGACATGAAGGGCCCGGGACTCGGCACGATCGCCATGCCGTTCATCACTGTTTCTCTCTTTACCGGCGTCACCATAGCAATATGCCTGTTATTCTGATCGTGAGACATGGGCAAAAAAAACTCTCTCATTTGGCATAGCTCTAATGCTCATTAGAGTCTCCCTTTACTTAGACATTAAAGGTAAGCTACATGTGCTTGGGAGTGAGTAAGTCCTCTTCTCTATTTAAAGCATTAGAGTTCTTGACGATGATGTGCATTTCTCTCCAGAAAAGAATCAGTCACATGCGAATAGTAGTGGAAATCATCCTTCACATGCTAACAGTTCAAAAGGGAACATAATAGTTTGATTAATTTGGACTTTTGCATTAACCTGTCAAAACATTGATGGGTGGCCTTGTCCTGTCTATGGCATAGGGAACATGATAGTTTGAGAAATTCTGTCTAGCATCACTCACATTATTGGTGGCCAATCAAATGTCTATGGTAACATTATTGCTGGCCAATCAATTGTCTATGGCAAATCATATACCGGAGATAGGAGAGTGCAGGCCTTGGTTGCGGGCCTGCCGAGTGGGATGTCTAGTCCCAGGGCACGCGTCTCGTCCAACATACAGGCTCAGGCAGCAGCCCCTGTGTTTGGAATGGGCCCACCTACTATTAAGCATAACTTTTGGTACGAATGATTAGCTCGTGGATCCTGAACCGTCAGAGAGAATCCCCACTGCTCATGATCCTGAAACGTCAGAGAGAATCCCCACTGCTCATGATCCTGAACCGTCTCTCGAGGCAAGCATCACTCACGTGCTCTCCCTTAAATGAATAGACGAATAGTCACATGCAAACAGTGGAAAACAGAGCTCACATGCAAACAGTGGAAAACAGAGCTCACATGCAAACAGTGGAAAACATCACTCACATGCAAACAGTGGGGTGCATCACTCACATGAACCCTCAGTGGAAATAATGTTGTATGGGTAAGTGGAAAGCAAGTGAGTGATGAAATTGAATTTTAGAAAGCATCACTGTAACCCAGCAGCATGGAGTCAAATTGCAAAAGATAACAACTCCTTGGAGATCCAAAGAAAGCTCACCTACCAGCTTATCAGACCTCTAGTTGTTTCTCTCTTTACCGGCATCTTTCTTGAAGATTAAAAATGCAAGACATATGTGAGGTTCATGTCTACGTTTATGATCTAGTGCTGAGATGACGGTGAGGGGGAAACAACTGGAGCTTTGGTAGGAAATAATGTTGTATACGATGTCAACAGGCCGCAGTATGGACGTTCATCAGCATTATGCTTGACGGTAAGTACCACTGCTTATGTTGTCATTTGTTAATCTCTTTTCTACTTTTCTTCGCAAAATTGATCATGACTGATGATATATCGACGAAAGCATCAAGAATGAGGGTATCAAAATGGGAATCGTCCTCATCAGAATGTTGATCGGTAGTTGAATACCGTCAGGGAATCGTCCGCATCAGAATGCTAATCGCGTACCTTTTATACTGGTATCGGTAATTATCTACCAATAATGGTAATCATTCCATCGGTAATCCAATTCTGATGGCCGACTATTTGCTGCTTCACAATAATTACACCTTAATATACTGCACATGAATTCACACACCATCAACATTGAAATAAAAGCTAACATAACATTCTAATGAGTCTTTTTCATTCCATCGGTAATCCAATTCCGATGGCCTTGGTTTTTGCTGCTTCACAATAATTACACCTTAATATTTTGTATATTAATTAACACACCATCAACATTGAAATAAAAGCTAAAATTACATTCTAATGAGTCTTTTGCTGTCTAGGTGTTGTCTTCCAGGGTGTGCTCATCTGCAAATTGATGGCCTTGGTTGCTAGTTGAGGCTCGCGCCCGTCTCACATACGCTAGGCGCGTGTCGCGGTGCCCGTGAGCTATGTTATATATTCGTCGCCACCTGTCCCGTAGTTCTTCGGTAGACAGCGCTGCTAGCTGGTCATGCGTCTCGTCGATTATTGCCACCAGACGCTCGAACTGCACGAAGATAGACAATGACAACAATCACTCGTAGCTTATAGAATAAGTAGGACAAGGTACATATGTTGAGTTGTGCTTACTGTGGCAGGCAGGTACGCATTGCGTAAATCGGCCGTAGCGGATTGGGTTTCAGGATTTTGGACCTTGACATGGGAGATGGACTTAAACCATTGCATATATTCCGGCATGCATTCATCTCCCCTGCTGGCGGCGACACCTGTCCTGGTTACACTGAGCACGTGGGAAGGCCAGTCGTCCCAGAACCGCTTCGTGAAATGGAAGACTCGATGATATCCTCGTGCATTTGCATTGCCGCCCATGTGGGACTGGGTTGGTCGTAGCGGTTCACCAGGGATGCCCTGTTGAATGCCCATTTGTCGAACCACCATGTCTGGGTGATATGGCTCATAGAACTCCGGGGAGCTCAGTATGCCAAAATAAAAGCTAATATCGTCTCGAGGAAAGGGCCCACCTCGATGATCACAATACGGATCCCACACCACCTGCAATAATGAAATGAACATATATAGGTGTTTAGGAAAAAATGAACATGATTTCGAGGTGGCTGTATGGACACGAACTAGGTATAAGACATATTACCTGGTGTGCGCTCAATCGATCAAGGCACTCGCGATAATTCTTGATCTTATTTTCGGCATCCCCTTGCCTTTTTTCATGCAGCCAACGATAAACACATGGTTGGCCCAAAATGTAGCGCATATTACGCTGCACTGGCACGATAGAAGGGAGGTGGTCGTATATCCAAGCCTAAGGACATAGCAACATCTGAAGTCAGTCAGGCACTTATGTTATAGCTTTTGACAATTAGCTCATCAGTATTAAACATAGCATACCTCAAGTAAAGTGAGATATCCACCGATCCCGGATGTTCCCCATCTACTGGCATGTCCAAGCATTCGGTATAGGTATACCAGTGCCGCAGCTCCCCATGCATACTTGTCAACATTCGCAAGATCCAACAGTGCTGGCAAGAACGACATGTGGACCTTGCCGCCTGACTTGTCGGAAAAGAGGGTACACCCCAGCAAATAGAGTAGATAAGCCTTGACTGATCTCTCTAAGCCTACCTTCCCAACCTTGCAATTGTATCTCAGCCATGTCATCCGAATTGCATACCCTCCAAACTTCCTCAACTCGACGCTCGCATCTTTTTTGTGCACTCCGAGATGTTCAACCAGCATTTTCGTTGCACACTCCCGACTCAGCTTCTTATCCTCCAACGGTATGCCGGATACAGGAATGTTCAAGATGGCAGCCACGTCGGCCAAGATGATCGTCATCTCACCGCATGGGAAGTGGAAAGTATTTGTCTCCGGGTGCCATCTCTCGACAAATGCTGAGACAACGGCACTGTTGATAGACTGGTAGGAGCACTCCCTCAACTGTCCTAACCTTGTGGCATTAACGGCTTCCATAAATTCAAGCGCGTCGTCGTCAAACCAACTTTTGGTCGATGACCCGTGAGCGTAAATCTTAAGTGGCTGCCCGCGCTCCTGCATTAGAGCATCACGAGATAGTTAAGGAATTGACGCGCAAAACACTACACAATTAACAATTAAATTAGTTAGCATACCCATCCTCGCCATATGCCATAAGCAACGTGAGTCTTGAACTCGGTGAGCACAGACGTATCCACGGGCCCTCCGGGAATAGGGCCGCCGTCATCATCCTCCGCTGATGCAACTGTCTCCACTGCCTCGACTATGGTATAGGACTCCGCTGGGCCTTTCATTCTTTTCCGGTGAGACGCTGTCGGGCGCTGGCGCTTCGAACCCAAGGCGGAAGATGAGGAGGCCATGCCGCGGCCACTTGTACAACCAAACCAGTAAATGAATAACTAAGAAGTTCAGATCAAGACTTAAAACGAACACAGGTACTAAATGACATCGGTGGAATGCTACCGATCAGGACTCTATATGGACGTTATGTAACCACCGATGTGCCCAGGACATTTAAACGAAGACAACAAAGATACGAACAAACATCGGTGGTTTACTACCGATTCGGACTCTATATGGACGTTATATAACCACCGACATTTAAACGAAGACAACCATTCAAAAAAAGATACGAACAGACATCGGTGGATTACTACCGATTCGGACTCTATATGGACGTTATATAACCACCGATGTGCGGGAAGAAGGCCAAATATAAATCCGCCGACTCTCGGGTGCAAATCCGCAGATTAAACAATCAATGGCATTCCACGACGAAAGACATTGCAAAGATTCTTGCAATATAAACATAATTATCGTCGCTTTCATTGTACTTTAGTATTCAAATATCAATTTAGGGCGTGGAATTCATACGTTGATGATGGCGGAGAGGAGAGGTTTCTCACGTACCTTTGGCGGAGTCGATGGGGTGGGGGACGGTCACCTTTCTCGTGGGAGAGGGGGTCGTATGTCGAGGAGGACTTCACCGTCGGGAGTAGCGGCCGGTCAGCTTTCTCTCCCGATCGTTAGTGTGGCCTTCGTTAAGGGGGTCAAATGTGGTTTATTGAGTGAGTGGTGAAGTGTCAGTGCGGTTTTATATTTATCGCTTATTCCGCATCGGTGAGTGAGTACCGACCATATAGTCAAAATCGGTAAGCGCGACCATATATAGGCGGAATCGGTAAGAGGTTAGATATTACACCAGCTCTAACACGTTTACATCGGTGTACAACCACCGATCCCTCCGGGAATAGCTCGGTCGTATACCGCCGATGAACATGAGTTCATTTTACTGGCCGAAGCCTCTATTGGGAATTGCTTCAGCCCTGCACACATATGAGTTGATCAACATTTTCCTGGGCGAAGCCTCTATTGAGATCAATCTACATTCACTTTCCCGTATAAAAACTTCACTCTATATATTCACCCATAACGGATTGAATTACAAGGTAACGGCCGAAATTTTCAATCCAATACTTGAAAACCAAACTTGATTGTCATTGTTTCAAGTCACAGATACATCAGCAATACAGGAAATAGCAGGCGACATCCGATTTGAAGAAACTGACAGCACAAAGGGCAGCCGTCGGCATGGCATTTCTTCTTTAACTAGGAAAAACACCAGATGAAGTCGCAGTTTCCCAGGTGAAGCCACTAGCCCAAACTAGAGCAAACATGGAGTTGGAGTCAATTTGATCGTGGGTTGAGGTGCTCGTGCGACACGTTCATCAGCATTTCATTGTACTTCGTGGGTGAGGAGCTCCTGTCACACGTTCATCTCCCTGCAAAAGATTGCAAAACAGCAATATAGTCAAAATATACTTGCAGTTAAGAACACCAACTGCAATAGAAGAAAAGAACATGATTACATCAGCTTTTCAGGCCCCGCTAGACGAATAAATTTTTCATAGTAAATTGAATTGCAGCAGCTAACAAGGATGACGACGTTCCTCTTCAACCCTATACGATGTAAAAATTGATCGACACATCAGTTTGCGGTTAGACGGTCAACAGCAGATCAAGTACATACAAATTATAAAGGAACCACTGAGTCGGACAAGAAGACACAAACATTGTCACATCTCGGAGACATCGCCGTCAATTTCAATACTTTCCCTTGTGGCGACGCCGGGGCCCATGATATCCAGGAAATGTTTGATATTCTTCTCGTACGTATCCCAGCCTACAGCAGAATCACGACGATTCTTCTTCCAGCTGCTGGCTATGGGTGGCATGGGACATCCCGGCTGCATGTAGAGCATCACGAAGTGACCACCATTGACAAACCCAACAACGATGATCTTGCGCATAAGGGTCGGCTGTGGAGGACTCCTTAGCGGTAAGAAAGTCAGGCATTGCCTTGCTGAAATGTGGAGTAGCACAACATCGTACCGGGAAGCTATAAGCAGACCCATATCTGGCATAGTCATCCACCCATCGGTAGGAGGGAAGTCCTCATAGTAAGCCAACCTAGTTGCGAGCTCTGCAACCCTCATTTCCCCCTCATGATATACATCACAATACTCCTTCCTGAATGCCATCAACTCACAACCAAGTTCCTTCCTTATCTGGACCCAGTTGTCCTCACCGTAGCCCAGCAGCCCAGCAATTGCTCTAAAACCACAGTTACCGTCATGTTTAACATCTTTGACATGCATTATGTATGGCCTCAGCCCTTCTGGAAACTGCGATAGATAATCATTACGGAAAGAAGTAGAAGCTACGCAGCCACGAGTCCGAATCACTCTCCCCTTTGGCTTGCTTTCTGGCTTTGCCTTTGTCTTGCTCATCACAGCGGCACTGAGGCCCACAGGACATGCAGTGTTATTTACAGACTGCGAGTTGCTACCATTGCTATCATTGAAGGAGGGGGCATATTCAAAGGCAGATGGGTCACGTCGGGTGGATTTTAGAAGCTTCATTGCTTTCGCACTCAGGCGACCACGTGTCCGTATCTTCACCTCTGGCTCTATCAAAGGAGAACATTGTGGTTCTTCTAGCTCCATTAGTTTCCTTAGTAGATGAATCTTCCCACCATTATCCAATGTCGCAAACCTTTTGTCTATGCGTTCAAGGGAACCTTTGCATGAAAGGCTTGGTTCCTCTTTGGGAGGTGTTGGCAATAGATCAAGCTTCCGCCAGTGGCGATATATGCATGACAGCGGTATGGCCCGACCTTCTCGCTTGTATTCAGCAATCTCATGGGCACAGGGCAAGCCATGAGTACGTCGGACTTGACATCCGCACGCAACATCGTCTGGGCCAATAGAATCCGCTCTTACTGACTCCGTGTGCACAATTGTAAGTGCGTCCCTGGAGATTAAGCCCCTCAGCTCCCGGAAAACTGCTGGCTTGAAATTGTGTTGCGCGATATACTTGCTCTTCTCAAAAGAAGCAAGGACCTCTGTGCGCTGAAGCTTGAGTAGGGCATTGATCGTCGCCCAAGAGGAGACAAAACTGCAGTTAGATGTCCCCAGATGCCGCTTCAGCTTCGCATGTGCACTCTCGACTCTGTTCATAGTTTCATTATCGAAGTGCATATAGTGGCGTGTCCAAGCAGTCACAAACAGCTCCTTGTACTTAACCAACCACGAGTCCTTCACATAATCAACAGCAACCCTGTACCCACAGAAAGATCTCTCCAAGGCTTCGACATTTTGAAAAAACTCATTCTCGGTGGGAGACCAAACAATTAGTTCCCAGCTCACCAAAAAAGATTTCCATTTCACTGATGTCTCGAACAATTTTTTGCAATTTGCTGCTATGTTCTTGTTTATGTGCCACCTGCAAAGCATGTTGTTGGTCATGGGAAACACGGTCCGCACAGCATTCATCAAGCCCAAATCTCTGTCAGTCACAATAACACGAGGCAGCATGCAACCCTCCAACATTGTCTTCAACTTGTCCATGGCCCATGCGAAGGTGCCCTCCTTCTCCGACTCAAGGTACGCAAAAGCGCCTGCAAATGTGAGGCCTGTTCTCCAGCGAAGATCATATAAAGGACATTGTCGAATGCATTCAACAATGGATTCACACTGAAGCTGCAAAGCGAGTGATTCATAGTTTGCTACCTGTCGATGTCACTCCAACTATCTGCAATAGGGGAAGACGGTACTTGTTGGTTTTGTATGTACAGTCCATAATTAGGACCTCGGGGAAGGCACGCAACAACTCGATGGAATGCGGGTGTGCCCAGAATATACTACGAACAACTGATGTGTCATCGTCACTCGTATGCCACTCCGTGTAACCATAGGCATGTAGTTGTCCCAAGAGTTGTTGCATCTCTGACATGCCTGCTCTATCGAGAACTCTGTGCTTCCGTCTAGCATTGTACACGTGTCTCATAGTCGAGACATTCAATCCATTCCTCTGCTTCAGAGTGTACAATATCTCCCTGGGCTTTACTAGACTCTTCGACATATCGACCAGGACTTGCTGCTCTTCTTCTGATAATCTCCCTGCGTACGAATGGCCTTCAAGATGAAGGGCGGGTGGGTGGTTATGCACCCCGCATTCCACCCTGACCATCCATTCGTCGTTGCTTGCAAGCTTCACTCCTTGGAGTTGGAAAGGGCAGCCGCATTTCTTTGTGCCACAGGTTTTCCTCCGTTTCGCTTGTGCATTCTCCGGGTTCTTCCTCCACTGTTTTGAGTCCCTATATTCGCCGCTCCTCTCACATGCTAAGGTGAGCCTTGGTTTTCTGCCAGGAGCCCCAGCCTGTGAGTTTTTCACGACTATGACTAACTCATTCTGCCTCCCGACTTCCTGCGTCCATTGGATAAGAGATTGTCGACTGTAGAATATCTGCATGTAGTGAAAAACCCAAGAGTAAGAGTATTATCTACAATTTTTTTGATGGAGATGAATTGTAGATATGCATACCAAAGTGGTCGTGAAATCAGCCATATGATCCGCAATAATAGCGGTTCCAACACCACTACCAGCAGTGGACGCATCGTCCTGCACAGCAGGTACAACATGTATTAACTAATAGTCAATGAATCAGGTTCTTACAATGCCTATATAGGATGGACTACATTGGATGCACACTTTGCAATTATTTACGCCCTTTCTAGTGTTGCTACTAATTGGGACTAGACGTGATAATTGAGCAAAGGTTTCGTGCAAGCACAATCTTCCACGATGCGCTATACTCGCAACCCATGTCAAGTGATGACAGGGGGTAACATAGCAGTTTCGAACCCTTGCTTCTTCCCTGGGTATACGATCGGAAAATAACAAATGAACATGCACACAAAAATAGGTAGATTAGGAAATTATAAACAACATGAAAAATAGGAAAATATATGATGCAATCACATATATGCTGATGCCCCCTCCCCATCCCTGTACCCCTTGTCATGTGACGAACAGGGGTAAAATTAGCAGTTTCAATAGCAATGATTTCTCGCACAAATATATCAGTACATGCGCACAAAAATACCGGTGCATGCGCACATTATAAGCAACATCAAACAAGGAAAATATATGACCATTTCGACATAGCTGTTCGGAAGAGGAATCAAATATGCACTGCTCTATTGTAACCAGCTTGAACCTTAATTCTCGTCATGTGAAACAGCAAAAAAGGGGAAAACTTGTACCCATCAACAGCAACAAAGCGAGGACTATCTATGTACCTTTGGCGCCGGCATTTCGTGGGACTGGTCGAAGGAGCAGTTATCTAAACCCATCTTTCGCCAGATACTGCTCCAGAGGAGATGCGACGTACGAGGGTTTGTGAGGACCAGTGGTGCGGTCGAAGACCACAAGTCTAACGCAATGCAGGCAATAGAAGGAAGTCCACGCAGTGACAGGTGGGGGTGTGAGGTATACGAAGAAATGAAGGAAAGGGAGAAGGAGAACACATCCCTTTTCGGGGCTCAGGGTACTGCAGAAACAGGACATGGCTAGAGGTAGGAGACGGTTTATGCTGGAGAGAGGTATGAGACGGTTAGTAGAAGCTAATCATCTCATTAAGGTTGTTGGATTCTTAAACAGGGGTACTATAGAGATTTAGCTGTGAGGGTATAATGGGTATTAAAAAACAAAATTTGATGCAGTGCACGTATCAAAATCTGTAGTGCATATAAAATTTCCCATCAAAGTATTGGGTTTGGAGTTTTGAGTACTGATACTTCAAGAATCATTTTGCTTAATTCATGACGAACTCATTCTTAAGTACCTAATTATATGTTTCATAGAGTTCATCTCTAGGTATTTAAAGTTTAAACTATC
Organism: Narthecium ossifragum; assembly: GCA_963920575.1. NCBI lineage: Eukaryota > Viridiplantae > Streptophyta > Magnoliopsida > Dioscoreales > Nartheciaceae > Narthecium > Narthecium ossifragum. The sequence goes on from OY986972.1 coordinate 21,746,288, forward strand.
AAGTAATTTGCCAAATCCGACAACTTTATTTTTGTTTTTGCAAGACATGACTACATCATGTTTGCAATTCATGGTCACATTTGACTTGCTTTGCTAAAATAAAATTGTCCCTGGTCATACGATTATAGGAACTGTGCGAGCGATATGTTGAGTGGCCTTCATAAAATTGATCTACACTTGATGTCCATCTTCTATAACCTTGATATTACACTTGATAAACAGTGATCTACACTCAACATTTACCTTCTATATATATCCGATGCACAATGATCTGCACATAAATGCATACCTTCTACTTTTTTTTAATCAGTTAAGCCGAAGCTGCAGCCCAAGAGCTATGCGACTAGATTCCTAATGGTAGTTCATCCTGGACGGATCGAGCAATCTCATACGCCCTATAATTGAGCTCCCTAGGAATCTATACAATACAAAATCCTTCAAACATACTAGCAACCCACCTAATTTTTAGGACCTCCCCACATACAATATAATGCGTACCTTCTACTTTATGCACAGTGATTTCAACCTTGATGCATACCTTTTATACATGTCATGTGCTATATTATATGCTACGCTTGATGCATACTTTCTCTGATCCACATGACATGGAGTTGCAAACATAAAAGGAAAGCAATCCTCTTTCGTAAAAACAAAAAGAAAGTGGTACGTTTCCGCAAATTACTCCTAAACTATCAGAAGAAGATCCTCTTTCGCAAACAAGACTAGTGCTCATTAGCGTAATGTTGCATTGATTCGATTTAGATTGAAGATCAAGCAGATCAGCAAAAATAGGAAGCCGTGCTCGCATGCTTATTTTTCGTACAAGTTTGAAGGGCTGCTGCCGCTAACATCACTTTCTATTGGAAGTTGTAAATGCATCAGTTCAGCTTCTCATGTAATAGCTCTGATGATGAGGATCACATAGACTTGACGCAGAAAGATCATTTGTGCTTAAACACTACTTTATGTCAAGAAGATAACAAACTCCAGGCTCCTAGGGCAAATCTGCAGGGAAAAGATCTCGGAAGAACTCTTTAAGATCACCTTTACATGCATCAAAAGCCATTAGTTTAGCAACTGCATCCTGCAAGCACATGTTTTTGGGTAAATATTCTCATGCTTATTAGTGAAATGAAATGTCCTATGCACAGATACTATTTCACCAATTTTCTCAGATACAAGTCTGATTAAGGTTCACTTGTTTAGATGATTCTGTTTTTCCTATTAAAATCGTAGGTTAGCATGATTATGTGCCATAACAAGTGGACTATCAAACAAGCATGTTCTTTTCAGACACATCACCCTATAATGCTGATCTTTAGCTGATAGCTTGTTTAGATTGTTCTGTTTTTCCTATTAACATCGCAGGTTCGCATGATACTGTACCATAAAAAGTGGACTATCAAACAAGCAAGCAGTTCTTTTCAAACACATCACCTTATAATGCTGATCTTTAGCTGATAACTTGGGGTTGAGGAAGCGACCCACAGGTTTATGTGACTTGACTGCCTCCAAGATGGAGTTTGCCCTTTCCACAACCTCCTCCGGTACACCTGCAACGAGGACATCGAAATCACCTTTCTTTGTCATCAATAATTAAAATCAGCTTTTGCCTCTCCCAAATTAAATTAGCTTATCTAGCAAGGTCATAGGTAAAAAAGAAATTGAAACATAAACATTAACTCTGTACAGCACAAAGTTTAGGAAAAGGTTGAGAAAGAAGGAAATCTCAAACAAAAGATGGTATAAATTTTTTTGAACATACCAGCAAGTCGTGCACAATGTAATCCTGCAAAAATGAATAGTACTTGTCATTTAAAAAGACAAGTTACATCTCACTCCACCTTACAATCCATATATACTCACCATAGCTCAATAATGTGTGCCCAGGTACAAGCCTACACAGTGGGAATAGGCCAAAATCAATCACAAACGCAACAAAGACAATAGGATAGGGAGATTGCCAAAGCAGAATGGGCAGCATACCTATAAAGAAATATGATGTCTTCAACGCCTGGGGAGTTGTTTTCAGGTCTCAATACACTCATAGTGAAAAACTTGACGTTGTCAGACTGGAAAAAGTCCTTCAAAACATTATTTTCATTGAAACAGAATATGAGTCACAGCAGAAATAGACTCCTAATGATTTAAAAGGGTGACCTTCGATAAGCAACACTCATTGAATATCTCTGTCAAGTGTGTACACAGTAATACCTGCACAAGGGAAATATTTCAGGTGCTTTGAAATTCACAAGGAGACATGAAGTTGATAATGTAATGCCTAATATGCTTCCATGAGATAGAGTTTACCTGAGACTCGAAAGATCAAACTAATAAATAGATGGCTATTACTGTAAAACTGAGACCATGATCAATCACCACCTCTACAGACGAAGGCCCCAAAGTCTATCTCTGTGTGCGAGCACGGACTCCGCATGTGCATGACTCCGTTCATGCACCTAGTTGGGCTGCTCAAACAGGTCCTCGATGTCCACCACTCTTAGCCCCAAGCCCAACCTTAAGGGTCTGACACTAGGACTATGCAAAATCCATAAAATTTGTGTCTCTAAGCATGTAGCACCTCTACCCGCTCTGCATGGAATTCCATGAGACTACTTCCACAATCCTCCTATGTACTCTACCTGGATCCTTGACTCTACATGGATCTCTCTTTTTGTGAGGACTGCCAGGAACTCCTTTAAGATTCTTTCGGTGTCCCATCCCCTTCATTCCCAACGAGACTGACAAATTCAAAGTAATAATGTCATGACAGTTGTCCTCATCTATTCAAAATAAAATAAAAAATCTACCGCTCAAATTGTCTATTATCCTAGTGCTCATTTACTATCCAACAACACCATTATACCGTTGGGTCTAGCCTTGGCAATTTTGGTCCCCTCCATAGCTTATTTACCATGTCACATATGCACATTAGGCTCCCCATTTACTCCTTCCACAATTGTCGGGCCCTGGGACCTGCCTCTCATAATGACCATCCCTCTTCCGTTTAGCCTGACACCTATACTTGGCACTGGCCCATCAGAACCCAGGCTTCAACAGAAGCTTACTTCTATGCTAACTGGTATGCTAGCTTACTATATAAAGAAATCGCAAAGCTTTATCAAGGCAACAATAAACGATGCATGCAATTTTTTGAACTAAATTAGCAGTAGCAGCAAGACTTTGACTTTTCTAAAGAAAATATGGAGTTGCCATAGGCTTGCCTATCAAACATGATTATAGAACCAGAAAGCTGCAAAAAAGGATTAAGCTGACTTGGCAACCTACACGAGAGCTGACATCCAACCTCAATTTGGGCTAGACAAAGGCGAAGAGGCTTTGCGCTAGAAAGGGCATGGAAATGGTCCAGAATAAAGTAGATCTATCCAATGTGATCTATCGGTTCTATCCCATGTCAGCAACCCTCATGCAAGCAGGAAATATCATACGAAAATCAAGAGAAGTGAAGAAATTGGGCATAATTTCTAGTGGACAAATATCAAAAGAGTGGAAATAAAGCAAAATATCCAAAGAGGATTTGGAAACGGTCCAGCATGCCTTTTTTCAAGTGCCGCTATGCTATGCGATGCTGGGACCTAGATAGCTGTTGGAATATTATCACACAATCATCGTTTATTGAAGGAATGACAAGGAGGAAGATGGTTTGGGGTTACATTCTGTGGTGGCTGTGCAAAGAACGGAACCAGCTATTTTTTGAGAAGGTATCTAGAATTGCTGATCAATTGGCGTATCACATCCTATGGCAGGTCAAAGAATTTACAATGGCGAATGACAGGAGTGGAGCTTTACCACGTGCTAATGAGGAGGGGTTTCTAGTTGGCTGCTACTTCCAAGCTGACGCTTCATTTTCGCGGGCAGCAGGGGTTTGTGGCTGGCGTGTTTGTTGCTTCAATGCAGCTGGTGAAGAACTTCAGAGGATTGGGGGAATGGCGAGTGCCGCGTCAGTACTCGAGGCCGAACTTAAAGCAATCGAGGGGGCGATCAAGGAGGCGCGTGCACAAGGACTGCAGATTGCAGTAGTGGAATCTGATTCTAAGATGGCAATTGATACTATTAATGGGGTCATTACTTGGCCAGCTGAGCTAGAGTCACTGCTCAAATCAATATGGTGGGAATCTATCAATGTTGGCAAGACTATGTTTTCACACATTCCGCGGTTTGCGAATGGGGTGGTGGATTCCATAGCGCGTGGAGCACTTAGGGTAGTAGTTAGGGGCCAACCAGTGTTGGTCCGACATGGTCAGGGCCACTAGTGCTGCCCTGGAGTGGGGTATGTAACCCAGCCTTCGGGCTTAACTAATAAAAAAAAACAAAAGAAAAGAAAAAAAAGCAAAATTCTGAATCTCCTTATTTGAAACGGATTGAAAAACTACTACATTTCTAAGTCACGTAAGGACAAGATTGTTCAAGAAATGCTTTGAGAACCTTAAATGTATGCTTGCACGAAAGAAATTACAAGGAACAACCAAGATACCCTACTAACCTTTGGACAAAGCTCGTAGTTCGCAAAATGTAAGATTGCACCTCCAAGGAGCCCTATGCCATCTGAACAGAAACTCAGATTAAGACGAGAACTTGAACTTATTCTAGTCAATCAAGATGGTTGTACTGCTGTTGGAGAGCAAGAAAATATTTCTTGTAGTGCTAAATGTCCTAACCTTCCGTCAGAGTACCCTTACCAAACTCATCCAACAAACACAAAGAACGTGCAGTTGCTTGCCTGAAAAGAATCTCCAAAGTGAATTTAGATAACAAGAAAATAATGTATTTCTAATGAATTGCATTTATTGTAAGATGTACCTAAGCATCATCCCCACTTGATGAAGATCAATCATAAATGTTGATTGTTCACTTGTCATAAATTTGCTTCCCATTGCACAAAATATCCTATCATGATACAGGTACAGATATTATGAAAACTTCATACTAGCGAAGAACTTGTGAAACGTTTATTAATCATTAGCATCAAACGATTCAAACCTGTCAGTGAGCCCAACAGTAGCAGCATCTGCTGGCACAAAACTTCCAATGTGGGAAAGAAAAACCACCAAGGCTACCTAAAACCATTGATTCCAAAAAGTTTTCAATCTTTTAAAACGGATAAAGATCCTTATCAAATATAACTACATCCATTTGCAGAAAAGAACATAATTCGAAAACATTGTCCACAGCAACATAGGTATATGAACTGAACCTGCTTAACATAGATGCTTTTCCCTGAATAATTAGGACCGCTGATGATATGTATTCTCCCTGAAAGCGACACCGAAAGTATAAAGACTATCTCGTCAATATGCTTATATACCACGGCAGAAATAAATACCATTATCCATTAACTAATAAAAAATAAATAAATAAAAACCATTATCCATTATCTTTGTATCGTTGGGAACGAAAGTGTCAACCGTCATTTCCTGCAAAACATGCCTGCACATAGATCAAGTGCCAAGCACTTTCTCTCAGCTATATGAACTACTAATGTTACTTTACAAGGTCAAGAACCTTTCTGCCATTGCAGGAAAAGAATGAAACTAACCTGCCATTTCGAATATCGATCAAATTATCTTCAGTTAAGATAGGCCTAACATAATTGTTTTGACGAGCAACCAGTGCCAACGACAAAAAACTATCAAGAAGAAAATCAAATGAAACATAATCATAAGATTGAAAAGAAAGCAAAAAAAACAAAAACAAAGTCTAAGAGATAGCAACATTTTTTAGTTAAGATAACTGAACAATATAGAAAATCATTAAATATGATAATGACCAGTCAAGTTCAGCTGCAAATTTCACTGCTTCAATTAGCTGAGGTGAAAATTCAAGTACGCGAGAGACCAAACCCCTAATAATGGCCCTCTCCATGTCTGCAAAAAGGATTTAGGGATGAGAACAAGAAATTGTGTGGTCATATTCCATGTTTAGGCACGTAAAGATTTATAAGCACTGGAATAATATCGAACACCAGATGGCTATTAGGACATGGTCATCCTTCAGAATCAATGACAAGAGCACAAGTAAAACTTATCAGAGTCCTGGGTACAGCGAATAGGTTTAAGAAAATCTGAAACATGCAGATGAAAATTAGACTTCAAAAACATGGAAAGGTAATGCATGAAAACTTTCAGTCTGTGAGGATCTTGGTTCCTAGTAGTAGTAAAAACCACATTCTCTTACTCAAAAGCAACAAAAAAAGTAAAGAAAAGTGGGTTTAAATGGCATGTGCTAAATGAAAGTCCACAGAAATTTGGAGGCATTTGAAGGTGCAATATTATCATCCCAGATATAACTTCTTTAGAAATTTTCAACAAAGTAAAAGGCTGAGAAATAAGAGCTACATGAACTTTTCAAACTTCAAGGACATCATCCACGGTTTTCTTAGGCTTTTCTACATAATACAAGAAAAACAAAAGAGTGGTAAACAGAAAGTACCAAGAATCTTATGATATATGTCTCCAAGCAGATTGTCCAACTCTCTTGTCTTTGGGGTGTGATAAAAATATTTCTTCTCGTCCCCGCCTTCTGAAAACTGTTTATGCTACATGTTATGTCTAGCATTTGATGATGAAATCAAGTATCAACTAGCAGCATACCGCAAATTCGAAGCCCGTAAGTGTCTCTAGTGTAGCATCATCAATCTTTTCCCCAAACACACACATCAAGTATCCTGAAAAGGACAAAACCTGCAATTAGTATGCGTATAAGATGCATGCATTTGCTGCAAAATAACAGCTTGATACTATAAATTCACATAAAAAAGAGCTTGCCAGTAGTATAATGCATTTCCAATCGAGAAGAGCAAAATACTCAGTCTAACCACTCGGCTGAGTGCAGCATGTTCTTCCTAATTGCAGCAGCTCTGAAGATGCACCAGGTATCCAAAAAAAACAACATCAACAAATAGTATGGTGACACCTAGTAGCAAACCAGTTACAACCGTTTCCTTATTCTAATGTGAACTCTTCTTGACTAAACTCTGGCTCCATAGCCACACCCGTATATATGGGCAAACGTTTCCGCGCAGATAATGATTATTATCTTGAACAATGGAAAATGAGTTATGCAACTTATCCTGAGATAGAACTAAGTGACAATCAAGTAAAAATCCAATGATGGAGCTTTAAACTTTCCTTTCAGATTGTAGAAGAGAAGTCAGATCACTTTAGTTGGATGACATAAACAAAATATTTTAAAATAGAATTCAGCATGACAAGAAGTGCAAACAAAATTCAACTTGATGGTGAAACTTTTAAAACAAAAGAAACGAAACAAGATAGATCTACCTATTTGATGTACATAAATGATACATGGAGCTTTGTTCCTGTCAAGCTTTAAAGGCAGGGAAGCATTTTCGGATGATGACACCTATAAGGACCATAAATCATTAAAGAAAGCATAGAAGATAAGTCAAAAGCTGATACAAAATAAATTCTAAAACAATCACAGACTAACCTGCTCTAAAAAGTTTGGCAACTCCTCATATATCATTCTCAACTCGTCCAACTGGCTTGAAAAGATACAAGATTTAATATTAAGATGACAATCATGCGCACGAAAATTTGCATGTCAAAAAAAGATGTTTATACAAGCTTACCGTTGCTAATTTTTCATAATTCGACATTAGAACTCCATGAACATACATCTAAAAATGACAACAATCATATTTCACTTTGGCAAGGAGGCACTTGGGACCAAAAATGTTAGTTCCATGATCACAAGAAACAGGGAAAACATACTCCCATCGACATTGATTTGATATGCATATTCTTTACAGTTAAGATTTGAAATCACAAAAATCAGTTTGCTTAAAAAAGAAATGCTTAACAGAGACCTGGAAATCATACTCTGACATATTTATTCTCCTTTTACATACTTCTGGTCCTCTTACTCTTTCCTATATATACTCTGCAATATTCATGCCCAATTCACTTTAACTGACATTATATGCTTATTGGTGTGACACAAATGACATTTTTAACACCCATAGGTTAAATTACGTCACCCAAGAATTCTTCTAGGATACAGGGACGATCTGCCAATTTAACATTTTATACCAAAACTTGCAGAATCCCCTCTCATAACTAAGGACATCCAAAGTTTACGTGTTTTTCACATCAATAAATATTGCTGAGCCGAAGAGATGAATTTGATATGATTCTCCCATGAAATCAACCAACAATAGATGATCAGCTGACAAACAGATACCTCATACATCACAAGAATCCATCAGAAGTTAGTCATTAACTTTTTAAAAGCGCAAACATTCTTGGATATAGGTTTTGAGCATCTACTCAATCAACAAAAGAAGAAACCAATACGACCTAATGACCACAGATACGTGGAAGAGAAGAAGGTTTTGGGCTTTTGGTGTGAACTACTGAATTCTTTACAATAGTAATAGAATAGTCCATTTATAAAAAGCATCGCAGAAGCCGAGAACTGTCAATGTCCGTATGGATGTCTTGTCACTCCCAACATCAACAAATGAATATTTCTGCCATAAACAGAGAGTTAATAAAAGTGACATCACTTCTCCAATGACCTTCAGCACTGCAGTTTAGTGCATCTTGTTTGATATTGGTGGGGGAAGGACTTATGGCCATAATTAAACACAGCTTTCCTTGAGCATGCAAAATACTAACAGTGACAGCGAAATTTCTTCGCTCGAGATATAATGTGAAAACCATAAGATATGGAGTTGACATAAATTGAAACTAACCTCACCGCAGAGCCCCTCTTTCACCACTGTCTCGTATCCTTTCTCCTTAGTTCGCTGAATATCAATTACCCCTGTTACCTGCATATATCCTATAAGGGTGAGATATTAGCATATACAATTATCTAAATAAATTATTTTCAGTACCATCTTGAGGTGTACAGTTTCACTTCCACATCAGCCTCATCAAATTGTATGAAGCATGATAATATCATACTCCGAAAGTATATTTCTCATTTTTAGATGTTTGACAGTAAAGCAATTAATACACAGCCCATCTCTCCACATAACTTGCATCCTTCCATCGTCCTAGATACGCTGGAGAGTATTCATTAGGCTTATTTTACCATTGTGCTAATTAGTGAATGATTCCCATCCCCACGCCCCCTCCCACTTGGGTAATGATTATGCTAGCTCATCGTGCAAAATTAAGACATTTTAGCTTATGCATTTGTTCTTTTGATACGACGAAGGCACAACGATTCCGTACAACATCCAAAAAAAATTTATTATTCCCATTGTGAGGCAATTTTACTTTGATGTGATGATTGAGATGAATTCAGAATGATAGCATACCCAATGACTCTTGTATTCAAGTCAGAAAAATTCGGAAATATAAAGCATAACAATGGACACAGTGCATTAAAGAAGAATACAGGGATGTAAACTCAAGGACAAATAACAAAATGGTTGACATTGATAACACAAATCAAAAGTTACCTATAAAAGCCTTCTTAAAAAAGTGGTCAGCCATTTTTCATGCATAAAGACCATTGCAAACAAAATTTTGAGGAGATGCTTACCAGATCAAAGACATAAACCAGCTCCTGTCCAAGACGTTCATTAGCCTGCTAGATTTAAATGAATAAGAGCAAGGTCAATCTGAAATTAGTTATCATGTCACACAAACTCATTCTCTTCTCCTTAGAAATAAAAGTCAACCAGATTCCAATACCTTTTCCACTATGTCTAAATTTAAAGATTCTAATCTCTCATGAAGGTATTCAGATATTCCAACTTCAAAAATTCTGTGTATGTGCAGCAGTGAGCAGATGCACTGCAAGAATTAAGAACAAATTATACACTAAATGCAGCTCAAATGAACCAAGAAAAGTAGGCAATGGAAAGAGACTTAAGACCATTATGAATGAAGAAAAAAACTGTAAGGACTTACCTGACAAATACTGTATTATTGCCATATTAAAGTCAATTGCAAAACACTCCACAAATGGCTAACGTTCCTCTTAGGAACTTCTCATATACATGTTTAGAAGGAAAAATAAGAAAATTCAGATACAAGACTTACATGTTTGCCATAAAGAGGCTTGACCTCAAAACAATTTTATGAAGATAGTTATGGTAGATGTCACATCGTCAATCCATTGTGATGGCACTAAAGAGTTTTTCTCATTGTGATGGCACTAAAGAGTCCCGCTCTTAGTTAGCCTAAAGGAAGAATGCACGTATAATAGGTTAAGGAGCTAAAATGCCCCAACTATAATTCTTGAATATGAACACTTATAGAGCAGATCAGGCCCTTCACAACCCCGCACTGGGCATAGGAACCTTAATCAAGTGTATCTCTCACTAGCATATATTTTCTCTCGCAAGAACAAGTCTCCACTTCTGTCCCTGGATCATCCTCCTCTTTTTCCACCAGTCTTTTACATTCTCCTTTACCTCCTCTCATTTGCAAGAAGCTCTAGAGTCCAATTAGAAGATAAGATCAAATCTGCCACTTAGCCCAAGTAGTTGATTCTGCACTAGGATGGTGCATTTAGCAGGAGTCTTGACGCTGCCTTCCGTCAAGATCTGACTAAGGCCAAATAGTGTGGCCGTTCCATGACCTTATTGCTGAGCGAAGATCGCACTTGTCCAATCGGTTGAGGCTTATGAGCTCGGTTGCCAGACTGCTCACGGGCCCGATCGCCTAGCCAGCCTGCAAGCATCACCATAACGTGACTCAGCTCCAAATTCCCTGCATAACCCCACGCCAGAGGCTCTGCAGACCCATGAGCCCGCTTGGTCTGCAGTCCAGCCACCCGCGTGCTAAAGCATCTTGCAATTTAGCATACGCAAGACTCCATGCCAAGGCTTCCACATGCCCTAGCACCCGCGCTGCTTCGTTCCAATGCATCAAGTCATCTGCATGCCCAAGCACCCACATCAAGTCATCTGTGTTCCCAAGCACCCGCATCAAGTCAGCGAGGCACCCAAGCACACACACCAAGTTCCTCTTTGCCCGACCCAAGCAATGCCGCACTATGCATAGCAGCCTTGTGCTGCCTCCACACCGTGCACACTTTTGCCCAGGCCACACAGTAGCATGATTCGCAACCTGTGCTAGCCTCCCGTCATGCATATTGTTTGCCCAAGCCCCATGGACTACTCGCCCGTGTCGATTTGTGCCATGCTCCATGCCAAGACACGAGGACTCACCATGCCTCCCATGTTCTTAGCCTTGCAGCAAATCATCTGGGCGCCGGCACCAACAGTCAAGTCCTCTATGTGACATGTCCACCTTAACCGTGCATGCCTTCCATCATGCACCAATTTGGGCAGCCAGCACAAAGGCCGGTGCCATCCCATGCCAGCCCCCGTGTTCATTGATCTACGGTGCTGATGGTATACTACTCAAAAGCATAAACTAATATTTCAAGAACAATCTGAGTGAAATGGCTAATAAGGAGTTGGAAGAGTTTTGACTATCTGGTGAAGAAGCAAAGCACACAGAAGTATTGTCAGGGCTTCAGCTTCAAACCGCAATACTAACATCCACATACCTTCAGAAATACATTCCAGTCACAGCTTGTGCACAAGGAGCTTGGAGAATTGAATTTCTGCCACAAATAATAACCAGAACACATTAAACTTTGCAGTGAACAAAAGTACCATTTTTAATCAAGTGTGTAGCAGGTCAATGTATGCTTCTTTCAATTATTTAGTGCTCACAAAAGAATGCAAAACTATTTCATGATAGTGAAACAGAAGAGTTGTCCATTTAAAACCATCGAAAGAGTGTTTGTGGCAATAACTGACATAGAAACAGGGCAAGATAGACGAGAATCAAATGTAAACATCTAAGGAGATACCTATAAAACTTGAAGAAAAAAATGTTCAGTTACATATTTTCATGGGCGGAACAAGCCACAGTACATTGAACAAAAGAACTGCATAGCATAGCCATTGTAACGTTATTTTATATAAACTGTACAACTCAGTACTGATTTTAGTAGCTTGATATTCTCACAACTCAAGGCACATGTAATGCAACAAGTTATTCTATATCATTCTTCATGATAATCTTTCTCATGAAGAGGAAGAATAAACAAATAAAAACAATTCAAGCTATTGATTAGTGTATTGCTCCTTTCTCAACTCAAGGCACATGCATTGCAACAATTTCTTTCTTCTTGCTTATATTTGAATCACAACAACCACTCCAAAGGGTGTGCATGCATCTCATAAATAATCAGATCGGAACACAGTACAAAGAAGTGCATCCCAAAGAGGCTTGGAAAGCATTCCACTAAGTTTTGTGCCGAAATTTTCCCATAACAGGAGGTACTTCTTGATTCTCAGACGGATAAAAAGGCTAGCTTCCAAGAAGAATGAATAATGTAGCTTAAATTTCATTAGCAAATCGCAAGTTCACTACAGAAAAGAGGATTAGTTGCACCTTAAGCATGCGTGGAACATCTCTTACAGACTTCAAAGTCTCCCGCAGTGCCGACATCACTTCTTCACAGCACAGGAAGAATGATATCTTATTCTGCATTAAAGAATCTAACCATAGAAGACAAATGGAGGCTAGGTATGAGAAAACATTTCAGACAGGGATACTGTACTGAGGCGACTGTTCAAAATTTCCAGGTCAAGTATAGGCCTCAAGAACCAGGTCCTGATTTAACAAAGATTAAATTCTTTATAACTGTTTAGGATATGGAGAGACAAATACACCAATGGGATCAAGACTTACCTCAATAAATGCCTCCCCATCGGCGTAACACACTAATTGACAACACCAATTTAGTCTTAGATATTGAAGATTATAAAAAAGAAACATGTTCTTGTACCTTATTGAACATACCAAAAACTGAGAACCTGCAGGTTAAGGACTTAACAGTCAAGTAATGAAGCATCCCCAATATTAGTCAACTCAGTCAAAAGCTTACCCTTCCTTTGACCTTCCTATTCCCATATGACTTGGGTGCTTATCGATCTGAAAAATTTGCAATGCCTCATGAGCAACAGCATCAAGCTTAAGAAACTTGTCACTGTGAGAGGATGTAAGAAACGCATAAGTTGTCTCATCCTTCTGTAATTTCGCTGCGAGTACAGAGCAGAAAAGCAGTACAATAAAAGTACTGTTTGGCAACCACAAGAATCAAAGGATACAGTGAGATTTGTGTGATGCAGTCGATGGTTATGGATGAGTTGCTATATTCATTTTGTTCATATGTATCAACGACCCTTTCATTCTCCAGGATTGCTAGAAGCCCCCCACCAGCACGAACTTGGACATCACTTCCAAGATCCACCATAGAATTAAGCTAACAATGAAGAGTGACATCCATTCAATAGTAGGAGAAATGGAGGAAGAGCACATGGCGATGTTGCACATACAAAAAAATTCATGAATGAAATGCTTATTTTAGACCATGGAAAACAGCAGCCTGCATAGCAAACTTAGGTACTGAAGATGATACGACAAAAACTTCAGCAATCAAAACAGTACTAAATGAAGAAAGATGCTAGCAGGTCAAAGGAACTTCTTAAGAGGCAAAGAACTTGTTAAAATGGCATCAAGGACATGCTTGTATCCATGTTAAGTTAGATTAACCACCAAAAAGGAGAAGGTATCAACTATTTTCTTGTATGCTAAGTTAAATTAGACCATCGAAAAAGAGGCAAAGAAGGTATCAACAACTCTACTCAAATCATACAAGAAAATAGGATCTCTTAATTAGAATGCCAAACCCAGCTCAAGAGTTACTAGTAATTCGCTTCTACCAATGGGCAATGTCCCTAAACCCTGAGAGATAAACATGCTCTTCCCGCTTTTCTTCGCCAAAGCAGAATCAGCGTGAAAAATCATTCATCACCCCCAATTTCTAATATAATACCTTTGAGGCAAAATGAAATGCATGATATACCAGTGACTGTTTCATTGTCATGATTTCAGTAATTAGTTCCAAATTGAAAAACATGCAAGTTCATATTTGCTGAGTTATCTACCTAGAGAGTCATCAAGGTTCATTGCTCTCCATGGATAAAACTGAGCTTTTTTCTCAATTTGGAATAAACATTAAAATCTTTCAAAGTTTCAAGAAAAGGGAAACTGTGTGAAACATTACAAGAGATAAAGAACTAACGGAACCATATATAAATCTTCTTACATTATCTATTCAAAATTGCTTTATTATGGTTTCATGTTAGAAGTATGGAACCAACTTCACCAAAAATGGCAAATTATGGATGTGTTTGCCCCTCGCATGGCAAACCGAACTGAACCAGTTCTCCTTTGTGGGGGAAAAAGAACAGTATCCATCCCCCAGTTGCATTTACGGTGCAATGCCTCTTTCACTGGAAACACACTTGCTGGTAAGTATGCATTCAATTCTCAGTCTCGCATCACTATAAGAACAAACAAAGATGTCATGGCGTGAAAGACCTTAATGAAAATAGGAGGTGCCTACATAATAACATGTCACCAGGTTTTATTCATATATATTTATTCATCTATGTCAGATACGCTTGCCTCTCCTATGGCAGCAAGATGTCATTGCGTGAAAGACTTTGATGCAAATAGGAGTATTTTTATAATTATGAACTTAAAAAGCGAAGGGGGGCAAAAAAAACTACGAACTTACAAAGCAAATTCTCTCCTTCACACTTAGTCCATCTTCCATCCCTGCAACTCTTAGATATTTCAATCTGCAGAGCAAAAATACAGATCACATTGTAAGGGGTCAATCAAAGGACAACTGATAGAGGAAGGTGGCAGAAGACACTAAAAGTTTACAAAAGGCGTGGAAAAGATGCTTCCAAAGCTCAAGCTTTAATTTGGTTTATGGCCAATGATGAGGAACCTATTTGGGAGCTTGCTTAGTTCAAACGTGGGCTAGTTTATTATTTACTTCCTATTTTCGGATTGGATTTTAGACTGATTTTTGGTATTTGTGTCTTGAGTCTAATTTGAGTCCAACTAGGCTAGTTTATTATAAATATTGAGTCCATGGATTGTCATGCCGGTGGCACGCGCCGTGCCGGTCCAGATGAGTGAAATTCACTCGTATTCACACTCTCTTTGGGCGACATCTTCAATAACACCTTCAAAAACAGATAGCATTCCAACAGAAAATTCATGAAAATTTTCAAACTTTTTTTTAACACCTTCAAATATGGACAAATACTAGTTTTCTAACTTCTCCACCAATTTGAATTAATTTTGATGTAAAATAACCCATTTATCAATTAATATGAAAATTATCGTAAGTAATTAACATAAAAAGTAACATCAGTAATTAACGTAAAAATTAACATGAATAAGTAATAAAAGAACTAAATAGCATCAGAAAGTAATATAATAACTAAAATGATTATTAACATGAAATTTTAAAATTTCATATGATACATTTAATTATTGGAAAGTTACCATTATTAGATAAAAAAGAATGCTAAAAACAATCATTATTAAATAAAAAAATGTTACTAATTACCATAATTAAATAAATAATAATAATAAATAACATACTATGAGGCTTATCATTGATAAATTAAAACCAATGATAAATAACATACCGATTTTTAGCCCGTCGACACTCACCTCCTCTATTTCTCTCCTTCTCTGACCTGCTAACTATTCGACCAGCCCCATCTATTTCGTTTCTCTGCTTATCTTCCTCTTCATGCTGCCCACCAATTCACCGGTCACTTCTCCTCTCTCTCCTCATTTTCTTTGCTTTTCCTCCCAGTACTCTCCTCTCCCTCTCCCCTTCTTTTTTTTCTCCCACACGTAGCCCGCTTTCACTCCTTACCTACTACTTTTTCTCCCACACGCAGCTCCGGCTCCTCTCCTCTAGCTCCTCCTTCCCTTCTGCTCCAACTCCTCTTCTCCGACTCCAGCTCCGTCTCCTCCTCTTCTCCGCCTCGTCCTCCCCTCCGGCTCCGGCTCCTCCTCTGCTCCGGCTCCTCCTTCCCTCCCGCTCTCTCCTCCCTCTTCTTTCTTCCCCTCCTCCCCTCTTCCTCTGTTTCTCTCCATCCCCTCTCTTTCTTCTCCTCCTCCGTCCCCTCCGGCTCCCCCTCTGCTCCGGGCTCCTCCATCCCTCCTACTCTCTCAAATCTCTTTCTTCCCCTTCTCCCTCTTCCTCTGTTTCTCTCCTCCCCTCCCTTTCTTCTCCTCCTCCCTCCTCTCTGCTCCGGGCTCCTCCTACGATCCAATACGTATCGAGTCTGTACAGGCCGATACGCTATGTATCGCCCGACACAACTCCAGCACCCCCTGATACCGATACGCGGGGGGGATGAGTCTTAGGCATCATATGCCTATAAATAGGGATGTAATAGCTTTCAATTAGATCTTGATGAATGAATAACTTGAAATTCCAGCAACCATTGCTCAAGAATTGTGTGATGCAACCTCTTCTCCAAGGTGTGATGCCAAGGAACCCTAGGTGTGACGTCTAGGTTTTACTTCTCTTTTACTCCACAACTTTACCCAAACCCTAGCTTGCTTTCATCTATTCTATCTCTAAAACCAAACCCTAATAGCGCCTTACCTCAAAATCCCTACGAAGCAGACCCTAAAACCCTAATTACTGTTCACGGGTACTGTTCAGAGCCCTTGAATAGCCATCTAAACCCTAAAAGCTCCTTTTTTGTCATCTTTTTGACGTTAGACTTGTTTCTACAAGATCCAACCGCTACAAATCAACCCTCTTGCTCTCTTTCTTCTATAATTTCGACATCGAAATGTTGTCCTACACCAATTTGGTATCAGAGACAGCAAAGAAACATGTCCACGCATTCGGGAAGATAGAGGAAGCTTAACATGCATTGAAAGGGATGAGTTGCTTCTTCAAATTGTAAGCCGACTTCAGGACTTTACAGTTCACGTAGGAAAGCTAGAGGGTCAAACTTCTCAATCGACCAGTGGAGGTGAAGATAATGAAGATAACAATGAAGAAGAAAAGGATGAACAACCAGTTCAATCCCCAAAATCTCCTCCAAAGGAGCAGATTTTGATTCCGCCACACCAAAACCCTAATTTTGATTGGGCACGAAATCTATTTGAGCGACCAAGGTATGAATCATATGATGCAGCATGAGATATCACGAAAAAGGTGAGGATGGAAGTCCCTGATTTCGAAGGAAAGGTAAATCCTACACTCTTTTGTGATAGGCTCTCTTCCATTGAAGAATACTTTGATTGGTATGATATGACAAAGATGAACCTAATGATGCTATTGTTGCCAAGCTCCCACCAGCCCTCGTTTACATGATGAGATTGAAGATACTATTGATCATGAGCTTGTATCTACAAACGGAAGCGGCCATCAAAAGTATCTTATTAAATGGAAGGGACGTCCACTTTCTGACTGCACTTGGATCACAGATGATGAGTTTAAGCACCTCAATCCTGAAATGTACGACCAATTCCATGCATTTAACCCATTGGGGTCGAGTTCTTTCAAGCCGGGGAGAGATGATAGAGGAAGGTGACAGAAGACATTAAAAGTTTACAAAATGCGTGGAAAAGATGCTTCCAAAGCTCAAGCTTTAATTTGGTTTATGGCCAATGATGAGGAACCTATTTGGGAGATTGCTTAGTTCAAACGTAGACTAGTTTATTATTTACTTCCTATTTTCGGATTGGATTTTAGACTGATTTTTTGTATTTGTGTCTTGAGTTTAATTTGAGTCCAGCTAGACTAGTTTATTATAAGTATTGAGTCTTGTTTGAGTACTAATAGGAGTCCAAGTCTATTATGAGTCTTAGGCATCATATGCCTATAAATATGGATGTAATAGCTTTCAATTAGATCTTGATGAATGAACTTGAAATTCCAGCAACTATCGCTCAAGTGTGATGCAACCTCTTCTCCAAGGTGTGATGCCAAGGAACCTTAGGTGTGACGTCTAGGTTTTACTTCTCTTTTACTCAACTTTTCCCAAACCCTAGCTTTCTTTCATCTATTCTTTCTCCATAACCAAACCCTAATAGCATCTTACCTCAAAATCCCTACAAAGCATACCCTAAAACCCTAATTACTGTTCACGGATACTGTTCAGGGCTTCTAAACCGTAATTACTGTTCACATGTACTGTTCACAGCCCTTGAACAGCCATCTAAACCCTAAAAGCTCCTCTTTTTGTCATCTTCTTGACATTAGACTTGTTTCTACAAGATCCAACCGCTACAAATCAACCCTCTTGCTCTCTTTCTTCTATAATTTCGACATCGAACCGCTGTCCTACATCAATTTTGCATGGAAATCATTGAAATTATGGACGATAGAGGTTTCATAAACATACATGCTACATGTAGCACAAGATAAAGCTATGTATAACCTTCGTGGACAACTATAGCATAATCAACAAGCAAGGTTGAGAATGAAATTATCAGCATTAGCTACCCCTAATTGGAATAACAAAGAAGCATAGAAAGTTTTTAATGTAAAATACCTCCAAAGTGTTGAAACACAATCAAGATTCATATAAACTGTAAAGCAGAATAAAGGGAGCCAAGGTGGTAACCAGTATTGAACTCTAAAGCTATCACCAATAGCTGGTAAATCATGTGCCCTGTGAAGTTCACACTTAAAGCACAGCTAAATTGCAAAGAGAATATTCCTTGCATCTGTATTTCAGTTGCTCACATTCATTGGGAACAAAAAAAACATGCACCTATTCTATCTCCAGACACCTGCACGAGTAACTGGATTACAAATTCAGAACTACATAGAGCACTCACCTGACAATAGGATCATAAGAACCTCAGGCCCTCGTGCAATTTCACCCATAGACCATAATTCCATATATATTTAACAAAGACAAAAGTAGTAAGATAATTAGTAGAAGAATTTTGGTTAATCTCATAAGGCCTACTATCGGAAGGTGTCTCAAAGTCATTAGCAGTGGTAGGTAATGGTTTTCATGAGAGGCTATATCCAATTATGGACTCAAATAGGATGTGCAAAAAAGGTGAATGTAAAGAATGAAAGACCGCCCTGACTATATGACGTCCACAATATACACTGAAAGACCACACTGACAGCATGCCATCGATAATAAGCACTTTTATACTTCCTCCACCCAGCTACGACTCTAATAGAATATATAACTTCATCTATTTATAAGCCCTATAATTTTCCTGCTATGAGCTAATAGTTCCCACCTGTCTGTTCTTGATGTAAAAAGGAATGGAGGCTAGAAGTTTGTAGTCTAAGGTGCAAAAACTCGAAAGCAAAAAATCCATAGGAACCCAAGTAGCTTTAGAGAAAACATCAAATATTACTAAAAGGGACCTGTGCTCTCTTATTACAAAAAGCTCATATATTACCAAGAAAGCCACAGGAGTAAACTCTAGAATATATTTTGCTCAATGTAGCCATCTCAGCTCCAGAAAAGCACCAAGATAATGAAAAAGTGTGATGAGGAAAGAAAAAAGCAGTTAACCACTTTTCAATAGCTCAAATTTTTTGCTTCCACAGAAGGAATCACTAGATGACTCCACTCAAAAAAAAACTACACACCTATGACATGCTTGTTCATAGCTGAATATTGAACTTCGTATAAGCTTCACTTCTGTTGTACCCCTGGAACCTGTATCATCTTTTTGTAAAATAAGCTAGATAGATGCGTCAGTATTTCACATGGCTTAGTTACTGAGGGACAAACCACTTTGTTGTAACGCGGCTAAAAGTGATTCTTCAGTTTTAGTGCTAGCATATATGATCGAGGGGTTAGCTTGATATTTCACTGGAGAAAAAACAAAGCAGAATACTGTAATACAAACAAATGTAGATCAAGTCAAGAACAAGAAGTGGCATTAAATGACAAAAAAACATACTAAAAAGTTCAATCAGCAATGACAAAAGCAACAAGATAATTAAATATATATCCTCGCAAGGAGTGAAGCTAATACCGAGATCAATCAAGGGAAATTCACCCTGCCCATCCTCCCAAACTTCCAAGACAAAAAGTTGACAAGTGTTAGAATCATAGTACGCCACGCCAACTCTGGAAAGAAGGTGAACAGCCATGATCCAAAAGCATAAGATATGAAAGATGATGTCGGATATCTTTAATCAGCTACAAACATGTAACATTCTCCTTAAGGTAACATGCATTGTTCAAGAACTTCAAATCTAAAAAATGCTCACTCACTAAATGAAATACTCGTTCGTGCATTAAAACAAAAAATGCAAAGGGATGAGAAATCATCATACAGGCTGCATTTATAGGTTCAACTTCTAAGTCGACAATCTTTTATGCTTGGAACTCAGACCATAATATTGCAATATACTAACCTATCTATCAACAGAACAGATAATTCGTTCTTAATAGACAATAAACTACTCCTGTATGCATCAAAATAGTGATAAACCCAAAAACTATGTACCCCTTCCACAGTTACAAAACTTCTTGAACAAAAGAGATAGGGCAGGTTGTTTCAATGTATACCATACCTATGACCTTGCATAACGCATGCCATGTACACCTGCAGACAAAACAAAAGCCAACTAATCATCCCAAAGACCTGATCAATGGACGAGAAGTTTTCTTGATTCTTATTTCAAAACAAAGAATCATGAGAAACCTTCCGCTATGGAAAGAAGAAAGAAATTGGCTAAAGAAGTAGGGGTTTCCCGTGTGTCGACAATCCAGGGCATGCATTCCACCATTGCACCCAAGAATCCAAAATAAGGTAGGGAAGGAGGCATTTCAAGATCGTGTATCCATCTTTGCATCAAGAATCGAAAGCAGGACTAAGCGGAATTAGGTTTTGGGTTTTGGACGCGATCCCGAGATCAAAGGCCATCGATCGATCGATCGAACTGAAACGTGAAACGATGACGAGAATTGAATAGATTGAGACAGGGATCGCCGGAGTTACCTGTGATTCGACCTCTGTCTCGGCGACCTCTTCCTCCATTCCTCTCCACCGGAGCTCCGCTCCGAAAGCTAGAGAGAGAGCGTTCTTCGCGATTTGAACTTTTGAGAACGAACGGGGGAACCTTTGTTTGGGTACATGGCACGTGGCGTGTATATTGTACATGCCTACGTGGGATTCTGATTGGGGGTACATGCCACGTAGGCAATGCACATGTTACGTGGCAATGCACATGCCTACGTGGCCACCCACTTTCATAGTAAAATAATGAATAAAGATTCATGCACATGGACAGGTGACATGTGTAATGCACATTGCTATCTATCGGTAGTCAAGTACCAATTCTTTCATCTATTCTATACTTGGTTACCGATTGAACTTATCGGTAGTGGGCTACCGATAGGATAGACCCATTACAGATGGGATAGATGAAAGAATCGGTAGTAGGCTACCGATTGGATGTATCGATAGTGGGATAGCTTCATCTATCTCATCGGTAGCCCACTACCGATGGGGGCTATCGATAGGATAGATCAAAGAATCGGTACTTTGACTATCGATCGTAGCATGTGTAATTGTCAGCATACGCACAAATCAGTGCTCTAAAATAATAGTATATAATATTATGGGTATTGGGTTAACGGGAACCTCATTGTCGCCCTCTCCTCACCTCCCTCCTCCAACCATCGTCAACCTCGCCGTCGACGTCGCCCTCTTCTCATCTCCCGCCTCCGCCCAACACGAACCTCGCCATCGCTCTCTCCTCATCTCCCGCATCCAGGCGTCGGGAACCACGCCGTTGCTCTCTCCTCACCTCCCGCCTCCGCCCATCGTTAACCTCGACGTCGTCGTCGCCCTCTCCTCATATCCCGCCTCCAACCATTGCGAACCTCGTCATCGCTCTCTCCTCACCTCCCGCCTCCGGGCATCGAGAACATTGTCGTCGCTCTCCTCACCTCCCTCCTTCGCCCGTCCTGAAGCTCGTCGTCGCCCTCTCCTCACATCCCCACCTCCATCCAGTTTTGAACCAAAGCCAGATATATGGAAGTTGGAAATATATGCTGAAATTAATGACGTGGCAGTGGAGACCCGGTCAAACCAACTTGAGCGATGGATCGGTTTTGAGTCCGATAGATCGCTTGGATGACATCATTAGTACGGAATTTAGGGAAATTAGAGTTTAACATCAGTTATGACTCCTAATTCTGGGATTAAATGTTTCTATTATATAAATGGGTTATTCTAGCCGAAAATGAGGATACTTTGGACCACTTTTGGAGGAGAAAGGCTAGGGTTTTGAAGATGGAGATTTTTCCGCAGGGATCGACGGCTTCCTTCGCAACACCTATGGATTTTTCCCAGAAGATGAGTAACTAATTCTTAAACTTAGGGATCTCATGAAACCCTAATGTAACTTTTGATTTTCTTTGGTTTGATTCTTGTAAACTTCTTCTCAACATGATGTCATAAATATGGTTTTAATGATTAGATATTTGAGGGAACAGAGTTCTTTCGAAGTATTTTCAGTCGTATAAGCTTTATGTGATTATTTATACAGATTTATGAGATGGTTTTCATATGATTTATGGTTTGTTTTTGAGATAGGTTATGCTATGCTAGGATAGGTTGTGCTAAGGTCATTAGGAGTAGTATAACTTAAAGTAATCGTAGAATCGAAGACAACCTATGCCAAGAAAGATAGGCTATGTCGTTAGGAACATAAATCTTATTTTAGGGATTCATGTGACCTTGTAGCCATATGATCCATAATGTTGAGAGAAGGAAATAAGAGGATAACTAGAGAAGATTGAAAGTGAAGCTAGGGTGGATTGAGTAATCCCTAGGTAATTCTTAACTTGGTTCAAATCCTGATGACTTTACTTGCTTTCTTAGATAATTTTTAGATAATTCAACCCACATTTTCATTACTTCGCTTAGGAATCAGTTTCAAGAATTGATTTTGATTTCCAACGTTTTCCATGTGGATCGACTCCGAACTTCACAACTAGTCTATCATGTAGGATAGTGATAGAATAAGAATTATATTTTGATTGGAGTTTGTTATGATTTAACAAAACGCTTTTAGTTGGAATTTAAAATTTTAAAACTTCCAAGTGAATAGGGATTCAATATAGAGAATTTGTTGATTGAACAAGGCAAGACGTGATCAACCTTATAAGGAGCAATAACGGTTAACCTGCATTAATTCATATCCCCTAAGTTTCTTTATACATATTTTCTAAGTTTGTTTTATATAAACCTGCATTAATTCATATCAACCTAAATTCTATTAATATTATCTTATGCAATATGCAAAGACTTATATTTATATCTTATATCTTATGCAATATGCAAAGACTTATATTTATATTTATTTTATATACCCTAAGTTAGACTTATAATATTTTATTTTATATTTTATTGGCTATGTTTTATGATGGCAGTGACCAAAAAGCTATGACCAACCTTCGAACCCTGGACCACCTACGGGTCAACACAGCCATCTAACCAGATAAACTACATGGAGCTTGTTAAGATTTTATATTAACAATAACTAAAAATTGTGCCAGGGGCACAGGTGAGTACTAGTTCCCTGTATCGAAGAATGACATAAAATCACATTAAAGTATGATATAAACAGGGAAGTTATTGGGAAAGCTCCAATAAGCAATGACCCTTCTCGTGGTCATCCCTCCTCTCTCTGAGAGCCGGCGAACTCCGGCGGTGAGGTCCGGCACTGGTGAGCGCACACACCACCATCCTTGTCATCGTTCTTTCCGTTTTATTACATATATGATTTGCAAGTATCACTAGCTTTATATCACAAAAATAAGGAGATTCCAACCAATTCTTCTCATTAAACTAAGCAAATAATAATTACAGATAGAAATCTTATGGATATCAATTGGGTCATTTTTGAATTAAGGCTCTAAAAGGTTTCGCCCAGGTAGGATCATTTTCACTTTTGGCCCAACCAAGGCCGAACGATGGCCTGATAGACCTAAAACAATCGGCCTTAGAGTCAGGTTTGGACCACCCATGTTTGAAGTCGGGCCAAGCCCAATTTTTATTCCGTTGCAAATTTCGTTTTCGACAATCAAACTAGAATTCTTTCCTAAATTAAATCGATTCAAACATTAAGGAAATAAAATTGCTGGAATTATTGTTTTGATGTAAATTACAATGAACACATTCATAATTTCATGTAGCTAGAGACAATGGGTTCTTCTTTATTTCTAGCGAGCTCATGAGCCAAATTGGGGTGAATCCTAAGAAACGAGTATCCAAATTCGCTGGTCATATTATTGGATTTTTTTTGCTTTTTTTTTATCCAAAACTGGTATATAAGGTCAAAATGTTATGATTGAAATAGAAACATATTAGTCAGAATATTGAACGTTTTACCATGTTTAATGGCCTCCATTCAAATTTATCAACAAACTAAAATAGATCCTATCTCCGTAAGTCTTTAAAATGGGCCCATATAAATTTCCAGCCCAAGAGTAAGCCCAATGAATTGGACACACCCGATGGCTTTCATCCAAAAGATGAGTTGCTAATTCTTGTACTTAGGATTATTTATGAAACCCTAGTGTAGTTTTGGTTTTTCTTTAGTTGGATTCTTGTGAACTTCTCGATACATGATCTCATGAATATAGTTTTATTGTTAATAGAGTTGAGGGAACAGAGTTCCTTGACGTATTTTCAGTCCTACATGATTTCTGTGATTGATTGTAGAGATTCATAGGATGGTTTTCATGTGATTTATAGTTTGCTAGTGAGATAGGCTATGCTAAGTAGGATAGGTTGTGCTAAGGTCATTAGGAGTAGTATAACTTAAAGTAATTGTAGGACCGAAGACAATCTATGCCGAGCAAAGATAGGCTATGCCGTTAGGAACATAATGGGATTCATGTGAACTTGTAGCCATATAATCCATAATGTTGAGAGAAGAGAACAAGAGGATAACTAGAGAAGATTGAAGGCGAAACTAGGGCAGATTGAGTAATTCCTAAGTCACTTATCCATTGATTCAAATTGATCAACATTTTATTTCTTTTCTTCATTAGTTTAATCTATTCTATCTTTGATTCTTTTCTTTAGTTTTAGGGTTTTGAGAATTGATTCCAGTTTCCAACGTTTTCTCTGTGGATCGACTCCCGACTTCACCGCTATTTCTACCTAGTAGTGTAGTGATTGAATAAGGATTATAAATTTAATATTTGATTGAGTTTGCAACGTTTTAACGACAACGTTTGTAAGCGATCAATAGCTCTACATGGCGGCCACCAATGAGGCCTTGTCGATCACCGGGCCGCCGGGTCGTAGAGCGAGCTAAGAGCATCCACATCAGAATCTGTAAAAGAGCCATTTACTGTATTTTAGAGTAGCTACAGTAACAATGGGTCAAAAAAATCAACTCCATCAGCTCTTGTCCAGGTACTGTATTTTAGAGATGTGCTACAGTGATACTCTAGATGTGGAGTATCACTGTAGCAACTGTAAACCAATTTTTAATAATAAAAAACTTATTCTACTCTTGTTTTTATTATCTTCCGATTTCTGTTCCTCGCTATTTCTGTTCCTATTTCTAACGAGAAGGAAGAGCTGGGGAAGAAGGAAGTACACGAGAAGAAAAAAGAGTTGGGAGAGAAGGAAGTAACCCAGAAAACCACCCTTCTTGACAAGAAGAAAGAGGTAGAAGAGAAAGAAGAAGTGCCACAGAGATACCCGACAACTTATGAGAAGAAGAAACAGCAAGAAGAGAAGGAAATGCAGCGAAAAGCTCCCAAACCTAAACCTTATGAAGTGAAAGAAGAAGAAGAAAAAGAGAAAGAAGAGAAGCCCAAGAGATCTGAAAATGGTGAGAGACATCCAGTTGGGATGAGCAAGTGGGAAAGTGTCGTCTGAAAATGGATAGATGAGGAAAACTAGCATGGGATGGTGGACAATTTGCTGGAGAAGATGAAGATCGATAAGCACAAAACAGTGATTGGTGTGGCCTTGGTGGCTTTCACTGCTGGATTTTATGTGTCCCACAAGCTCAGAACAAGAGGAACATAAGATTGGCACTATTAATAATACTGTAGCTTCAATATGGATCACCTGCAAAACTTCAAAGTGGGAAGATGTAGCACTTATCTGATCATGATGTTCTACAGAATAGGAATGCATGTATGTGGCTTTTAATAATTCTGTAAAATAATCGTAGCAAAGACGTTGATGGCCTTGTAGAGGATCGTGTTCAATGAAACGTCGTCAACTAAAACCTTTGCATGATGTTGATCCTCTTTCCTTCTCCGTGATATGCCTTTCTGCTTCTAAGACTAATAGATCTTCAAATTCTTCCTCGGATGATGAGTTTGAGGATAAGTCGTCGATAATTTTTTGAATACGATTGTAGATGAAACTCATTATGTAAATGGAAATATAGATCGATAGAGAGAGAAATGAATTTGAGAGGAAAGAAAATGAGGGAGAAAATTATTCTCATATGATATCTTCAATGCAATATATTGCAATTTATAGTGAGTGAATATAATCATTTAGATTTCATTGTTGAAAATATAGCTGTTTAAAACTACTGTTCAAAATATAGCCGTTGAGATTTTGAAAATTAGAAATATAGTCGTTGAAAAATGATCGTTTGAAAAATGATTGTTGCTAAAACGGCCTTCGTGATTTAGCCGTTGGAATATCAACATGAGTTAAGGTTTATTATATTACCATTATGAAATTTTAATATTTTAAAAAATAATATATTACTATGATATAATTAATGCAACATATTACTGTTGTTGTCAAATATATTTATCAATGTATAATATGACCAATGGATAACAAATAGAAAATATAAAGAATGAATGAAGATATTAATATCAATCTTATAAGGAGCAAAAACGGTTACAACCGTTTACCACCTATTAGTTTATTTACATGTACATTTTCCTAAGTTAACTTTATATATTTTTATCATCTTCCCTAGGTTAGTTTTAAATATACATCCTTATAATCATAAGCTTGGAGATTAGTTTTAAATATACATACTTATCTACCTTATAAGATCTAAGGTAGTTACTTTTATAAACTTATATACACTTGGCATACACGTGATATAAAATTATAATTAAATAAACAAAAAAAAGGATAGTGACTGATATGATGTAAGTTATAATAGAGATAGTGGGGGCGGGCAGTTAGCCGGGCCAGGTGGCACGGGTCCACCATCTAGTTTAAATATAATAGAGAATGATTAGAGTATCTGATGTAGAATGATATTGGATAGAGAATTTGTAAACTAGAGAAATGATTTTTTTTTTATATATTTTAGAGAATCTGTCAGGAAGAGATAACGTAGATGCTCTCATATCGTCGCTCCTGTGGTGGTAACTGCTGGTAAAGTACATCTCATTGTGTTAGCACGTGCGAAGGGACCACTAGTATACAAGTTACTCTAAACCCTTTCTCTCGCTCTCGTGCCCGCGCGCGATCTCTCTCGTTTCTTCTCCCCCGCTCGCTATCGCGCCGGCCCCTCCCCTTCTCCGGAGCTTCTTCGCCACCATCGCCGGCCACCGTTTCCTCCCTAGCTCTCCCTCACCTCTCTCGAGCCTCGGAACCTCTTTCCCCTCAGATCCGACTCTCTCTCCTACTTCCCTCTCTCCCGAGGTCGCCGAAAAACCTTCCTCCTCGCCGATCGACGAGCTCCGCCAGCCATATCGCGTCACCTATTCGCCGCCGCCAAGCTTCAACACCTGGAACGGCATCGGGAAGCTCAGATCCGACTCTCCCTCCTCTTCCCCGAGCTGCAAAGTAGGGTTTCTTACGTAGGTCTTTGTTTTCTCTCATCTAGATTGTTCTTCCATGCATGCTCTTCACCTGATTAGAGTTTCATAGGATTTGATTGAGATTTGATCGAGTTTTCATCGACTTTGGTTTTTCGGGTACTGTAGCAATCAGAAATTAGGTGTTTTTCTCGGATTTTGATGTTTTTAGCAGCGTCCGTATTCCTCTCCTCTCTCTCTCTCTCTTCTGCTGCGATCTCTATATTCCTCCAACAAACTTAAATCTCTCTTGTGTTTTTAGCACTCTCTACTATATATTGTTCTACCCTCGATAGAAAATTCTGGTTTCTTTTGAACTTTTGATTACGCATCCTAACATGGTTTCTTTTGAAATTCTGGTTTTTTTTTTTCCTTCACGAATTAAGCCGAAGCTACTCAGTCCAGCCTGTTGCATTATGGAGAACATCAAGGCTGCAAAAAGGAAGCAACGAAGGAAGCAACGATCGAGAGCTGGAAAGAAGAATGCTAAGGTGAAGCCAACTGAGGATCATGTATATTTTCCTCATGAAATCATAGTTGAGATACTTCTCCGGCTTCCAGCAAAATCTCTTGCAAGATTTAGGTGTGTATGTAAGTCGTGGAATTCCCTAATTGATGACCCTTCGTTTATGGATGCACATCACCGAGAAAGAGCTGCCAACAAGTCCATCATCTCCAAGATGGATTTTCGTGGCAATCGGCGACAGTCATATATGGTAAAACGTGATTTTGATGAGGGAGTCAGTGAGGAGTTCCCTGTGGCTAAACGTCCGGTTGATGAGTGGTGTATATCAAACTTTGCCAACGGATTAACTTGTTTATGTGGACAATTGGCTAGTTATTTATTGAATCCTTTGACATGGGAGGTTGTAATGCTACCAATGTCCTGCCTTGGAGACGAATATGTTGTGGGTCTGGGATTCAGCACCTGTACAAGCGAATACAAGGTGGTCAGAAAGCATGGATGTACATGGGAGATCCTTACACTTGGCCCCAATGAACGGATCATTACCAAAGAAAATGATTTCGACAGAATCGATCCTAGATCGGTTTTCGTGCATGGAGCACTACATTGGCAGTTTGAAAGACATGATGATGAAAGTAATAAAAGCATTACAAGTATTATCTTGTTGAATATGGATGATGAAAAGTTTGACCTTTTTCCAACCCCTACAGCGTGTCGCGGTTCTGTGTTGGAGCTGGTTGAGTTGGATGAGCATCTTTGTCTGGTTGCAAAGATCATCAGGAAGGGAGGTCTAATGGAAATATGGAAGATGAAAGATTACGTGAATCGAGTCTGGACCAAAGAATACAGTATAAACGTGCTAGCAAGCAAAGGATATCCCATGCCACAATATCCGCTTGCCACTCTAGGCTCGCGGAATGGGTATATTGTATTTTTATTTGCCAATGGTGTCCTTTGTTATGATCCGCAGAAGAAAACCTTTGAGAGTCCACGCTATCGAATTGACGGGGAATGTTATTTGTACACGGAAAGCCTTCTCTCACTTAAGAATTGGATCAAATGAGATCATCTAATGTAACGATCAAATATTTTTATCTTTAGTTTCTACTTCTTTCCTATGTTCTTGAGCAGATTTGTTAGATATTCATTATATTGGATGCGTTGCTTACCATCCTTTTTTTTGTTGGATATATATTACTTTGTAATCTAGGACTATTTCTTAGGGAATCCTTCTTTCTTGACGAAAAGATTTAATTGAAATGTTCCAAAGTATTGTTGTTCCTATCTTATATCCATCAATAATGCTTGTAAGAGGTCCCCATATCATTTTTGTACTTGTACCATATTGCAAGTACTATTGAATTACATTTCTTCACATAGGAATTTAAATAAAGACCTCCATAATGTTTTCAGTAATGTCTTTAGAAGCTTGGTTTATCATGTTTTTTCCCCAATGCTGGCAAAAGGTTTCTATCGTCTGTGCCTTTCGACAAGGTGTTACAAAATGGATAATCTATTCAGAAAAGTAGGTTTTATCTACGTTTTAAAACCTCTGCACTCTGGAAAGCATCAAGAGAATGATCAAGTGTAATTTTGACAATGTGGGATGTGAATCCGTGTACTGTGCACACTAGCATAAATCTTGAAGGAGTACATGATCTGGACTTTTCATGAAGCTATTTGGTAGCTGTTGTTATGAATCTTGCTATATTTATCATCTTGCTTACCTTATATGATGTTGCTCTGTTTTTTTTTCTAAACTTTCACATGAGATTCTTATTCATCAAGCTGACGAGCTGCACTCAAAAGCAACGAAATAAAATTCTATTCAGAAAGAAATAAGCTGATGAGCGGTTTCTGGACATGTTTCTTGCTTCAAGTAGGCTTCCTACACAACATTGTTTGTCTCTCATACACTTGATTCATTAAGGTCACTTGCTCTCCCAATTCCTGCTACAAAGAAGAAGGAAAACATAAATAGCATGTACACTACAAACCATTCCAGTAACCTGAGAACCATTAAAACATGGCAAATGGAGGTTGTGACAAAATACATATTGTTATCAGTAGACCATAATAAGGTGGGCAGGAGGAGAAACAGGTAGCAGTAGCTTCTTGAACTGATTCTTAACCCTTTGCTTTGCAAGAGAGAGAACCCTGGGATTGTTACCATTACCATAATATAGATGCTTTTCATCTTAAAGTCCACTCGTTTCCCAATGATCCAATCGAGAATCTTGCAATGCCTGCTTGCCTGAGCATCTGGTTGGCTTTCATTTCACATTTCATCCGCTCTCTTTGGCCTGAGCTCCGCTCAAGCATCCACCCGCCACCGCCAAAACCCCAATCAAGCTTGTCACCACCAAATACGAAGTGAGGGGGTTGAGCAAGTGCTTTGCCTGAGGCACAGGGAGACCATTTGATCCCATTTGGAAGGCAGTGGCATCCATTCACAGGCAATTTGCTCATCTACAAAAGTTGGTGAACAAAATCAACTTCCCAGCATGTGTAATGCAAACATGTCTCAACTTAATTCAGCCAGTACAAACACAAAAGGAGATCCTTGCACATTTTTGTGCCTTCCACAATCTCAACCAGATGGGCTGAACCAGCAAATAACAGAAGAGTTTAAACTGCTGAATACTTGGCGTCTAACTACTTCCTAAGAGGCAAAATAACTAAATGATATTAAGAAAGATGAGGGAAAAGGAGAAGGTATTCCAGACAAAGGGCAAATATAAAAAAGGCATACACCTAAAAGAAAAAACGCAAGCGAGCAATTCTGCAAAGAAGCATGAATCATCTGCA
This sequence comes from Narthecium ossifragum, assembly GCA_963920575.1. Classification (NCBI taxonomy): domain Eukaryota; kingdom Viridiplantae; phylum Streptophyta; class Magnoliopsida; order Dioscoreales; family Nartheciaceae; genus Narthecium; species Narthecium ossifragum. The sequence continues at coordinate 21,777,235 of OY986972.1, forward strand.
TGCAAAGTGTGGCCTCTCAAACCCCATCCTGGCATATTGAAAGTTTATTTGCTTTTACAATTTTGGAGCAGTTCATAAGTATTTGGTTTGACCGTTCTTAATATACTCACAATCCTAGCATGATGATTGAAAATGACAGCAACAGATGATAAGGTACAGTTGTAAGAACAGAAGCAAGACTGTAAACAAATAAAATTAGGTGACTGATCATCAAGAAGGTCCCCAAGACCTTACATTATGGACATCCATATCCTCATGGAATCATTGTAGTTCAAAATTTTCAGCACGCCATGTTTCGATGTGGGACCATATTTTCTATCATAGGCACACAAAACTTTTGCAGTTAGCGAGTACTTAATGAGCTTTTGAAATTTTAGACACTTCGATGATAACAAAAGACAACTGGTGTTTTCACAATTTTCCCAGGCTTTTCGTAGCATCTTTTACAAGGTAGAAGATGATACGTTCAGAAAATTTGATGACCGAAGAAAATAAGTGCGTTGCTTGTGCTTGCAAGAAAAAAAGCCGGCCTCAGACTTTGTTACAACAATGTACACAGGATGGCACCTAGAGTTGTTTGAAAATTTTGCCTTTAATCCTTGTACAATTCAAGTGTGCAAGGTTACTCCTATCGCTCTTTAATACAGTAGATATGTACTACATAGGAAAGGACAAAGGATATGGTACTGTCTGCAATAACAGATGAGAAATGTTTGAAGGTAAAATCAATTCCAGTACATTCACTCAGCCGGCTACAATAATATAGGGGGGAAAAATAACTGAGGTTGATATTGCATAGGCCATCTATATAAGCAATTTTTTCCTTACAGAAAATGATAAGAACAAGAAGAGAGAATTACTATACAGGGATGAAGAGAAATTAGTATACAAGAATGAAGATATGACTTTATACTGCTCCAAGAATTAATTACCTCATGTCCTCAATCCAATTTCAGTATTCAAAAGAGTGTCATGTACATAATCCTGAAGTAAGGACTCTATTCAATCAATTAAGTTGAGGAAGAAAAGAATGGAATCAAATGCAATAAGAATGCCCCTAAGAATTTAATCACTTGAGGAACCAAGCTTTACCTAGTCTCCACGTAAAGACATGGAACTGAGACAGAACATACTCAGCTGGACGCTTCAACTTTAAACAGTTTGAAGTCATTCATGCCAATGGAATATGGTGGATGCTTGTCTAGCTTCCATCATCTCCAACCGCAGAAGGTCTAACAAGACGTGCATCATCTGTTTCTAGATGAGACCTGTCTGCTACTACAAAATTCCTTACATTTCCCTTTACCTCGATCCAGCTCTTTCCAGGAGATTTTCTCACATGATGGCTTCTCATCAACTTCCTTTGTTTCACGACATCATCCCAACAGTTAGAAGAGGCAAATATATTGCATAACAGGACATGAGCTCTAGAGTTGGAAGGGTCCATCTTTAGAATCCTTTCAGCTACTCTCTTTCCAATATCCACATTCTTGTGAACACACTGCATGCAGCTAGCAGCCACATTACAATATCTGGTTCAAAGGCCATCTGACCAATAAATCTTTCAGTCTCGCTTAACCTGCCAGCACAGGCAAGCAAATCAACTACACAAGGACAATGCTCTCTCGTAGGTACCATGCCATATTCAGATTGCATTCTTTTATGGCAAAATAGCCCTTCATGTACCAAGCCATCACGGCTGCAAGATGTAAGAACGCGAACAAGAGTTACTTGAATTGGCTTAACCCCCAAGCTCTGCATTTCCTTGAAAAGCTCTAGAGCTTCACTCCATACACAAATTCAATCAAACTGCTCCATGAAAATACATCACAATCATTTCGAACCAACTCAAACAACTTCCTGCCATCATCCAAGCTTACACATTTGACGTATGCGTCAATCAGACTATTAGTCATAGCCATGAATCTGCATCACAATTTCGAGATACTCCATGTAAGCACTATCACTTAACATACTACTTAAAGTGATTTGATTGACCTTTTTGTTCGAATAAAACATTGCTTTTGACAAACAAAATATCTCTTCTCTGGTTGTTTGTGCTGCAAACCTGCAAGCATGCTGAAAAGATCGTGTTCCATGAGATAAAACCTTGGTTGCTCTTCATTTCTTCGTAGAGCGCAAATGTCGTGGTCAGATCCGAACACTTACTGTACATAGCAAGCAAGCTGTACAAAGAAGCAGGGCACGTGCAAGTGCAAAGCAAGCAACGAACAGTAATGCCATCAGGTTGCAGCCCCAAACCCCTTAGCTCCAAAAAGAATAGCATCACTTCACTCATAAAACCACCATAAGCAAATGCACCAATGATTGAATTCCATGAAACCAAGTCAGGCATTTTTATTTGATAAAATGCTTTTTTTGCATAATTTAAGCTCCCACACCTAGCATACATGTCACTCAAGGAACAGCCAGAATTTTTCATCACTCTCAAGTCCATACTTTACACAAAGACCATGTAACTGCTCTCCAAAGTCCAAACGAGGTAGAATACGACGAGCGCTAAACACACTACCAAAATGGAATTCATTTGGGTGGTGAACACCAGTTCTCAACATTTTTTTGAATAGAAGAAGTGCTTCCAGCCCATGACCCTGTTGGGCAAAACCGGCATGATTGAACCCCGAGAGACCAAATCCTTCTCTTTAATACTCTTGAACAAAACCAAAGAATCATCAGCTCAGTCACACTTCGAATACATCAGAACAAGTGCATTGCTAACAAGAAGATCAGGCTCGAAATCCAACTTCAGGACATGCCAATGCAACTGCTTTCCGGGCTCCAAGTCCCCCAAGCCTGAGGAAACTCTGACTACATTTCCCAATGAGAATTTATCCTGTAAAAAACCTGATCTCAGCATCCCGAGATAAAAGCCTATAGCCTACAAATCCCTCCGGCCCTGAGAGAACCCCAAAATCATCGCACTCCATGAAACAAGATTCTACTCAGGCATTGCGTCAAACAGGCGGAGCGCACGTCCAGTCGTCCAGAGCGCCACATTTGACAAAGACGGTGAAAATGTGGTTGTGAAGGACGACATCAGAGGGGTCCTGGGAGGTAGAGATGTGGCAGTGGACAAGGAGGGTGTGGCTGAAGGAGCGAAGAGACAAGGCAGCGTGGAGGAGGTAGGCATAGGTGCTGGGATAGAGGTGGAAGAGAGGGAACTCCCAACGGAGAGTGTCGAAGGCTTGGAGGGCTTCAGAGAAGCGCCAGAAATGGCTGATGAGGTCGTTGGAGGACTGCTGGGTTTTGAAAGGATGAGAGGTGGCGGGAAGCCGTTGATGGTGTTTGAACTTGGAGATCATTGTTTTCCATAGCCGGGACCCCCCTGGGTGGTGTCACGGGGCGTAAGTGGGGACAGATTTTCGCCTTTGCCAAGAGCAGGGGTGAGAATTCGATAAATATCGAATCGAAATATCGAATATCAAAATTCCATGATTTAAAAACCGAACCGAACCGAATTCATGAAAAAACCGAACCGAACCGAACCGAAAAAACCGAAATAATTCGTAATTTTTTTACTTACAATATAAAACCGAACTGAAATAAGCTATATAATTTTAAAATTTTCGGTATTTTGGTATTTACCGAATTTTAAAAATAAAAACCGAAACCGAACCGAATACCGAATTTTTGACAAAAAAGAAAACCGAACCGAACCGAATATACCGAAAAACCGAACCGAATTGTTCGGTTCGGTTCTAAAAATTCGGTTCGGTTCGGTTTTGCTCACCCCTAGTCAAGAGACCCCTCGTTGAGCCTTGCACACCGCCGCCATGCGCCCTGCTCGTCACTTGTGCTCCGCTCGCACGTCGACAGCACGCCATCTGTGCACCGCCTGCGCACTTCGCCTGACAGCCCGACCATCTCTTGACCAGCCCTCTTTTTCGCCTTGCACACATACAAGACACACGAATTTGGGAAAGGGATGAGATCTCAACTCCTTTATTGACTAGTGATTATAAGAGCACTCTTCTCTCGCCCCCAACCCTTTGGAGTACAATCACTCTCAATACAGGAAGCTCTCAACCCAAAACCCTAGAAGAACCACCCAATTCTTCTACCTCACGATCTCTCAATCCCTCCTGGATCTTCAATCCGTGAGCTGGCCCATAACCCAGATGCCCCCCACATCTAGCCGCCCTCCTCCTTATATAGAGGAGAGTCCATGACTTGCACCAACAAGTCAAGTCCCCTAGTCCAACCCCAAGTCCTAAGCTTCAAGCATATCCAATCATGCAATCAATCAATTACAAAGCTTCCTAGTCTATTTGGACTCTTACATGAGTTAAGACTTGCCAAAGATGGTTGTTTACAAAAACCATCGCATGTTGACTTGAAATAGGACTCCTTCCTATTCGTCCGCGCCAACATCGAGTTTCCCAGTGTCGCGCCCCGACCCGCGTAGGCCCAACCGGGTCGGGCGACGCGAACCGGAACCTAACCTACTACGGAAATTTTGGCGATGTTTCCCTCTAATCATAGTGGTCTCCCTAGCAATTCATAATCGTCCTGTATTAAACATTCAATCACAAACATCAAAACTGAAACTGAATATAATACAAATCCTCAACAGGGTAAAAGTTATACAATTCTCTCACGTAGGAGGCTAACTAAGCAAAAGGTGTAAGTAGAACTGATCACCGCTTCTCAAACACCGCCAGACGCCGCCACGTCACCAAACACCTGCCCGGTAAGGGCAACCGAAGAAGAGCTAGTGCCAGCACCTGCAAAACGCAGCCCGGGTAGGAGTGAGCACTAAGCTCAGCAGGGACACTACACTATGACACTCACAAAGGAGGGAACACAACAGTGTCGCCCTCAAGTAAGACTTGGGTGTATACATGGGTCCCATAGCCCCATCGCGTGTCCCTGAGGCCCACGATCATGGTCTTCCAGCCGAGCTGGTCACATGTCAGGTCACACTCAGTAGCAGGAAACAACACTGCTGGCTCACAAGCAGGGAATGACACTGCAAGCGGGAAATGACACCGCTGAGTAGGCAACTCCTCTACTCCAGAGTCAACACAGTAGAACACCAGCGACACCTCAGCATCCGACTCAAGGCTGACACGACCTCTACACATCAAACAACATGTATTCAGGTCATCTAACCCTATCATCGATATCGACTGAATACTACAAATCGAGTCCTGGACCAAGCTATCCGCAACGGTCCTAGAGCTAGATCCGGAATACCCGAAAGCCCCGGATCGGCGACCAACCCATCGCCAGCATCCTACTCTTATGCAGCTAATGCACAACACAATGCATGCTATGATCACGCGCAGGATAATACAGGTAAGTATGCAACAGTATGTGATGATACATTAAACAAGGTCTGGGCATGCACCCTGCCGGCCCGGGGTGGTGAACAGGTAAATAAGGTTTAGGAGCTGCTGCAGTGGTACCACCACCAACTACCAGCAGTCCACCACAACACATGCTGATCATGCATGAAAAGTACACAAATCACCCTTGTAACGAGGTCATGTTAGTCCCCGAGTATTGCTATTTTGATACTTTATGGTACATTTCATGTATAAGAGCTTTCAACAAAGGTTAGGTCGAGTTTGGTGTTAAAACGAAGCTATTCTGGCAATTCTGCGTAACTCATATCGATCTGACATCCAAAGAAGATCGATCTGACTATTCCAACAAGAAGCGGTCCAACTGAAGCAAAGAAGATCGATCTCAATACAAGCAGATCGATCTACTTTCCATCCGCAGGCGTGACAGAGAGTTAAATAAAAGTACTTCTCAACGGGATCGATCTCAAGACAAGCCAGATCGATCCGAACCTGGAGACTCTAGTCAGCCGAGCAAAGAAGATCGATCCGTTTTTCCAAGGAGATCGATCGTGGTCGGGCAAAATCCAGATCATGTGTTCACGGATGAAGAAGATCGATCCGTTTTCCAAAGGGGATCGATCTCTTTTGACGCTGCGGGAAAAATAAAGGGCTGAGATCTAATCCAAATTAGGGTTTTACAAAAGCCTATAAATAGACCTTGTTTGAGGGATTTTGGCAGCCATCCATAGACAAATTTTCCTCTCCTCCTTGGCTCTTTCTTTGCTTCTCTTCCACAGATCTAGGTTAGAATCTCAAGGTTTGATCCATGGGTGGAACTTCTCATTGACTTTCATCGACGGATCTTCCCCTTGAGATGAGTAACTAAACTCTAGCCTAGGGATTTCTATGATGTATTAGAGAATCTTTCTAGGGACTTCCATGGATCTGAGCATGTATTCTTTTAATGATTTTTAATGGAATAATCTTTTATTGTCATATCTTATTGGTGTTGATTTATTATGGTGAATGAATTGTATGTTCTTTATGCCCTAGAATTCGGCCTGTCGTTCCTCGGTTTTTCCGTGGTTGTACAGCCGGAATCTTTGAAAACTAAAAACACAAAAGTTGTAGATCTCTTCCTTAGCTTTTCACCAAATCTTGAATCATCTCATTTCGAGTTCAGATGTGAAAGTTACGCTGAGATTACGATCGCTGGTTTTGAGTATTGCATGTTAGAGGCTAGGATTAGGACTTTTCCAAGATGCTTTCATGCTAGAACCATCTTAGATCTTAGGATTGGATTCTAAACCCTAGATTATGATTGTAGGAGTGCTAGAACCACTACCTTAATGATAAAACCATTAAGACCTATGATTATAAACTACAATTCGTTCTTTATCTTTATTGATTAGGCGATCTCAAAGTGCTAGAACCACTTTGATTATTCTTATATCAATTATCCGCTGATTTGATCTTCGTTCCGATTTAGACTTCTAATGAATCTATGTTGAGTGATAGTGGACCTAGTCGATCTTCTATCAACCTTAGAAAACCATCTAGAACTTATGGAATTGCTCTTATCCTAAGAAGACCTAGATAGTTCTTGATTACGGATTAGAAATCCCTGGCTTATTCTTATAAGACTAGTATCCTACGTTAGTTTAATTCCCGTTAAAAGTAGTTCGAAGATCAACTATCATTTCTCTTTCTTAACTTTTGATTTAGAACTATGCACGACAATTCGGCTTAATCCTGTTTTCCCTGTGGACCGACTCGGACTCATTGCTATCTGCCCATAAAGTAGTTAGTTAGTGATTCGGATTATAAATTTCTAATTTTGGCGTTCTTGTTAAGACCACAACACTTTTCAAGGCGTGTCACCTGCATCGGGAAGCAGCCCCGCAAACAACAGTTCACAGACATCACAGATAAAGCCCTCGGCGCACGCCGACATGCAAGGCTAAGAAAAGCTGTAGGGCTACCCGCCCGTTTATTCTAAACATCCCGGGAGTCATCACTCCCTCGGTTCACCACTGTCCCTATTATAGGGCTAACATGCTTAAACATATATACCAGGTATAAGGCGGTAAAGAAAACCATCATACAAAGCCCCTCGGGCAAAAGCCACTTGAAAAAACCCCTCAGCCACTAAGAGATCGATCTCTCTCCCAGAGAAGATCGATCTTCTTAGTGTTTGGGAGAAAACTCGTCTCTGTCAATCGAAAGAGATCGATCTTCTCCACCAGAAGGATCGATCTTCTTCATGACATGGAACCCGCCATACCATCTAAGCAAGGATCGATCTTCTTCAACAGAAGGATCGATCCCGCTCGGGCTAGGCATGACGCCCCACAAGAGATCGATCTCTCCTCAAGAGATCGATCTCTCCTCAAGAGAGATTGATCCGAATGGGTTCTCCGGCGACCAGACGGTGAGAAATACCGCCGAAAAACTCAACCAAACCCCCCAAAACTCTAGGATCTGGTAGAACAAGGGACCACGAGTCCAAAACTGGTGAGATCATGGAAAACAAACATGTATTTTAACAGATCTAAGCTAAAGATCACAATCAAACCGGAAAAACTTCCAAAACCCCAAAAATTTGTAGGTAGGGAAGCAATAGCAACTTCAATCCAAGCTGCTAGGCCTTGGATCGTCCTCAAACTCCTTCAAAATCGACAGATCTGAGCTCAAGATCCACGGATTTCAAAAGGATTCAAGGAAACCGCTGCGTCCGCTTTATAGGCGGACGAACCGACCTATGAGGGATCGATCTCTTCTCAAAAGAGATCGATCTCTCATGACGATCAGCTTGACTTTCTAGCACAAGGAGATCGATCTCTTAGCTAAAGAAGATCGATCCGATTTGTCCAGAAAGCTAGACTTGGGCAGGAACTCAAGCCCAAGCCCGGATCTTTCGATCCCGGGTCCCACTAACCATTCTAGTCAAACATTACCACAAACATGACCAGTGTGTGCACACGCGGGTGTGAAACAAGCCGACAAGGCGTAATTTACCAAATTGCCCTCGCGGTCTACAACGAGCCACATGGTTAGAGGGACGGGTCCTCACACCCAGAACCAAATATGATATTCTCCATGTCATCACCTATTCCAAGTCAAACGCACGCGAGACATTTGAATTTGCTTGGTTGGATTGGCCTCCAAGGCACAACCGCCCGTTCTGGCATGCCGTCTCCTAGTGCAACTCGGAGTCGCCCGCCATCCTCAAATTCTTCCGTGCCAAAACGGTTCCTGACCGCGTCATCCTTTTTGGAGCTTCCATCCCAAGTGGAATTAGGTGATTAGCACGCGTGGTGTCCTCCAGCTGGCCAACCGCGACGCGCCTGGCATTTTGAGTCCTAGTCCGACTCGGACTTGGCTGCTTGGCCGCGTCGCGCGCGCGTTCTGCGTGCCATCACGCATGCCGCGCGCGCCTTCCTGGGTTGCCTTGGCGCGTGTCACGCTCACTTGCCTCGTCGCATGGTGCGTCGTACTTCGTCTTGGCCCGGGCCGCCGTGCCATCTTCGAAATCCGCCGCATCCTACCATGCCGCATCCTGTCGCGCCATGCCGCGTGCCAAACTCCTTTGACGCGTGCATATTGCTTGTGCGCCTCCCTGGTCGCCTGACCACGCGTCTCGCTCGATAGGATCCCTTCATGGCTCATCAAGTTCTGCTTTGACTCGATCCGCCGTGCCATTTTCAACTTTCACCACGTCATCTTCAAGATCCCTCGTGCCATGAGCTCCAGCCCCTAACAGGTGGCTGGGTCCTACTACACCTGCTAGTGTTTGGCACGAGGGTTTGAAACTTTGAATGCAGGTGCATCACTCTCGTTTTTTTCTTACTGCTGATAATATGAAACATAGAATCACTGAGGTGAAAATACAGTAGCAATATACTGCACAAGAACAGCTAAAAATATTTTCAAGCTGATATTTGCATATGGGATCTCTAGCATCTGTCCAAAATGTCGAAATATGATGATTTACATGAACAACTTCCAAAAATCAACTTGGCATCAACCATGCAGCACATCTGCACATAAGCTGCATCAAAAAAAAAGAGAGGAAAAGAAGCAAAAACCTACAACCGATGACATCCTTCAAAACACGGCGAATGGAGACAATCATAGGCTGCATATTATTAGGAGTAGACCATAGTGGTCACTAGGCAAAACTGGGAGCACCAATTTTTTTAACTCGTTTCTAACTTCTCTTTGCAGTAGGAAAGCCCAGGGATTGCTTCCATTCCAACCATCTCGATGCTTTTGATCTCAAAGTCTCTCAGGCTACAAATGAACCGATCCAGTCTCTTCTGCAATGTTCGATTGCCTGACAGAATCTTGTTAGTTTTCGTGTCTTAAGTGCAACCACTCTCCCCAGGCTTAAGCTCAGCCCAAGCATCCACCCACCCCTCTGGTAGAGGGAAAGAGCTGTTCTGCTTGTCAACCCAGTTCATGTTGCCGCCAAACACAACTTGTGGAGAGTCTTTGAGAAGGTGACTGCCTGTTTTGCCTAAACTACGCGTTCTGTGCTGTACATTTGGTCCCATTTGGGAGGGGCAGGGCTTGGACTCTCGAGGTGACTTATGGCTCACCAACTCCCTGCACATTCCACTATCAATTTGAGCTAATTTGCAGTTGGAGAAAGGTATGCAGTAAAAAGCTTTCACCGGCAAATTTGCTCATCTGCAAAAGTTGTTCCCATTCATTATACACAAACAGAATATAAGAGCAATTCCATGGAGAAGCATGACAAATCACCTGCATGCAAAAGTATGGCCTCTCATTTGCCATCCCCTGTGACACTGAACACTTGTATGCTTTCCACCAGTTCGAAATTTGGAAAAGCCTATAGATATTTAGTGTGTCCTGCAATAAGACAATAATGATGCTGGCATAATGGTCAAGAAAGATGAAAGCAGCAGATGATTCGGTACAAATAGATGTAAAGGGTGGAAGTTAATACCTGCAAATAAATCTGGTGAATGATGCTCAATGAGGTCTCCAAGAGCTTGCATCCTTTTACTGCCTTCCAGATCTTCGTGGAAACAGACATTGTAGCTCAAAATCTTCAGCATGTCCTGATTTGAAGTTGGACCAGCATTTCCTATCACAGGAATGCAAAGGTTTTTCAGTTAACACAATAAGCTAGGTCCATCACTTTCTTCTGACAATATGCACAGAACAATACAAGTCCTTTCCAAATTCTGATGATAAGCTTGCATAAACAGGAGGACCAAAACGACACATTAGAACTTAAAAGTTAAACAAGCATCAATACACATATTCAAAATTTTTTACTAGGTAGATTACATGCGCCAAGCATTAATCTCCAAGGAGATGATATATTACCTGATCAAAAAGCACTATTGAAACCACAGCACCAATGGCAGCAAGTTAATGAATAAACTCCAAATTCTTTTGGAGTAAAATGTACATTTGTGGATAAACTCCAAATTCTTTTGTTTGAAGCTAGAAACAATCTTTACCTTTACAGTTTCAGTAGAAAATTTCAGAATCAAACTGAAATCACCATGGATCAATGGACCCAAACGGTTGGTTTTGAAGGTAATTAATAAGGGTTTACATTTATGCAGAATGACAAGACTCTCCTGTGTTTGCATTCATGCAGCACTGGTTATTCACTGCAAGTTAATTGATTGCTTGAAATTAACATGAATCCCCTTTATCTCTATCTCCTAATAGTCAATATACTTTGCGTGAGAATAACATACTTAGCCTACCATCATGTGAAGCATAATTTATTTATAGCTCAATTGTAGCATAACCTTACCAAAAAGAAGAAGAAGACGAGGACAGAAAAGAGACGCAGATGCGGCATCAGAGGGTCTCGGTGGATGGGTTGAGGAAGGTGCACTTGGCGCGGGCCCAAAAAGAAAAAAGAAGAGGAAGAGACGAGGCCATATGGAATTAGGATTTATGGAAGCGTATGCATGGTAACATAAGACGAATCCCAATATTAGAAAAGGAGTTTGACCACCAGAGTGCCTCCTCGTTATTTAAGAAGACAGTTTGGCTTGATCTGATGATCCAAAAACCATCAAAGAATGCTCCACGGACCTCCATAATTTATTTCCACTAGTTGAATACTTATCATTCCTGGTGATCATGATTTTCCACTAGTGGATGCTGCATGCCTCAACCAATTTTCAGCAGATTAATCTCTATAGATACTCTCTTTGATTTAATGTTTATTAACAAAAGAGCTTCTTGATGAAGGTTTTTTTTGTTAGCATTTGCATTCCCATCTAAGGAGCAAACTTTTGATAGCCAGATGAGCTGATCGTACTCAGGCCCGACACATCAGAGGCTTGGATTTTGGAGTTCGAGTACTGATACTTTCAGAAATCATTTTGCTCAATGAGTGAAGAAATTAGAATAAGTACCTAATTATATGTTTTATAGGGTTCATCTCTAGGTCTAAACCATTGAGTAATTTGCATTTGGCAAAATGCGACTACTTTCCTTCATGTTTGCAATTGATTGCCACATTTGACTTGCTTTGTCTAAGTTGTCCTTAATCATGAGGTGATCGGTGCAAGTGATATATATTCAGTGACCTGCATAAACTTGATGTACAGTGATCTACACTGGATGTTCATCTTCTATATCCTTGATATGCAGTGATCCACACATGATAGACAGTGATCTGCACTCAATATTTTTACCTTCTGTACATTTGATGCACAATGATCTACACTTGATGTACAATGATCTGCACTTGATGCGTACCCCTTTATCTTTATCTCCTGATGGTCTAGATTCGTGATCTATTTATAGATTTATAGACCAATTGTAGCAAACTCTTGCCTCAAAGAAGTGAAGAACCAAACAATAAATTATCACAAAACCAAACAATAGTATACAGCGACAATGCATCTCAGACCTTCAACACAAGTTCATGATTGCAATCAAGAACACTAGGCCTTTCAGCCAAACAAATAAATACATAAGGAATATAATGATCATTGTTCACTTTCATCGAAACAGGTTTTCTGGCATTATTATCGGAAGAGACGAATCACGTTCAAGAATCAAGAAAAGAACTTGAAATAAGACCAAAACATAGCATATGACATAAGCTAACATAAGAGAAATCCGCATTTTATCAAACACATCGCATCCATTAAAACAGGACATCAAGAGTGGGATGAAACAAATTGGGGAAGATCCCACCAACGGCCCTGGTGACCACCTCCTCGTCCTCCTCCATCCTCGCCACCTTGTCAGGGTATTGGCGATGGTGGTCAAGGTCGATAACAGCAAACGAGGTTAACAAGGGGCTGCTCCGCCTGGTTCCACAAATGGCGCAGGACTTGCTCTGGGATGGGTTGGAGAGGGTGCATGACCACGTCCTAGGACTAAGGGCAATGGAAGGAGATGGAGATGGGGAAGTGGATATAGAAGAAGATGAGAAGGCACCAGCGGCTGGGACGCGATGAGGGAAGAGTGGCAGATGCCGTATCGGATGGTCTTGGTGGAAGGATTTAGGAAGGGGAAAGGGTAGGTTCGTATGGTAACATGAACGGCTCACTACTCTAAAGGGGCTGTTTGGTTGCAGGAAAGTAGATGGAAAACTGGCCAGTTTCAGAAACTGGCCCAGTTTTTGGTGTTTGAATGACCGAAACTACAATGGAAAGCGACATGTTTCACACCTTCCACCTACCACCATTTCTTTCTTTTTGAATTTCTCTCAAAATGTTAAAAAATGGGAATACATCTCTTATTATTTTGTTACATGCATCAATTCTACTTCCTATTTACTTTTCAAGCATAACCAAATATTAAATAATGACATCCATTTTATGATGAGTGATTTATAGAAAAATGAGACTTCCTATAACTCACTTTCTCTTCACTTTCTTCCTACCAAACAGGAAACATGAGTAATTTATTTTTTTCATATTAGTGTCACTTTTGGTGATACTTTTATTTGTTAGAACGAAATTATCCTTCACTTATGTACGGCTCCTCATTTGTTATGCAACATAGCGCAATTTCATTCACTTGTTGTGCAGCTTCATTGACTTGTTACGGGACTTCATTTATTTATTACGTAACTGTTTATCTTGTTAATCACATCATGGATGAAGTTGAGCAACAAGTGAGGATAATTTTGTCCTGTCAAATAAAAGTGATACTAATATGCAATTAACAGTGAAAGTGGAACAACATGCAGTGCCACTAATATCCAAATTACTCCTAAAACGAAGTTTAACCGGCCGAAGGGCTATCTTGTTAACTAAGAAGGGGTTAGGCTTGATTTGATAATGGTTGAACTATGTGGCATTACCCCCAAAAACCAATATCTTCAATGCTGCATGTAGCTCCATAATTTATTTTCTGGTAATAGTTGAATTTTAATCATTCCTGGTGATCATCATTTTCCATCAGTGGATTTTGCTTGTCCTTAACCCATGCTGAGCAGATTAAGCTTTCTAGATACTCTCTTCATTCAATGTTGATTTAAGAGCTTCTTTATGAAGCTTTTGTTGTTAGCATTTGCATTCCCATCCGAAGAGCAGCCTTTTGATAGCCAGACAAGCTGATCGTACTTGGCCTCACATATTAGAGGATTGAATTTTGGAGTTTAAGTACTGATATTTCAGGAATTGTGTTGCTCAATTAGTGAGGAACTCATCATTAACTGCCTAATTATATTTTCACAGAGCTCATCTCTAGGTCTTTAAACTATCAAGTAATATGCACAATTGGACAACTTTATTTTCATTTTTGCAAAACATGACTACTTCACTTCATGCTTTGCAATTCATGATCATATTTAACTTGCTTTGCCTAAATTATCCTTAGTCATGTGGCAAACGGCGCAAGTGATATGTTCATGACCTGCATAGACTTGATGTACAGTGATCTATAATTCATCTTCTATTTCCTTGATATGCATTTATCTACACTTGACAGAGTGATCTGCAGTCAAGATTTACCTTCTATAACTTTTAGGGTTAATTACACTTTAGTACCCTATAGTCCAGTTTAGACCCTGCATTGTAAAACTTAACAAAAAGGTCCCTAACATTTGAAAATAATACGATTTTGAACCAAGGAGGCGACAGGTTTAGGTGGCCTGATAGTAAACAGATCACATTCTGGTTTTGCTCGTTCTCCCTCCATGGACTCCGGTATAGGAGTTTTCCCTCCACCTTATAATTGTATTTAACCCCAATACCTAGGGTTTCTTTGTCCAGATTGGGAACAAAGTGAAATCGAAGGGCATCGCCCGATTTTTCGCCGTCGACAACACGCTCAGAGGTCAGTTAGGGTTTTGCCCATCCTATTGGCCCCTTAAGCTCCACCTATCGCTCCTCATATTGCCGGATCTATCACCCTGGACAAGACCACCACCACATGACCATTCTAATGCATTGTATTCAATTGGTGATCAGCTCCATGTCGGAGAAGTCACCTTCGCAGGATGGATGGGTTGGATTTCGCTCCGGTGTTGGCCGCAACCCATAACCCTATCTCCCTTTTACTAACTAACGGGGGGATTTGAAGCACGTAAACTGTTTACCATCAGGCCGCCTGACGCCGTCGCCCCCCTAGTTCAAAATTGTCCAGTTTTCAAAAGTTTGTCAAGTTTTAAAACGCAGGGTCTATACTGAACAGCTACAGGGAACTAAAGTGTAATTAACCGTAAATTTATGCACAATGATCAGCACTTGATGCACAATGATCTGCATGCCGATGCGTACCTTCTACTTGATGCAGAGTGATTTTCACTTGATTCATACCTTTTATACATTACATGTGCAATGTTCTACACTTGATGCATACTTTCTCTTATGCTCATGGCCAAGGACAATTTAAATAAGGCAAACCGAAAGTGACATGGAGTTGCAAACATAAAGCAAAGCGATCCTCTTTCACAAACAAGACTAGTGCTCATTAGCATATATGTTGCGTTGATTCGATTTAGATTGAAGATCAAGCAGATCAAAAGCTAAAATAGGAAGTTGTACCCACGTAATTATTTTTCGTACGAGTTTGAAGGGTCGCTGCGCTAACATCATGTTCTATTAAAAAAGTTGTACATGCTATCAGTTCAGCTTCTCATGTAATAGCTCTGATGATGAGTATCACATTGACTTAGTGCAAAGAGATCATCCGTGTTTAAACACTGTTGTAGGTCAAGAAGATAAAAAACTCCAGGCTCCTAGGGCTACTAATCTACAAGGAAAAGATCTAGGAAGAACTCTTTATGATCACCTTTACATGCATCAAAAGGCAACAATTTAGCAACTGCATCCTGCAAGCGCATGTTTTTTGGTAAATCTTCTCATGCTTATTATTGAAATGACTGGAGTAAGGACTGGAGTTTTGTGCGTATATTTATTTGGAAAGGAAAGGAAGTTGCTTTTTTGTGTGTTTGCACGGGCATGCATTCAGAAGGGTGCCATATTAGTGGGGAATGTTTGTAAGGAGGTGGCTTAGTGGCTGGATGCTTATTAAGTTTAAAAATCTTCTCAAGTATGCCTACTGATAACATTGTGCTGCAAATTGGAGTTTCATCTGGATTTTTTTTAAAACCCTGCCCAACATATACATAAACATCCTCATTTAGCAATTACTCCTTCATTATATGCATAATTCACAATTGAAACATCCTTTAAAAGATCATTTCTTAGGCAACATGTGATTAAACATGTTAAAGCCCTTTAATAAGAAAAGACGGTGCATGAGATTCAATACTTGACCTAGGAAAATATTTTGAACCCTAATAACAAAAGCTAGGCCATATATCCCACTCAAATGGAACTTACATGAGAGTAAAAATCCTGGGTTTTACCCATGACAGAGAAATGCTATTCCATGACTTGCTAAGCATAAACTTAACGAGAATAGTTTAAACTGAATGTCAACAATGATATGTCACATGATTGACAAGGCGAATACTTGACTAGTTGGAGACAATATTGAAAAACACAAAACTAAATTGCTTTATTATTCACAATTGCGCACATGGCTATACGTACCCTAAATATATTATCATACAAGTATATTATCCCAAGGCAAACCAAGCCTCACAGGTGGGTTGGTCTGATCGCTCGCGAACATGTCGTTAAAACGCAGCAAACTTCAATCAAAATAAAATCCTTATTCTGTGAAATCGGAGTCGATCCACATGGAAAACGTTGGAAATTGAAATCAATACTCAAAACTCGAATCCTACGCAGAGTGATCAAAAGATGGGTTTAATTATCTAAGAATTATCTAAAAAAGCAAGTAAAGTGATCGGGATTTGAACTAAGTTATGAAGTACCTAGGGATTACTCAATCCACTCTAATTTCACCTTTAATCTTCTCTAGTTATCCTCTTGCTCACTTCTCTCAACATTATGAATCATGTGGCTACAAGCTCACATGAATCCCTAAAATAAGGTTTTAAATTCCCAACGGCATAAACTATCTTTGTTTGGCATAGACTGTCTTTGGTCCTACGATTACCTTAAGTTATACTACTCCTAATGACCTTGGCACAGTCTATCTTCGCTTAGCATAGCGTATCTCAGAGGTAAACATAAATCACATGAAAACTATATCATAAATCTATATAAACAATCACAAAAAGCTTATACGACTGAAAATACTTCAAAGGAACTCTGTTCCCTCAAATCTCTAATCATTAAAAAACATATTTACAAGATCATGTTGAGAAGAAGTTTACAAGGATCAAACCAAAGAAAATCAAAGGCTACACTAGGGTTTCATGAGATCCCTAAGTTTAGGAATTAGTTACTCATCTTCTGGGAAAGATCCAAAGGTGTTGGAAAGGAAGCCGTCGATCTCCACGGTAAGATCTTCATCTTCAAAACCCTAGCCTTTTCCTCCAAAAGCGGTCCCAAAGATGATGTTTTTCGGCTAGAATAACCCTTTTTATATCAGAAACCCTCAACCCCGGAATTAGGAGTCCTAACTGAGGTTAAACTCTAATTTCCAGATTACTGACGTCATCGGCGCGACCGATCGGACCAGTCAGTTTGACTGGGTTATTAACTGCCACGTCATTAGCTTCCTTATTCTTCAGCTTCTACTCAAACTCTAACTTAGAGTCAATTCTGAGGCCAATGCATATGAAATATGAGCCGGTCTTCAACATGAGAGTTATAGATCTGGACGTCTTCTATCATCTCCAAATTATTGTATAATATTCTGATTAATGTAGAATATTTGGAGAATATTCGCTCGAACTTCGACGGTGCAGCTTTCCAGCTTATGTATCTTCATGTATTCTTCAAATCTGCTATCAGACCATCAGAAATCTCGCAAAGTGTCCAACATGAACATTCTATATCTTGAAGTCTTCTATCATGTACGAAAGTGTCAAAATATTTGGACTTATACAGAATATCTGGCAAATATTCTCCTGACAGGCGACGAAGTAGTCTTTATCACATAAATTCATCTTCTTAGCCGAAACTCTTGTATTTCTTCTCAAATCATGACTAAACCTGAAATCAACTAACAAACTATTAAATACAAATACTATAGGCCTAACAAAGGTAATTTAAGGGGTTTAATTATGAATATTTAGTGACTCATCATGGCCTCTACTCGACCATGGCTAAGTTTTGCTCAGAATCCAGTATGCTTGAATGGTTACTCATTTAACCTGCAAGTCTGTTATTCATATTAACCAAAATTGGTCACCTACCGCACGTGATTAATTTTGCAGTTCTCAAGTGACTCCAAGAAATCATCTTCTTGGTTGTCAAATTCATCTAACTAGCCTCACATAAGTTGCTCTTCTATTCTCTCGAACAAAGACATGATGTTCCAATTTAACTACAAGAATAGAATCTATTAGACTATATACCTATTAACTCTCCCTATCCTAACGGCTTAAGCTTTTGAGTTGAGTGGTTAGAGTGTCTCACATGGTATCAGAGCAGAGGTATTGGGTTCAAAGAATCAGATAAAACACATACTTCAATGGGTAACAAAGCAGAACCAAAGCAAGGTTTAAAATATCGGATTCACCTCTTGAATGGCCTCTGTAGAAGATTCAAGGCTTTCAGTGTACATCCTAAGAGTTGCTTTGATTCGTTTCACACAATTTGTGTTTTAGAATGGAAACATAGAAGACTTCCCATTTTAAAACCTCTACATTTTAAAGTAATACACAATCTATGTTTCAAAATGGAAACATAGAAGACTTCTCATTTTACAGCCTCTACATTTTAAAGCCTCTAATGGAAGTGTCTCTGAAGCGACTATTGGAGGGAGTAAGGTTTGTACCAAAGACCTCTGCTCTGATACCATGTGAGACACTCTAACAAGAATAGGTATATAGCCTAACATGAATAAAGAGGTCTTAGTTGCGAGTATTGTGTTTGAACAACGTATTGTTTGGTCCACAACTGATTTGTATCCTACTTCCAGATTTCTATGAGTTTGTCCTCCTCATCGATGCCTATAAAGTCCAGGTGGCCATCCAAATCCTTCAATGTTGCATACAATGCTCCAAAGCATTGTTGTTCCTATCTTGAAGGAGTACTCTGGACTTTTCATGAAGCTATTTGGTAGCTGTTGTTATGAATCTTGCTATATTTATCATCTTGCTTACCTTATATGCGGTTGCTCTGTTTTTTTCTAAACTTTCACATGAGATTCTTATTCATCAAGCTGACGAGCTGCACTCAAAAGCAACGAAAGAAAATTCTATTAAGAAAGAAATAAGCTGACGAGCGGTTCCTGGGCATGTTTCTTGCTTCAAGTAGGCTTCCTACACAACATTGTTTGTCTCTCATACACTTGATTCATTAAGGTCACTTGCTCTCCCAATTCCCGCTACAAAGAAGAAGGAAAACATAAATAGCATGTACACTACAAACCATTCCAGTAACCTGAGAACCATTAAAACATGGCAAATGGAGGTTGTGACAAAATACATATTGTTATCAGTAGACCATAATAAGGTGGGCAGGAGGAGAAACAGGTAGCAGTAGCTTCTTGAACTGATTCTTAACCCTTTGCTTTGCAAGAGAGAGAACCCTGGGATTGTTACCATTACCATAATATAGATGCTTTTCATCTTAAAGTCCACTCGTTTCCCAATGATCCAATCGAGACTCTTGCAATGCCTGCTTGCCTGAGCATCTGGTTGGCTTTCATTTCACATTTCATCCGCTCTCTTTGGCCTGAGCTCCACTCAAGCATCCACCCGCCACCGCCAAAACCCCAATCAAGCTTGTCACCACCAAATACGAAGTGAGGGGGTTGAGCAAGTGCTTTGCCTGAGGCACAGGGAGACCATTTGATCCCATTTGGAAGGCAGTGGCATCCATTCACAGGCAATTTGCTCATCTACAAAAGTTGGAGAACAAAATCAACTTCCCAGCATGTGTAATGCAAACATGTCTCAACTTAATTCAGCCAGTACAAACACAAAAGGAGATCCTTGCACATTTTTGTGCCTTCCACAATCTCAACCAGATGGGCTTAACCAGCAAATAACAGAAGAGTTTAAACTGCTGAATACTTGGCGTCTAACTACTTCGTAAGAGGCAAAATAACCAAATGATATTAAGAGAGATGGGGGAAAATCAGGTACAGTTGTAAGAACAAAAGCAAGACTGTAAACAAATAAAATTAGGTGACTGATCATCAAGAAGGTCCCCAAGACCTTACATTATGGACATCCAGATCCTCATGGAATCATTGTAGTTCAAAATTTTCAACACGCCATGTTTCGATGCGGGACCATATTTCCTATCATAGGCACACAAAGCTTTTGCAGTTAGTGAGTACTTAATGAGCTTTCGAAATTTTAGACACTTCGATGATAACAAAAGACAACTGGTGTTTTCACAATTTTCCTAGGCTTTTCGCAGCATCTTTTACAAGGTAGAAGATGATACGTTCAGAAAATTTGATGACTGAAGAAAATAAGTGCGTTGCTTGTGCTTGCAAGAAAAAAAGCCGGCCTCAGACTTTGTTACAACAATGTACACAGGATGGCACCTAGAGTTGTTTGAAAATTTTGCCTTTGATCCTTGTACAATTCAAGTGTACAAGGTTACTCCTATCGCTCTTTAATACAGTAGTTATGTACTACATAGGAAAGGACAAAGGATCTGGTACTGTCTGCAATAACAGATGAGAAATGTTTGAAGGCAAAATCAATTCCAGTACATTCACTCAGCCGGCTACAATAATATAGGGGGGGAAAATAACTGAGGTTGATATTGCATCGGCCATCTATATAAGCAATTTTTTCCTTACAGAAAATGATAAAAACAAGAAGAGAGAATTACTATACAGGGATGAAGAGAAATTAGTATAGAAGAATGAAGATATGACTTTATACTGCTCCAAGAATTAATTACCTCAGGTCCTCAATCCAATTTCAGTATTCAAAAGAGTGTCATGTACATAATCCTGAAGTAAGGACTCTATTCAATCAATTAAGTTGAGGAAGAAAAGAATGGAATCAAATGCAATAAGAATGTTCCTAAGAATTTAATCACTTGAGGAACCAAGCTTTACCTAGTCTCCACATAAAGACATGGAACTGAGATAGAACATACTTAGTTACCTTACATTTCCCGTTACCTCGATCCTGCTCCTTTGGCGCTGACGGAAGCTCCTTTGGCGCACGCCAAGCTCCTTTGGCGCGCGCATTTTGCTTGCCGCGTCTCCCTGGTTGCTCGCCGCACGTCTTGCTCGAAGGAATCCGTTCATGGCGCGCCAAGTTTTGCTTGTGGCCTCGACCGTCGCTCCGTCTTTAAACGGGTCGTGCCATCTCCAAGATTCCTTGTGCCAATGCTGGGGATGATACTTGTAGACACTTTGCTTGCTATCTTGAGGTCTGGGAACCTCATATCAATCGTGACACCGACCATGAGTCATGATTGGGCACTTGCCAACTTTCGATGCCGCATTCCAAGGCCCGTGTCATGGGCTCAAGGCCCTGACGGGGGTGGGGGGTGGGGGGTGGGGGGTGGAGGGAGATGAAGGGAGAGATGGTGCATCACATTTAATGCTGGTAGAGGTGGGACCATTGGAGATGTCGTTGCCGCGGGCTCTGAGGATATTTGTGTTAAAAAAATTCACTTTGACAAAATCAAAATGACCCTATTTTGTAAAATAAAAAAACAGAGTGGACTTAATATGTAAAAAATTGGGCACCAACAAATGGAGATCTATCAAAAAACTCTCTTCATATGGATGATTGGGTTAAGTTTATTGTCAATTGAATACTTCTCTGTGGAATAGTGGCAATCCTGCTTTCTTGTGTGGCAGGGTGTGCTACATTGGATGGTAGAAGATCGAACTACTAATTGTATTTTGTCACTGCGTATAAAAGATGAAAAGTTTGAAAATTTCCCTGCTCCTGCGGAATGCCATAGTTCTAACTAGAGCTCCATGAACAGAAGAACATAAGCATTGTTAGTAATGTCTTGGCTTTAAGATCCAGCCACTCAAATGTCAAAGCAAAATATTAGCATGTCACCTCTTCCACTCTTGGTACCCTTTCCATCACCTAGAACAAAGCTAGCATACATGGATGACTCCCTCAAAGGTCCTTCTCAAGGATATGGGTGAGTTTGGGTATCTTATGACATGTTATCAGATACCATAAATAGAAACAAAAGCCTTCCCCAAATGGGCATTGCTGGTTTGGGGGGTCTCTTCTGGCAGCTATTGATTAGAATATCAACTGTCTGGTTAGTGTAAACAAAGAACCTCAAGATTCTAACTACACAAGTGGATCCATAAAAGGTGTTATTTCATGCCTCATACAGTTTCTACAACCTCATCTCATTACCCAAACATATAAAAAGTAGCTTTCATCCCTAAACAATGTTAGCCTAGTTTGGAAAGAACTTTTACTGATCCTAGTTGATAGCCAGGGGGCCAATTTTTGCTTTAAGGTATTCCTATGGCAATCATCTGGAAACAATTAATAAAAATGTGGCTAAGTATACACCAATTCACCCTTCTGACATTAATGATGTGGACAAGAGCAGCAATTATGATATTAGATGCATTATGCATGGAAGAGTAGCGGTTTTTCACTTGTATTACCAGAGGCCAAACAAAAGGGACTCAAAGAGGACAAATAAAAGTTGTCGATATCAAGGTATGAACTATGAAGCCACCAACATGGATCAATAGTCATCACTTCATAGAAAAGAAGCTGAGATAGAAACAATCACATCTGACACAGCACGAAAACAAAGGGAATGGATATAACAAGGAGAAGGTAAGGATGGAAAGAAAATTTGGCAACCACGTATTTCTATAGTATGATGAAAAGGTAATCAAGTTGTTCCAAATCCCTACGTTCTTAAAAGAGAAAATCAGATAATGTTTTTGGATCACATTAAAGATCATACATTTTCAACATCCTGGCCCATGATTCCAAGAGTAATTGCTAGAGCAAGCTGGTGACAATGCCAATTCAACTCCAACAAAAGTAAACAAACACAGCAGAATATTGTGCCGACAATCATGATAGAAACAGGAGCCATCCTAGAAGTGGGATGTGAGGACCAATTTATACACCAACCTCAAAAACTTAGCTTCACTAGCCCAAAACGCATCCTTAATACTATCAACATACTTTGGAGCTCTACATCCTCTCTTCTACTAATCTAAACAGTTTCACTTGATACCAAGTGAAACTGTTTAGATTAGTAGCATATCACATATAAAGCTGAGGCAACTCTGCCAACATTGCACAATAACTAGTTGCGAAGCACAATACTCCATGGACATTTGAACACAAGCAAATATAACATTCAAGGCTCAAGTAACAAAACAATAAGTGTAAACACCAACACAAAATGAGTCATGTGTTCATACACTTGGATGTAATACAAACGGTCCATATACTTGGTACTAACTAGACTTGCTCTCTAACAAGCACTTCTCGCATATCAATGTTCATTCCCAAGTACTTTTAAGCATTGATTGTCGTGCCGGTCCGGCACTGTGCATGCCGCCCGGCACGTACCGTGCCAGGGGGTTAGCGGCATCGAAACCCCCCCCCCCTAATCGTGCCAAGAAGAAGAAGAAGGAGGAGGAGGAAGAAAAACAAGAATGACACGGGGGCGTGTCGGACCGGCACGTACCATGCCAGCAGGCTGCCGGCACGACGCGTGCCACTGGGACAGCAATCCATGCTTTTAAGATGAAACATATGCCGATCAACAGTTAGGGTTTGAGTTTTGTGCGTATATTTATTTGAAAAGGAAAGTGAGCGGCTTTTTTGTGTGTTTGCACGGGCACGAGTTCAGAAGGGTGCCATATTGGTGGGGAATGTTTGTAATGAGGTGGCTTAGTGGTTGGATGCTTGTTAAGTTTAAAAATCTTCTCAAGTATGCCTGACTGATAACATTGTGCTGCAAATTGGAGTTTCATCTGGATTTTTTTTAAAACCCTGCCCAACATATACATAAACATCCTCATTTAGCAATTATTCCTTCATTATATGCATAATTCACAATTGAAACATCCTTTATAAGATCATTTCTTGGGTGGCATGTGATTAAACATGTTAAAGCACTTTAATAAGAAAAGACAATGCATCAGATTCAATACTTGACCTAGGAAAATATTTTGAACCCTAATAACAAAAGCTAGGCCATATATCCCACTCAAATAGAACTTTACATGAGAGTAAAATCCTGGGTTTCAACCCATGACAGAGAAATGCTATTCCATAACTTGCTAAGCATAAACTTAACGAGAACAGTTCAAACTGAATGTCAACAATGATATGTTACATGATTGACAAGGCGAATACTTGACTAATTGGAGACTATTGGAAAACACAAAACTAAATTGCTTCGTTATTGACTATTGCGCACAAGCTATACATACCCTAAATATATTATCATACAAGTATATTATCCCAAGGCAAACCAAGGCACACAGGTGGGTTGACCTTTGCTCGACCATGGCTGAGTTTGGCTCAGAATCCAGTATGCTTGAATGGCTACTCATTTAACCAGCAAGTCTGTTATTCATATTAACCAAAATTGGTCACCTACCGGTGATTAATTTTGCAATTCTCAAGTGACTCCAAGAAATCATCTTCTTGGTTGTCAAATTCATCTAACTAACCTGACATAAGTTGCTCTTCTATTCTCTCGAACAAAAACATGATGTTCCAATTGAACTACAAGAACAAAATCAGACACATACTTCCATGGGTAACAAAGCAGAACCAAAGCAAGGTTTAAAATACCGGATTACCCTCTTGAATTGCCTTTGTAGAAGATTCAAGGCTTTCAGTGTACATCAGTTCCTTTGATTCCGTTTATCCAGCTTGAACCATCTTCTTTTCAACATGGTAATACACCATCGCTTTTTCAGAAGACTTTCCATTTTAAAGCCTCTAATGGAATAAAGAGGTTTTAGGTTCAAGTTTTTTAGGTTAACAACATTTAGTCCACAACTGATTTGTATCATGTTTCCAAATTTCCATGGGTTTGTCCTCCCTATTGATGTCTATAAAGCCCAGGTGACCATCCAAATCCATCAGTTTTGAATATATAAAAGAGTCACTATTACCAACAACCTCATTAATTGTGAACTTTTCTTCATCGAGGTCCAATCTTAACAATCCTTCAAGTCCTGAACTTAACCTAATTTAATGAGTAATTCCAAAACAATGTTTCTCTTTTCACGCGTGAAATTTGACTAACCCATCAAATATTGGAGCTTCAAGCTCTCTCCATTCATTGATGCTCAATGTGAGCACATTCCAAATGTCAGTTTATAAGAAAAAATCATGTTTTTTTCTTATGATTTTATAACTCTTTCTGGTATATCCATGATTTTTTCTTACAAACTGGTATTTGGAATGTGCTCACATTGGACACTAATGAACGGAAAGAGCTTGAAGCTACAATATTTGATAGGGTTAGTCAAATTTCACGTGTGAAAAGAGAAATATTGTTTTTGAATTACTCACTAAACTGGGTTAAGTTCGGAACCTAAAGGATTGTTAAGATTGGAGCTCGATAAAGAAAAGTTCACAATTAATGAGATTCCTAGTAATATTGATTCTTTTATGTATGCGAAATGATGGATTTGGATGACCAAATAGGCTTTATAGGCATCAATTAGAATGACAAACTCATAGAAATCTAGAAGCATGATACAAATCAGTTGTGAACCAAACAATATGTTGTTAACCTAAAAAACTTGAACCTAAAACAAAATAAGAGTTGAAATATCCATAAAGGCATGAGAATTCACAAATGTTGGGGCAGAAGTTACAATCCTAAAAAGTCCACTTCCTTCCCTAAATCGAACTGATCCACAACCTAAACCATGGAGAAAAGCAAAAGATCATCAACCTAATAAAACTCATGGAGGTAAAACCAACAAGCTAAGAAAACTCATTGAGGTAAAACCAGCAACCTAAGAAAACTCATGGAGGTAAAACCAACATGCTAAGAAAACTCATTGAGGTGAAACCAACAACCTAAGGAAACTCATGGAGGTAAAGCCAACAACCTAAGAAAAGTTCTCGGCATGAATTATTTGTAGAACACAGGACTAGAGTAAAAGGAGATGGAGAAGAGAGTAGGAGGAGGAGAAGGAGGAGAGTAGGAAACATTTTACATTCTGTATTTGTTCACGAGCTTTCTCGATGCCATTAGGGCATTTCCATATTCCCTCCAACCTCCTCCGGTGCGTGCCATTTAGTAGGGTTTCCGCGACCTCCTCCTCGCCTCCAGTGCGGTGAACGAGAGAGAGTGTGAGTGAGGTGAGGAAGGAGGAGCTAGAACTTTAGCTTATTGCCCAAGCTTTCAAGCATAAAGGAAGAAAAAGTTTTATATCTCGAGGGTGGACAACGCCATGAGTGTTTGTTGTTGATTTTAAATGAAAACCCAACCAAGCTTGGCTGAAGCCCGGACGATGCGCGTGCGAAGTAGGCTGCTGCTGCGGAGAAGGCGGTGGACAGCACGCAAATAGGCCAAGTGGTGGAAGAAGGACGATCGCGACAGAGGGATGATGGGCGACCGACTTAAGCCGTGGGCCAAAACCGGTTAAGCAAGTTAATGAAAAACGGGCTAGTCCAAGGCAATGTTGAGCCCAGCAACTAATGGATGGATCGAATGTACATAATGATCCAGACATGATCCATGAGGAGAGCTTACTGTACCGACATGGAGGTTGAGACTCCGATTCTTACTTATGAGATGGAAGATGAGACACTTCCACCGTCAGAGCATCATGACGAAGCTCGAGAGGATACCATGGAGGATGCGGAGTGGTGGTCTTTGGGCCGAGGATCGCTAAGGAGACAGCTAGACGGCCAGAGGAAGTGTCTGTATATTGGGTCACCGGGCGGGCACCCAACAGAAGCTACGGCGATCAAATGATGGTAATCTGCTGGAATTGCCGTGGTGCTGGCCCGAGGTGTGCGGTGCGCACCGTGTTCTAGCTTTTAGGTGAGCACGCTCTTTTCATGATTTTGCCTTGTGAATGTTTTAATTCAAGAGGACAAGCTTGAATGGGCGAAGCAAAGACTTGGAACTTACCTTCTTCGTGTGCGGTGGATAAGCATAGTGGAATTCTATCTCTGTGGAAGCTGGATAGTGGACGTGTCTCATTCACTCACTGGTCCGCTCAACCCATCCATGGAGTTTATTCCTCCCGGTCATGGTGATTGAGGACTTGGAGCTTCGATGAGTTCTTCTACAGCTAATTTACAACTTTAATTAATGATGTATGATCCAATGTATTTGAGGTCAGAATAGTATAAATTCTATATTCATGTATTTGAGAAAATTTGCAATAGTTATTAATGTAAATTTTGAGGAATGTAATATTTAGTATTTTCATTCTTTACTCTTTATATATTTGTTTAAATTCATAGTAGTTTGCTATACTATTGCGCCAGTTGATGATGTTAAGCAGGTTTAGGTGGCTCACTCCCGATGTGAATGGGTTTTCTAGGTCGAGATGTGACAGTTTGATTCTGTTTTTGTCATGCATGTACTTAGAACTACTAATGCAAAGGCTAATAGAGTCGCTAAATGGTGTCGGTATGTTGGCACCGGTTTTGCTTAGCAGTCAGAGGATGGGCTAGATGCCCTACTCCTGGTCAAGTAAATAACCTATAACTTTTGAGCTCAACTTATCAACAAAAAAAAAAAAAGCTTGGTTGAAGCCCGGATTTGGTCAAGTTTAATTGGACTAGTCAAAAAAAAGGAAGAAAAAAAGTTTAACATCATATTTTCCCTTCAAAAGTCTAAAAAATATTATCTCTCCTATATCCTTCAAAATATTCTAGATTCTATTAAGTTATGAAGATTATTTCATAATTCTTTGCTGCCACTTAAATCATGATACTCTTGGTTAAAATTAAACCAATAAACATGTGCTCAGTAAGCATGACATAGAAGAGAAAATAGCAAAGGCCGTTGGGGATCGAGAAATGAATGATCATAATTTCTTAATCCTTTTATCAAACTTTAGATTATAAATCAAATCAAATGGTGATTTTCAAGGTAGGATTCCAGAAGAATTAGGGATGTGCTAAGGTCCAACCCCTTTGAACTCAGTTCGGATAGAGGTGTTGAAGCTGCAGAAAAATGGATGAGAACTAAAGATAGTGGAAAATGGAAGATGAGAAGTAGTGACAAAATGAATAATGAGAAGTCATAGAAAATGGACGATGAGAAATGTATGATGAGAAATGAAAGATGAGGAATTGACGATGGGAAATGTGGGTGATGAACTATTATAGAACTATTCCTATGAATGATAGAACTACTCTTATGAGTGATAGAACTATGCTAGAACTACTCCTATGAACAGAACTATACTAGAACTACTCCTATGAATAAAAGACTTCATTACAGGAAATTGAAGAAAAGAAAGCTTCAATGCTGAAATTTCAAGGTACATTAAGATAAAATAAAGGTAAATTGGAAATAAATATAAAAGGCTATATTGGAAATAAAGATAAAAAGCTGGTTTGCTCTTGATTTCAGGAATGAGTGTTCTTCTTCATCTTCCTGCCATTTATAGTTTCTGACGTAATCACTTTGTAACCGTCTAAACTGCTCTGGAACTGTCTTGGAATAGCTTTGAACTGCTCTAGAATTGTCTTGGAACTGCTATGAAACTGTCAGAATTGAATCTGAAACCGTCAGAACTGCATAATTAGTCGACATCTTCAGTTATTTATGAAACTGTCATCAAATAGAGCGTCTCTTCTTCCACTATAATTTGGTCGATAATAACCTTGGAATTTGACAAAACTCTAAACATGAAAGTTGTATGTATTCCAATTTCCTTTTCATTGGTCAAACAATCAACCCATTTGGACATCATATGAAAAAGTTATAATCGAAATAGTCGAATCAAATTGATGATGGTTATTAAAATAATCGACCTTATTTTGGTCGATTGGACATGGCCGATGGAAATTGGCCAATTGGAATTTGGTCGATGAAATCGGCCTTTCTTTGGACGATGACATTAGAAAATTCAGTTATTATTTATTATTTTGTTACTGGATACTTTGGTTCCCAGTTTGACTGACAGTTGGACATACTAAATGATGAAATCTGAAAATCTCGTTAACATGAAAGTCGTAGATCTTTTCGTCCTCTTTCCAATGGTTTAAGAATCGGCCAAATTGGATATTTGATGTAAAAGTTATGGTTAAAATATTTCAGCAATGTCAAAGCTAAAGATGAACATCATTTAATGACAATATTTACGAAATTACCATCGATCTTGTCATTCACCCAAATGATTTTAAAAAATCATTATATTTATGACTAATAATTAGTAATATAATATTTCCTGCAATACTATACAAACATCAGAAAATAGAATATTTTGAAAATTTTAGAGGGAAATGTCATCCTTTGAATTCATTGAAAGAAAAAAATATAGATATTAACCATAAAAAACAACACGTGCCGACATGACTCCAATTAATGTTGGGTGCATTGCTTTGGCAATAATATCCGATAACAAACATCTGAGACCCTTCTTATTTCGACGGACCATGTTCTCCCCTAATTAAAAAATATATGGACCCAGCCCCTCCACATTTGGCTGGACGCACTACACGAGTCCAAGTGGGCCGAGCCAACATAAAGAAGGAGCAGGGACTTCGTCATGAAAACAAGGGATCTAATTAAACGAGTAGTAGTATTGATTGACTCATGTAGTTGGAGTCCTTTAAAGTACTCTCTATTCATTAGTTTATATAGTTTAGCTGTGTTTATTACGCCCTACGAGAAGACACATGCAACCCTACTTCCAGTCAGGAACAGGCATCGGGGAGATCACCTTCTGACGAAGTGATAAAAAGGTACAGTTGGGCGGCTGGTTGGACCTGGGATGACCAAAAGGAGGAGCAAAAGTTTTTAATAGTGTCGGCAGCCCTTTGTTGTCTATTTCTATGGTTACGGTGACATTTATTTTGATTAATATAGATATTTGCATGGCATTTATGAAATTGTTCATGAGTCCACATCACATGCACTAGTATTTAAAATATAGGATTAATGTGAAATAACCCCTCCGTAACATACTTAATTCCGCAAACTCCTTTTAATTTTGACAATATCGCATTGCTCAGCCAAAAATATAGACCAAAGTGACTATATGAAATGAATTTAATGCTTTTCCATATAGAATACTAGACTAGATATATTCTCATGCCCTGGTATGGTTTTCCACCGGCCTCGTTTGGTACGGGGTTAACTTAATTTCGGGTTAAGGGATTTTATTCCAAGTTTTAGAAATAACTTTGTAATGATTACTTAGAATAAGAGAAAAGTATAGCGGAGAATGGAAATAACTTTGTAATGATTACTTGAATAAAGAAAATAATGTTTGAAGTTAAGGGGTAGAATAAGTAGTAGATTCTAGAATATTTTCAGAAATATTCCTCCCTTAACCCGGGTTAAGGGATATTCCTGAAATTTATTCCCGTACCAAACGGGCCTTAAGGTTCCTTGTATGTTTGGTTTCCACCCTCGTATTAAAATCTTTCACCGTTAGACATAAAATCCTTTACCGTATGATGTTACACATACCTCTTGTAAGATTGATTCTCAGGATTGTAGAAGCTTTTACCATGTTTGGTATATCCGTGATGGGGTTAAATTATATTATCCCTATAATATATTATCACAAAACATGAATTGTGCTCAATACAATATCTCATTCTCATATTAGCATTTCCAGGATTTTACGGTGGTTTGTGCTAAAGATATGCTAGGGTAATTTGGTAAAGCGGTTTGGGTCTATATATCGTTTTTAAAGGTGATATTTATCTCAATAACTCTCTAAAGTTTAAAATTATTTTTATATTTTTAAAAATATTCGTTTTATCTACATACCCCCATGACCATTTTAATTATGAACAATTTTAAAATTAAATAAACTAATAATTTAATATCACTGGCAATAATTAAGATAATATAAAATCTAGATGCAAACATATATCAACCTTATAAGGAGCAATAACGGTTATGCATAACAGCCCCCTTATAATGTTAATTTTATATGATATCCATACTAATCCATTAATCAAATTTGATTTTTATAACCGAATCATCCATTAATCTGAGGATCCCACCAAGTACTTGTATATGATTCATCGTAGATCTCCCCAGACGTTGTCACGTTAATGTTACATAGCAATCCAGCATTGATGCCATGTGGTATGTCTAATTAATAAATTTGGACAATGGTCATTATCAGAGCCATTAATTAAAAATAAATAGAGGTATTCTCCAATTGGTCATGTGTCCGAGCTTGCCATTTGACCGACCAAGATCAACCACTCCGCCGCGGCCCCAAGCAGCCAGATCGGATTCGGTTGGTGCCCAATCGCAGGACCACTTAAGCCTCATCGCCAGTTGTCTTAAACGCGTATATATATAAAGAGAGAGGGAGAGATGGGCAGCTAATTGTGGAAAATTAGTGGGGCCGATCTGAATAAGATAAGTAGATGAGGGTGCCAAAGCCCCTGGCATGGCCGGGGAACCTTTTCATGTAGGCCACTAATCATACACGTGGTTTGATACATCCTTTCCTTCTGACACAAGAAGGTTGCCACAGAAGCCGAGGCTGAAAATAACCTAACAAAAAAGAGGGTTTCGGGCAAAAAAAAAATAAAAAAACCTTAAATGACTCACAATTGCGCATTTTCTGGGACTAGTTTGATAACAGGTTAATTTTATTTCAATTAAGGGATTTTATTTTAAATTTTGAAAATAATTTTATAATAATTATTTAAAATAAAGAAAAAGTAAAATGAATAATGAAAATTACTTTATAATGATTACTTAAAATATTGAAAATGATGTTTGGGGTTAAGGAGTGGAATAAGTAGTGGATTCAGAAATATTTTAAGAATATTCTCCCCTTAATCGGGATCAAGGGTTATTCTCTTCACCGTTAGACAATGTGTAAAAGGGCCTCAACTTTCAAATATCGATCATATGATCTTGATTTTCCATTATTATCCTAACTTAATCCCTTTAAATCACAAATTACTACAAATTCCTCTAAATTACCGGTTGGAAGGATTAGATCTTAATTGTCATATGAGAATCGACAATCGGGATCCAGGTTCTCTATTAAATATCCTTATGTTCATTATTATCAACCATGAGTCTAAATTTGAGCAATATATATATATATATATATATATATATATATATATATATATATATATATATATATATATATATATAAAAGGATAAATATGTAATTCAAATATTTTTCATGGACAATTAGTAAATTGCTTTTATTTTTAACATGTATATTGGACTAGTGGATTCCCGTGCAAACAACATGGTTTTACAGAGGAGAAAGCATTAGTCGTGGCTACGATTATTTATGGAACCATATAATATAACCGATGGTTATACAAAGTTAGATTAGATTAGATGGATTAATATATTACATTACTATTCTATTAGGATTTATATTAGTAACTGAATCCCTCCTTTAAATATAACACATGCATTTTAGTTTCTTAATTCACATTATATTAATCTTATCCAACTTTGCACTAATTCGTATTATATTAGCCTTACTAGTGGTGTCCCCTACCACATGGTAGGGTAACCACCAACCCTATCTCAATAACCACCTAATAACTCCCTCCCACTAAACCCCCTTCGACTTAGGATTATCATGTCACATAAGCCTCCACCTAAGACATTCTTCCATCAAGTAGGACATCATAAATTTCACTTATAATTATAGCCTCATATACTGAAGATAAGGGGGCGGTTATGTATAACCGTTTTTTGTTCTTATAAGGTTGATTACATGACTGAAGTTTATAGAAGGATATTGATACAAAAAGCTGAAGACTCGGGGAGTATGCATTACATATGAAAATTTCAGGGACAATTATATTATTTAGAAGTTTCAAAAAGATATTTACGCCAGCAACCCCACAACCACAAAAATAATAATAAATAAAAATAAAAATCCCAAAGTTAAGAGGAGTAGTGGAGACCAATCACATGTATGTCACCAGTAATCGAACCAGCACTCACATGTGACATGTTGTCTGGCTCACAAATCCTTTGGCTAATAGCCTAATACAAAACCACGGTCTCTCTACCCATTCATTAATTTGAAAAGAAAGTCAAAATTAATTAGGATTCGTTTGGTAGTGGGATAAGGGTAATCAGCCCCTAACCCGAGAGAAGACCCAGATTTCTAAACCCAGAATTGGAGTGACTTGGAAAATAGAGTATTGCGGAGGGTTTTATGTAAAATTTTAACCTAATTAATGAATAATTTTTAATTTAATTGGTTTGAATTGAGATACTATTTAGTTTATATTATTATAATAATATAAATTAAAATAATATTATTATATTAATATAAATGGGTTCGTATGGAGATGCATTGATGTGTATAACCATGACACGTTATCATGTTATGTCATGTGACGATGCGATTTTTTTTCGCGTCTGCTGGAAATGGAGGTCACGTGTACATCGTCAGCGGCCACGACGCCGACAAGAATGCCCTCAACACCACCAAGCCATACGGCCCGGTGAAGGACGGGCGGGCACGATGCCGATGATAGTGGAGGAGCGGACGTCTGCTGGAGATGACAAATAAGCGGGCGTTGATATGAGAGGGATTGATAGGAGGAGGCGTCGAACATGATGGGTGAGGTGATAATATTATACTTTAATAAATATAATATATATTATCATATTATTAACTAATTTATTAAAACCAAGGTGAATATTTATGCATTATCATATTATTAATTCAAGTACCAATATTATTAATATACTTCCCACCTCACCGATCCCTATTCCTATTCCACATTTTTTTATTTAATATTATTAATTTACTTTTTATCTCATCAACTTTAAGTAATTATTATCTCTTTATCTCCACTTTTTAACCGAACGTCATTTTATTCCACGACTTATTTATTAATCCCTATCGCCTCTGATCCCACGGTCAAATGGGAACTATGACGCATGTCGTGCTCCGTGATCTGTATTCTTCACATGCGATTTAATAATTAATCACGAGCTTCCCTCCCACATGCTCTCTGCTCTCCTCATCGTTCCACTGTTCCGTCGGTCTAGCTTAACCGCAACCCATCGTACGGCCAGGAATGCCCTAACACCAGCATCACCGACATACTCCCATCGAACATAGATACCGCTAAGCCGTTCCGCGGTGCAGGAGAACGGGTGCTATCCAGCGGTAAATAAATGCGCGGGAAAATAATTTGGGTTCGAGTCATGGTCGAGCCACATAGATCCGGCTCAGCCCGACCCTCTAACTCGATGCGGCGGTTACAGCAGTTAAGCAAGTGCATCCACTGTATCTTCAAGACTTCAACCAATGGGGGTTAATAAATAGGCTAAATCTCGAACCCCCGATAGAGTTTTAAAAGCAGTAACTCGTTCCACCCCTATCCCTGTCGACAGCTCACACCCCTCTCCCCTCTCCCCTCTCTCTCTCTCTCTAGCGTTAATAAGTCCACACTCTTCTACTCGCCTTCTCTTTAAAGCGCTCTTCTTTGGATGCACCATTGCCACTACTAGATCTCTCTTCTCCGCCGCTGTTCTTGATCATCCCCAAGAAATCCCATTCTTGGGGGTTTGGAAGATGGGAAAGGAGAGGAGCGTCTCGTTGCTCCCGTTCTTATTGGCGGCGCTCCTGGTCTTCTCGCCGGCCGGAGTGGTGCGAGGGGATGATCCGTACCGGTTCTTCACCTGGAATGTCACCTACGGCGACATCTACCCTTTGGGAGTCCGGCAACAGGTGCTCATTTGAAAAAAAAAATTCGTTTTTTTGGCGAGGATTTTGGGCGGGATTTTGAGGTTTTCTTGGTGATTTTTTTTTTTGTGGCAGGGGATATTGATAAATGGGCAGTTTCCGGGGCCGCAGATCGATTCGGTGACCAACGACAACATCATCGTCAACGTATTTAACAGCCTCCCGGAGCCATTTCTAATTTCCTGGTACCAATTCCTCTCCCCACTCTTTTTTTCCCTTCAAATTTTTATCCGATTTTAACGCGATTCTCGAATTTTTCCGTAAAAATATTAGTTCATTTAAAGTTATTCATTTATGTCAACAAGAAATGGATCCCGAGAATTGGGTGATGCTTTTTAAAATCCCTATTTAAAACGCAAGATCTCCGGTTATGTTCGCATAAATGAACCCGCGATTTATGGAAATTCACGAGAAAACCACTGCTCGATACCTTTTACATGATGACGTAATAATCCCAGCATAGTAACCGAGACGGGGTTAAAAGAGTAACTTCGATGTTTGGATGCGTATAAAGTTAGATCGGCTGTGGCGAAAGAATGAGTTAACTTAGGAAATAAAGGTGGAATCTAATGCTTATTTGAGTAGCTTTTATTCTTTACTGGGATTGGTGTAGAATGACGCGTCTCTTTTGCATGGGTTTTGGGCTTTAGTGGTCCAAACCCATCATTCGGTGCTTTAGTTGGAAATTATGAGATTAGTCCTGGTTATTAGATGTCATGGGGCCTTTTTGGGCACCTAATGGTGTTAGTAGTGGGTTGGGTCCATTTCAAGTTAATTAATGCAATGGGGTTAAGTTTAGCTCATGACCTTCAGTTTTAATAGTCATGGGTGGTAAGTATGGTGACATAGCACGGGACAAGAGTGTGGTGTGCATGTGATAGTTCCTTGCACTATCTTGTAGCTGTCATATAGCCCGGAATCTGTCCTGTATGAAGTTGTCAGATGTGTATTGATTCCAGTTACTACCCCTAAAATGGCATAATATATTGGAGAACAGTACCTAAACTGATACCATTTGTGTTAATTAGTAATGTCTGGCGTTGGAGATCTTGGACTTGAACTCGAGATCTCTTTACATTAAACTCGAAGGCCTCTTTACATGTGCTAAGCACGAGGGTCAACAGCATTCAGATCCAGCCACGTGCAAGCATGAGGAGACGCAGCTTATCCAGAGGATAAGTTTTTCCCCATTGCCGAGAAAGAGATGAAGCTTCAGGCCATTAATTGTTCATAGAATAGAGCATTATCATCTGATGCAATAAATACCAGAGAGGAAGCTTGAAAATGGTTAATGACGGGAGATAAAACAATGCACTTTGGGAAAATCCAACATTAGATTGAATGGTTCTTGCACCCAATTTGTATCGCATAAATTTTCCTGTTTTGTTCTTTCTCCATTCAAGATGCTTGGTTTATCAATAAGTTGTTGTTTTGCATCTAGGAATGGAATATGGCAGAGGAGGAACTCATGGCAGGATGGTGTCTACGGCACCACCTGCCCCATCCCACCAGGAAAGAACTTCACATATGTGCTGCAAACCAAGGATCAAATTGGCAGCTTCTTCTACTTCCCATCTCTTGGATTCCACAAGGCTGCCGGAGGTTTTGGTGGATTCAAGGTCTTGAGCCGTCCTATGATTCCTGTGCCCTTCCCATCTCCTGCTGGTGATTACACTCTACTGGCTGGGGACTGGTTCAAGGCAAATCACACTGTAAGCAACACTAACATCACTAATTTCCATACTACTTTTGTTTGTTTTGAACTCGATAAAAGCAGTATCTTATATGATAGCAACTATATACGTGGTTCTTCTTCTTTCCAGGACTTGAAAGCCATATTAGACGGTGGAAGGGATCTCCCATTTCCTGATGGAGTCCTAATCAATGGCCGCGGATGGGGTGGAAGCACCTTCACAGTTGATCAAGGTACTTATCATGCCCTGCATGCACTCTTTGTAGAATTAAGCTTTTGACTGATTCTTCCACATACGTTTGTACCAATGAGTTGGATGGTAAACAACTTTTGCACATTGTCTAGGTAAAACCTACAGGTTTCGGATTTCGAACGTGGGGTTGACGACATGCCTGAACGTGAGGTTTCAAGGGCACTTAATGAAGCTGGTGGAGGTTGAAGGGTCTCACACGCTGCAGAACACCTACTCTTCTCTAGATGTCTGCCTGGGCCAGACTTACTCGGTGCTTGTCACAGCTGATCAGCCTGGATTGGACTACTACATTGTCTTCTCCACCAGATTCACCAGCCCTGTTCTCACAAACGTCGCCATTCTTCATTACAGCAACTCCGTCGGAAAGCCGGTGAACCCTCCTCCGGGCGGACCTACTGTTCAGATCGACTTCTCCCTCAACCAGGCCAGGTCTATCAGGTATTAATCTGCTGTTTGCAGGAATTTTGGTATTCACTTTAAATTTTACATTTTTCTCTAATCCCTGTGGTTGTGAATTCCAGATGGAACCTGACAGCAAGTGCAGCAAGACCTAACCCCCAAGGTTCATATCACTATGGAATGGTCAACACCACCAGGACTATTAGGCTTGCAAACTCTGCAGCGGTCATCAATGGCAAGCGAAGATACGCGATAAACAGCGTCTCCTTCTTCCCAGCTGATACTCCGCTCAAAGTAGCTGATTTCTATAAAATTCCTGGAGTTTTTTCACCAGGGAGCATTCCAGACAACCCCACCTTTGGAGGTGCTTACATGCAGACCTCTGTTATGGCAGCCAATTTCCGAGATTATGTCGAGATCATCCTCGAAAACTACGAAGACACTATGCAGTCTTGGCACATTGATGGCTATGCCTTCTTTGTTGTGGGGTAAGAACCACCTAAGATCTACCCAGAAACTACCTTCTCCTTTCATATGTTGGGAGCAACTCACACAATGTTAATACCTGCAGAATGGATGGAGGGCAATGGTCTTCATCAAGCAGGCAGGGTTACAATCTCAGAGATGCTATCTACCGTTGCTCCATCCATGTAAGTTGCATGCATCTTATTTCCATTTGCTCATCATGCATGGCTCATTGAAGTTTCTAAAGCCTTGTGAATCTATGTGATGATCAGGTTTACCCCAAGTCATGGACGGCACTCTACATGCCGCTAGACAATGTGGGCATGTGGAACATAAGATCGGAGGACTGGGGGAGGCAGTACTTGGGGCAGCAGTTTTATCTCCGCGTCTACTCTCCGGCCAATTCATGGAGAGATGAGTATCCCATCCCCAGGAATGCTCTCCTCTGCGGTCGGGCATCCGGCCGGCGAACCAGGCCTCTCTGAGTACAACAGAGCATGAGCGGCTAAGACTTAGTTATGCCATGAAAGGGTGGCGGTTCTTTCACAGAGATGAGCATGCTGGTAGTTGGACATTTTTATTGGCTCAGCTCGAGCCTTGTCTATCGGTAGTTCATTGTAAACTAAGTACTGTCTATTTATTTTTTTTCCTACTGCAACGATCGATAAGCAGTTCTTTTGCTGTTCTTCTCTGTTCTGTCATGCATAATCTAATTATTTATTAAGATCTGTCCTCTTCTCACTGATAAAAATAAGTGTACTTTAGTTTTTCAATGTCAAATTAATATCGGTTGACTAAGGGAGGGTAGGAATTTGTAAAAATATGTAAAATACAGGTACCTGAGTGTAAATTTTGATCACATAGATAGCTTTTGATAATAATATAGGAGAAACATATGTAGGAATTTGCAATGTTTTATAAGGCATTGAAATCACCCTAGTATATAACTCTAGTCGTATATAACAGAAAAACCATGTCAGGGCACGTGCTTATACTAGTCTTTGTTTAATAGAAAAGTTCATCTGGCTCTTTGTTGAATTAGTTCTCATGAATATTTTGGGATACGAACTCTGCATTAGATATTTCAAAGTGTTCAACTACCTCCAACGTACAAGACAAGATAAAAAGAAGGGAAATTTGTCAAAAGGTCTTAAAAAATATGGGTGTGGCTATCCGCACCACGATTTTAACTCAGCACACTACAGAAAATAATTTTTGTAAAAATAAAAAATAAAAATCCCATTATACCCCCCTCTCCCTCTCTCCTGATGCTCACTCCCGGCGATCTCTCTCCCGGCTCCGACGGCCTCTCTCTCCCGGCTCCGACGGCCTCTCTCTCCCACGCCCTCTCTCTCTTTCTCTCCCCGGCCTCCCTCTTCCCCCTCTCTCTCTCGCCTTCTCTCTCCTGGCGGTCTCCCTCCCTCTCTCTCGCTTCTCTCTCTCTCGCCTTCTCTCTCTCCCGGCGGCCTCCCTCTCTCCCGCGGTCTCTCTCTCCCGGCGGCCTCCCTCCCTCTCTCTCACTTCTCTCTCTCCCGCGGCCCCCTCTCTCTCTCTCGCTTTCTCTCTCTCTCTCGCGGCCGGCGAGAGAGAGAGGGGGGGGGGGGGAGGCCGGCGGCCGCGGGGGAGAGAGAAGGCGAGAGAGAGGGGGAAGAGAGAAGGAGAGAGAGAGAGAGAGAGGGGGAAGAGGGAGGCCGGTGGCCGCGGGGGAGAGAGAAGGCGAGAGAGGGGGAAGATGGAGGCCGGCTGGCCGTGGGGGAGAGAGAAGGCGAGAGAGAGGGAGGCCGGCCGGCCGCGGGAGAGAGAGAACGCGAGAGGGAGGGAGGGAGGCCGGCCGGCCGCGAGAGAGAGAGAGAAAGCGAGAGAGGGCGTGGGAGAGAGATAAGGCGAGAGAGAGAGGGGGAAGAGGGAGGCCGGGGGAGAGAGGGGGAAGAGGGAGGCCGGGAGAGAGAAAGAGAGAGAGGGCGTGGGAGAGAGAGAGAGAGGGCGCCGGCGAGAGAGAGGCCGCCGGAGAGAGGCATCAGGAGAGAGGGAGAGGGGGGTATAATGGGATTTTTATTTTTTATTTTTACAAAAATTATTTTCTGTGGTGTGTTGAGTTAAAACCGTGGTGCGGATAGCCGCACCCAAAAAATATATGATATGACAATAGGACACCATATCACTACTCGACCAAAATGCCCCCATATAATCCCCCCCCTTATAACCCCCCAGACCCCCCGGCCCGATCTCGTCGTCTGACACCAATCGCCATCTCGCCATCATCGTCGTCGTCCGTCGTCGATCCCCGACGCCCCCGTCGCCACCTCCTGCCTCGGCTCCCCATCACCGATCCAGATGGATCTCGACATATCTCATCGCCATCCGTCACCCCGATCTGACGGAGCTAGAGGTCTCGTCGAACGCCGATCGGAGCTCACCACCCCAATTCGAGCTCGCCGTCTGTCACGATGCCGTCAGGCGAGATGCCTGTCATCGTTCCCCTGCACGAGGTCGTCGTCCCCGACTAGCTCCTCTGATCTCTCCGCCCCTCCTAAATCCGTCGGATCCATCGACCAACAGCTCAATCCACTTCGTCCAAAGAACCCAACGACCTCTCCTTAGTCAATCCCGGCCTCTAACGAGCCCTCCTCGCCGGCGATCAACCTCCGGCGAGTTGTCAGCCATTAGATGAAAATGAGAGAGGAAATGAAAAAAAAAATCGAAAAAATATTGGAAAAAGGAGAAAAATCGTGTAAAATAGAGGAAATAATGGGAAAAATAGGAAACTAATCACTAAAATTGAGGAAATAAAGAGAAAAAATAGGAAAGTAATTTGGAAAGTAACTTGAGTTACTTTTCACGATTTCATCATCGAGAACTCAAGTTACTTTCCATCTGCTTTATGGAAAGTAGTTTGTAATAATTGTGGAAAGTAACTCAAGTTACTTTCCATTGGTTTAATTACTTTTCACGATTTCATCATTGAGAACTCAAGTTATTTTCGATATGCTTTATGGAAAGTAACTTGTAATAATTATGGATAATAATGTAATAATTGTGGAAAGTAACTCAAGTTACTTCCATTAATTTAATTTGAAAAGTAACTTACAAACTTTCGATGATTTCATCATCGAGACTCAAGTTATTTTCCACTAGTTACTTTCTATTAGTTTAATCTGGAAAATAACTTACTCTCCATTGGTAGTTACTTTCCAGATTTTTTGATAATTACTTTCCACTGGGAATACAAACAGTCATTAGGAATACAAACAATCACTAAGAAGATAAGATATGTTGAGAATCTTGAAAGGGCATTTTATACTTAAAAAAAGATATTAGGGCTTAAATTCTTTAAGAAAAAGATATCTGATATTTTAGACAAATATTCCCTTAACCTAAATGCCAATTAACTCTAAAAAGAACAGCGATAAAAAAAATAGAACCTGAGTTCTTTTAGAAAAGATTTATAAGAAGCAACAACCAGACAAGGAAAACAAAAACTTTGTTTCGTTCACGGAGAGTAGACATCATTGCCAATTAACAATGTGCAAAAAAAAGTAGACTCTGACCTTTTCAGAAATGAACATATTAACATCACCAATCATAAGACAATCAAGTGGACCACCATGAACCAGTCCTAAGTCCCTTTTCTTCTTTGTGGATAACAAAAACAATAAAATTAGCTTCTACAAACATATGCTGTACAATTCTTTTGCCTATTCACTGTCCTGATGGGCCACATATCTGCCCCAGGACACCAATATCTAAAATTCAATAACAAAGAATAACATAAACGTAGGATTGGTCACAAAATGCCATCGATTCTCGGAGCATAACTTATCGCCGAGAACAGTTAGGAAAAAAAACATCATGTGTGAAGACTTGATCAATTCCAGTGGTTTGTCAGAAAGAAAGTCCTTAAAGAAAGAGTCATAATTGGTAAAAAAATGCGTCTAATACCAATTCAATTTCGAATGAACCAAGTAAATTTATGAATGCTGCATGACAACTATGACAGTTTAGATCATGAATCCAAGTAAAACAGTGGGAAAAAAGGTTGTCCTTAGAGCATATTAATTACTAAGTTAGCAGTATCTAACATAATGCAGCAGTTTGTCACATGGAGCATAGGATTAGGATAGACCTACTACAAAATATCCTCTATATCGTACTATTTATTTCCAAGGTTTTTATATAGGGAAAACTATGCCAAAAACACAGCTAATTAAAAACACAAAATAGAAAACAAAATTCGAGAATGGAAATATGGAAACGTTTTCCAAACCAAATGACCTCTTCCTAGCAGCAGCAATATGTCAATGAAAACATGACAAAGACCGGCTTGACCGTGGGCTGTCCAGTGTCCAACCTAGCTATCAGTGAACCTATTCAAATGTCGAGGAGGGATGTCGACACGACTGAGTGCAACGAAACTGTGTCCACGGCCAAATCTTAGGACTATATTATCCAAATCCCTGCTTTCCTGCTTCAACGAGAGCCACCTTAATTGTGATTAGCTCTTCCATAATCACTTGTAATTTATACAACGTCCATGCCTGAGACCAATTCTTGGTAAGAAGACTGTAACTGGCAACTATGTAACATCAAGTACCAATCCTAGTGACACATTCCACACGTCTCAAAGTCATTAGCCTAACCAACCCCAATGTAGACGCCATGTCGCCGTATGGCTACAACTTCCATGCACGAGACATATGACATCAAACAACGCACAAGGACCGATTCCAGTGACACGTTCCACACGACTCAAGGTCATTAACCTAACCAACCCCAATGTAGATGCCATGTCACCGTATGGCTCAACAACTAATTTTTTTTAATGAGATGAGCCCATAGTTACAAAACAAAATTACAAGGTTCAGCTACCACATAGCTATGTTCCTGATCTCGCAAGTTTAGATCAACACGGCCCAGCTTCTACGACACGTTCGAGCTACACTATCGACTCTTGCGTTATAATCTCTAGAAATGTGCAAAAATAAGACAGAATCAAAAAGCAGTGTATGTAGCCATATATTCTTAGCCATACCCTCTATGTCTAAGGGCCATCCTCTTGATCTATTGCGAATTTGGACATCAATTAAGACATCTGTTTCGATGATCAGTTCATTTAGTCTAAGGATATTTGCTCTCTTCGTCGCTTCAATGATGGCTTCCATTTCTCCTTTGAGCACTAAATCAGTGGTTATAGGTTTGGTCTATGCCCAAGCCTCCTTATAATGCGTGGTGGTGACTCATGTAGAAGGATCAAATGACAAATCTGTTTGAATCACATGAGCGATTTGGGCGTGATACGATCATTATGTAAGATAGAGGTCGGTTGCTTCTTGTCAAGGGCCAACAACTATTTTAATCTTTTTTTATAGGGATGTTTACATATATGCCCTCAAAAGATTATATTTTACCTATATGTCATTATATTTTTTATATTTACATACATGATACATGTCACAAAATTGATAAAATACTCTCGTATATTGATGTGGTGCAAACATGTCGTTAAAACGTTACAAACTCAATCAAATATTAAATTTATAATCCTTATTCAATCACTACACTACTAGGTAGAATAGCGGTGAAGTCGGGAGTCAATCACTGGGAAAATGTTGGAAATTGAAATCAATTCTCGAAACTCTAAAACTAAGGAAAACAATTAAAGATAAAATAGAGTTATCTAAACTAATAAAGAAAAGAAATAAAAGTTGGTCAATTCGAATCAATGGAATAGTTACTTAGGAATTACTCAATCCGCCATAGTTTCATTATTAGTCTACTCTAGTTATCATCTTGTTCTCTTCTCTCAACATTATGGATCATATGACTACAAGCTCACAGGAATCCATAAAAGAAAGTTAATGTTCCCAACGACATAACCTATCTTTGCTTGGCATAGATTATTTTTGGTCCTACGATTACTTTAAATTATACTACTTCTAATGACCTTGGCACAACCTATCTTCGCGTAGCATAGCTTATCTCAAAGGCAAACCAATAACTTCATGAAAACTATCATAAATCTCTACAATCAATCACAGAAATCATGTACGACTGAAAGTACGTCAAAAGAACTCTGCTCTTTCAACTCTATTAACAATAAAACCATATTTATGAGATCATGCATCGAGAAGTTTACAAGAATCAAACTAAAGAAAGACCAAAACTACACTAGGTTTTCATGATATTCCTAAATACAATAAGTTAGCAACTCATCTTTTGGATGAACGCCATCGGCTTGGAATAGGAAGCTATCACCATCCGCATCCTCACCGTCTTCTCTTTTCTTCTCCAAAGATAGTCAAAAAGATGATTATTTTCGGATGGAATAACCACTTTATATAATAGAAACCAGTAATCCCGGAATTAGGAGTCATAATTGAACTTAAACTCTAGTTTCCCTAAATTTTGTACTGATGACGTCATCCGATCGATCCATCGGACTCAAAACTGATCCATCGCTCAAGTCGGTTTGACTGTCACATCATTAATTTCAGCCTTTCTTTCCAACTTCTATATATCCGACTTTGCTTCAAAATTGATACCAATGTATACGGAATCTCATAAAGTTTTCAACATGAAAGTTGTAGCTCTTGATGTCTTCTTTCATCTCCTAGAATTTCAGTATTTATAGACATTTGTAGAGTTTTTGAAAAATATTTTTCTACCG
This sequence comes from Narthecium ossifragum, assembly GCA_963920575.1. Taxonomy (NCBI): domain Eukaryota; kingdom Viridiplantae; phylum Streptophyta; class Magnoliopsida; order Dioscoreales; family Nartheciaceae; genus Narthecium; species Narthecium ossifragum. The sequence continues at coordinate 21,821,340 of OY986972.1, forward strand.
GTCAATGGCTAATTCCATATTTCTAGATTCTGCATAATTTGGTCTTTTAAACCAAATTTCTTGTACTTCTTCTCAAATCCTACTTAGACATGAAACCAAACAATATGATATTAAATACACCTGCTCTTAGACTAACAAAGATAATTTAAAAGATTTAATCATAAATATTTAATGACTCATCATATATACTTCTCCATCAATCTCCTTACGTTGCTCTAACTAAGATTAAAAAAAAAGTAACTAGACACCAGAAAGTTTCCAAATTACCGGTGGATTTAAGCTTCAAGCACGCATGAAAGGTGAGGGGAATTTAAGTAAATTTCTCACACTATTACTTAATAACGGTCGTCAAACATATTATGTGAGTAATCCATGAAAAGTAACCACATGTACGAGAGTATTTCAATAATTTGTCGGTGAATATGTAAATCAACCTTATAAGGAGCAAAAACGGTTATGTATAACCGTCCCCTTATAATGTTGATTTCATACTAGGTGACAGGGGCTCACCTAGTATGAAATATGTAATGACATACGTGTAAAATATATTTCATGAAACGTGACCACGGTGACATATATTAATATTAGGTGACGGTAACCACCCACCCCCACTAAACCCCTTAACCACCCACCCCATGCCCCCTCTCTATGACTCATGTGTCCCGTGTCTCATTTTCTCCTCCTCCCTCTATGACTCAGCTACCACGTGTGAGAAAATACATGAGTTAGATTGTGATTCATAATACCTGATATATATTATATAATATACTATGTAGCCCCATGCCAAGTGGCACGGGTAACCACTCACCCGCACTACCCCATAACCACCCACCCTCTCACAACCCTCCCTCTCCTCTCTTTCTTTATGACTCAGCTATTGTTAGTCATAGAAGCTAATATTATATAATAGATCTGGATAATTTATCAATTTGATGGCGTATACATAAATATTAAAATTACACTGACATATATGTAAAATAAGATTTTTTGAATGGACATAAATGTAAATAATCCCTTATCGTATGTTACCCATAAGGAAGCGATCCCCCATCCTTTTGTATCAAGTCGAACTGCCTTATAAAAATAGAGTACCACGAATCAAACGTCTTCCTCTCACTGCGTTCCTTCTCCAGTTCGCTCTTCCATTTCTCTCTCGCCCATGCTCCTCCTCTCTTCATCTCCAATTCCCTCGCTGCTGTTCTTCTAGTATTCGATCTCATGGACTCGTCTCTGTCGCTTGTTTCGAGGGCGAAGACGGCTCTCCACTCCGCCGCGGCCAAGGCCGAGAAGGTCCTCACCGAGATCAAGAAGTCCGATCGCGGTAACCCCCTTCGCCTCCTTCTTTTCTCGGCCGAATTGACGTCGATCGGAGTCGGTTTTTTCGGGGTTCTTGTTTCTTGTTTTGCTGGAATTTGATTCCTTTGCAGAATGCGATGGGCAATCGCAGAGGGGTTCGAGGAGATCTGGGGAGGAGGAAGGGGTTGTAGCTGCTGATGCTTCAAACAAGGATCAGGAAGATGAGGTATTTTCGAATCCAATCCGGTGGTTCTTGTGTTCATTGATTTTTTGAGGCGTTGGGCATTTGGTTTTGTCCCTGCGATTGTTTCAAGAAATACTTCGTAATCTTGAATTCCCTTCCATAATGCAGGTTGAAGCTTTTCTTGATTAGTTGGTTTGTGAAATTTGTTGAGAGATCTATCACGATCGTCTTGACTTTGTCGTATTGTTTTAAGCAACTCATGTGTTGTACGTGATATAAAAAAAGCAAGCTATTGGGTACTTGAATGCATGTCATATGTGAATTCCGAAACTAAAATGGATAATTCACATAAAAGAAGCTGTTTGCGTGGTTTGTGATAGGTGCTGCTGGTTAATGTTAAAAGTCAGGAGGACCATTTCAATTGGTGATCTATGGTTGACTTCTTCTGTGTTTTGGTTATAATTTTATGGTTGAGATTTGCCTGAGAATATCACAGGTCTTATTTTGAAATCTTGTTATTCATTCGTTCAGAGTTCAGAATGCAAGTCTGCTGGAGAGGAGGATGATTCAAGTATCTCTGCCAGATTGACTATTCCTCCAGCTTCAGTCGTTAGACAGCTGGCACTGGCCGTTGAGTAAGTACGTTTAATTAGAGATAACGTTCTTGTATATGATCCTCATTTTGCTCTGAAGTATGCCATGGCTGTTTCCTGATTTCTTCATCCTTGAAGAAATTGAGGATGAACAATGAACAAGCTGAAGAGAGTCTGTGTTTAGAGCATTTGTGTACTTGTGAGTTGACCATTCCTTTTTCCCACATCCACATTGATCAACAATGTGGCTTAATTATGTTTAATATCTTCATACTCGAAATGGGGGCATGCCTCACCCCATAATCACCTCATCGAATGGGATCTGAACCTTTTTGGCAAAAAAAAAAAAAAAAATCAGTCTGGTATGTTTGTTTGTGTTAAGCACATATTACTCCTGCCCATGCTTGGGACAATAATCATTCGTTTTGAAAGTCTATTTCTGTATTAAAAAAAATTCTGATGTTCTTCAAGTTTTTCCTGTGAACTTTCTCAAAGTGAAAGTTCATTTTGTGGGTCTCAAAGTTTGATCATTGATCATCTAAATTTTGCTTGCAGAAATATTAATCTGAGAAGATAATTACAGCTCACTAGATAGGATTTGGGAGAGAAGTTGATCTCATTGTCTATATTTAAGCCACTCTATCTGCTTTCCCTTCTCTATGCCTACTCTTAGATGTCTGGGAAGCATTTATGTCAAAATGATTTTTAAAGAGCAGAATTTTTGAGATTTCAAAACTGTAGTTTTCTAGTAATGATTATTACATTTATTACAGCTAGTATAACTAGTGATAAAATTCAACCAAATTCTTAGGCCTTTTATAGTTCATCTCCATGATAATTCTTGGTTTGTTATGGATATTAAAATAACTCAAGGAACTCTTGGAAACAACGTACATTTTGAAATCGAAGAATTCACTACGGATTGTTTTTTCGTGATGATGTCGCATCCAAAAGATGCTCCTAGAAGATTCTGTAATTATTTGCACACATTCTCATCTCTTTCCACAATTCTCATTCATAATTATGCCATCATTCAGATTTACCTAATGCTTATTTTATCTGTTTGCCATGCGACAATTTAGAATCAGAAGTTCTATCTTGTGCTTCACTTTGGAGAAGCAAAAACAACTGTGTTACCCTTGTCAAATATTTCCAACATGTATCTGCCAATATATAACCAGTCTGGTTATTATGATCTAACTTTATCAAGCATGATCAGGCCCCTTTACTAGCCCAATAATGCTGACCAAGGCCCCCATATTTGGTCAGTAGTTTGAATTTCAATTTGACGAGCCAAGATATTCTCAGTTCCGCATTTGGTCAATAACTCAAAAATGTAATTTGGAAATCTGAAACACTTTGACGTCCACTAGAAAATAAACAAAGGCCCCTGGAACTGAAGGATATAGCACAGTAGTAGGCTTATGATGGGACTAAAGTTCAGTGATATGAAACCTTTGCTTCAAAGGGTGAAAGAACTGTGCTTCAGCTATCAGGCCAAAAATGGTCAGTAGCCTTACAGAGGTGAAGTATTTTATGAAAGTTGTTGCTGGCAAGATCTGGTCTTGGATCTGTGGAACAAAATTATCTGTCTGCCAATTTAAGATGCTGGCCTTGATGGAGACACTGGATTTGTCATAATAGTGAGTAAATGAGAAGGCTCATGTGTTATTGTGGCTATAAATGAAGTAACTTGCTTCACACACACTGAAAAGATAATCGTCCGCAGCTGATATTACCCATTTAACTTCTTTTTTAAGGTGCAACTGTTATAACCTTTTTCTCGTCCTTACTTGTCAGATTGTTTATGTTGGCTAAATTCTTCCCATATTCTGTTACAGGTGTAGCAACAATTTCAGATCTATTAAAGATCTTTTGACATTGGACAAGGATCCTTCATCTTTTAAAGACAAGACATTTGCTGTTGTAAAATCAATAGTTCTTCGGGAGAAAGAAGACAAATTGTCATCAGACTATTTCGATGACGAGGAAATCAATACTTTAATTTCCACTTTATTTAATTCAGGTAAGTCTTCCTGATTGATGATCTAATGAGTTATGCTAATGATGTGTTTCACATTTTAAAGTTATGCGTCATCCCTTGTCTTTCATTAGAAATATCTCCCTGCAAGATATTCGCAGAGGATCAAATTTTTCAAAAGGAGATTGCATCTTCTTCAGCTACCTTTCCAACTACCTATTTGTCAAAAGATATCCGTGGGGCTCCTCCTGAAAGCTTCGTTGTGCGACTTTCTCAAGTTATTGGAGGCTTTAAATCAATGCAGAAGATGGCTGCATTTTGGTGCTGTGTTGTTGATAAAGTAAGCAGTCATTTTGTTCAACCTTGCCAATTGCTTTCAACATCTTTAATACAAGTGTCATATTGTTCCAAGCCACAGCACTCTATTCCTGCATGTATACATTTTTGTTGGTTTAGACTTAGCTGTATGCACACGCAGGTTATTAGTATAATTATTTCCCTGAAGCAACTTACCGATACTATTCAGGGTAACTAATTATTGATGGAAAATGTTTTTGTCTTCAGTTTTTTAGTCATTATGGTTTTGTGGCACTTGCAGCTAAGGAGTCTATGGTCCGAAGGACTACCAATACCCCATATTCCCCTGGAGGCAAATCCTGATTTGAATTCCTGTCTTCTCCATCAGCAGCTTCAGGTCATAAATTGTTGTGTTGCCAGGAAAAGACGCAGGACTGTTGCCACTGAGTCATTGGACTCTGTACTGAAGCAAGCCAATGCAGATAGCGAGGAATCTACTGGAATTCATTTGACTTATGCTCGAATAAGCTCTGGGGAGTATGTTCTTAGACTTGGTGCAGACCATCCATCTGAAGATTTAATCATGTTAGAAACTGATGAACCGATATACAGCCCTGTGACCCAGGTAAAATACTGAAGTCAAAAATATGTTCGTTTCTTGCTCTTGTAGTATCATTCTGATCTGTTATCTACAAACCTCACTTGTAAGCAGGAAGGTCCAGTTTTAACTGAAGAACTTATAAAAGAAAATGAGGAATTTGTGCTGCGTACTGGGAGGTCAGTAACTTAGACTTGCATTTCCTTCAAAGTAGCTAATAGAGGAACGATAAACATTGCACTAATTACTATATTCGGAAATAGAATAAAGGTATTTACTATACAGTTATGATGACAGTTGCATAGTATTTTCGTGAGCTTAATTAACTTGATACAGTAAAGTTTCAATATAAAAGACTGGATGATCCCTCTAGTTTGAGACATCTATGTATAGCTTTGTGATCTGAGACATCAACTGTGTAGTAATTGTTGCTTGAAGTCTTGTTTTTTGGACGCCTATCGGACAGTTTGTCAAGTTGGTAGTTGTTCTCTCTTGTGAAGCAAATTCTGACCTTTTCACACTTTCTCTTTTCTTCTTTCTGTCAATATGTCACTTCAGCAAGTTTTCTGTTTGGCATTTAGCATCTATTTATAGTACAACCCTGGTTATCTTGAATATGTTATTATCTTTTTGGAAGTTCTTCAGAACTACATATATGTGAGTTTGGAAGACATTAGTTATCATTGTGATTCATCAACAGAATTCTATATCTTGATCCACTTTTGGATTTACAAGCTTGATTAATTGAATTTGACGTTTTGATTTTTGATGTTTGGTTTGATAACCATAAGATTAAGCTACGATAGAATTAACTCAGTTTTGATGCCAAATAAGAAGTAATTCCTGCAGTTGCCTTGAGATGTGATTTCAGTCCGCCTTTCTAGTAATCCTTTCAAATTAGAAAATCACATCAATTTATCTCCTATAAATATCATGAAATATATCTTGAATTCTAGGTTTCAGGACTAAAAAGTGCTAAATCTTTCTCCAAAGATTTAACATAAGATGGCGAGTCCATTCTAGACTTGTATGTATGCATTTATTTTGGTACGTAATTGTGCAATATGGGTTTTTCTAACAAAGAATGTTATGATAGATAAATATCAAGTCCAAACAAATAATAAATAGAGATGTCTGTCAGGAATGTGTTTTTTTTAAACTTATAATGGGTGGATATGGTATAAAGTGCTTTGCTTTTTTAGCTTGTTTGATCTTGCTTCTAATGAATGATTGACAGTTGATTTATGTTCTAATGCTTAGTGTTGGGGCTGGCTGTTCTCAACTACTCTCTGACATGCAAGCTTTTAAGGTAAGTCTAGCATCATATATCTATCATATGACACACATATTCTATGGCACCTGAACAAGTATCATCTGTCAGGCTGCAAATCCTGGTTGCGTTCTTGAGGACTTTATAAGATGGCATTCTCCACCAGATTGGAAGGATATGGAGTCAGATGAGCATCCTAGTGATTTAGCTTATAGTGAAGATTCTTCTAGAAGAGGCCGACTGAGTACTCGAATGGGGACCGAAGGTGCCATCTGTCCTATGTTACAATTGTTGCTTGTGGTACTGCATATCAGACTGATTGCTGCACAAAATGCTAGTACTTCTGGAAATTTATTTGCATCTCATATCCATTCGAGTTTTAAGAAATAGTCTCGAACACTAAGGATATACGAATGATTGCTTCTTCAGATTTATGTTTCTTGAAGCAAGCTTTTAACCGTGGCTTCACAGTCTTGAAACTAAAACCGATTAGTAATTTTTGCATGTTCTTCTACATCTAATTGGAAGTGCTTAACAGCCCCAGGGCAACACAGTGTAGCTTAGATTTTTATGTTGTTTTTATGTACGTGCTTACATGCATAGGTACATGTGATCATCTTGATAAAACATATGAATGCAGTAAGAATTTGTCAAAGTTCTCACTCCGTCATCTGCAGGTAACCTGTGGCTTGAATTATGGGAAACTTCAAAACCATTGCCCGCTGTTAGGCAAGCACCGCTTTTCGACGAGGATTTAGCAGTGTAAGTGGAGTTGCCTGTTGAAATTTTGAGCAAGATATTGCACAGCCTCTTATTGCTCCATTTGGCTTGCAGTGAAAGCATTTTAACTACCCTGGAGGATATCTCACCATCCAAACTTTTTGAGCAGCTCTTTGTATCTGTGGTGAGCCTTCTCTAAGTTTCTGTTTTCCCAATTTTTTCCTCATTTGTCTAGCTTATCCATGTCTTGATATTTGGTGTGTGGTTGAAATTGTATAGGTCATGAGAATAGCTTTACTACAAATCTTAAACAGTCATACTATTCTGATATCCCTGTACTTTTTCAGCTAGAGATATAAAGGTTTCTTTCTTAATATTAAAGGGCCATGGATGCAAACTGGGCGTATAGCCTGCGTTTTATCTGAACCATTTTTGTTGTGGAAGATAGCTGATTAATCATATTTGCCTGAATCCTTGCATATATTGTTTACAGTTTGTCCTTTTCGTTTCTTGTGGTTTCTGTCATTTACAAAAAATATTTATTACATCTATATCACTCAACTCCGGTATGCAATTTGAACAAATATCTTGCTTGTTTAGCTTATAGGATAAATTTATTGCACACTTTTCTTTACCTATTGTTGAGAAAAACTGTAGTGTTAATCACTGGCCTCAGAGAAACCTACCTTTTAGGTTATGCATAATTGCAGGTCAAGCTAATGTAATATCAAACTTAATTAGCTCCTTTTTGAAAACAATGAAAACTTATATCTTAACAATATTTACCTGGCCACAAGCATAGTCTTTAGAGTAATATGAAAATATATTCGCTGTTATTTCTCTGAAATTTTATCTGTAACTATCTTAGATTGTCCATCAAAGTTTGGCTCTCATAGCTTACAAGATAATAACTGGAATTTATGCAGCTATTCAATCTTATAATTTACACTCCTTGGATGCTTTGTAATTCATAATATTCAACTGAAAAGAAAATTCATTTAGATTATTGGCAGATATATCCTTTTTTTCACGAACATGATACAAAAAGAGGATAAGGAGTAAATTGGAACTAGTGTAATATTTTTCTTCTCTGAATTTCAGCTTTGTTCAAGCTTTCTCCTCGCAGAAGCTAAACTGCCAATAGACAGCAACTTGTCGAAACTTTTCTACGAGTGCAGGGACTATGTTATTGCAACTTATCAAATTGAGACATTCAATGAAAATATTGTTGATATCTGCAAGGTATGTTGTACACCTAACTGCATTTAAATTACTGCACAAGGCCCTTGCAAGCTAGTGGGAGTCGAATTGTTCTAATTGGTCTTCTTATCTCAAGGAATCCTTTGCTTGTTGATGAGATATATGTATTTTTACCATTTGTGATGCATATTTTAGGTGTATGAAACAGTAGAGACAATTTTGATTCATCCAGAAGAAGCCATTGTCGTCATGGAACAATCAGAGGAAGCAATGTCTGAGGAACCGAAGAGCCGCTTCGGGAAAATCAGCCTCAATTTTATTAACAAGGACAAACACCCTATGCGGAAAAGATCATCAAAGGAAGAAAAGAAGCCTGAAGAGAAACAATCAGATGCCTTCACCCAAATATCTGATAAAGCATCAGAGGACAGAAACAAATCTGAGGAGAGACAATCACATGTTTTCTCCAGCATATTTGATAAAACCTTTAAGGAAGAGAAGAAAGCTGAAGACAAACAGTCATACATGTTCTGCCACATATTTGATAAAACTTTGAAGGACGAGAAGAAAGGCCAAGAGAAGCAATCACATGGTTTTTCCCACATATTCGACAGGGCTTCGAAGGAAGAAAAGAAACCGGAAGAGAAACAATCGAATGTTTTCTCTCAAATATTCGACAAGAGGACGTACTTGTTTTCGAAAAAGCACAAGAAATCTAACTTGCCATTGCCTGCTGCCTCACCTGCTGGACTGCATGAAGATGAGTGGGCTATAGTCTAGATGGATTTTCCACTGATTTAGTTAATTGTATATGATAAGAAAGTATAGGCTGTATATGAAATGTAGCTACTCTGATTCAATTTATTGATCTACTTGAATGGAATGAAATGGAAATCAAATTTCTTTTTCTTTTCACTTTGTTCTTAGGACAATGATGTCCATAAACTGAAGCTGGAAGTGTTAAGGATGTAGGATTTGTTTTAGGGTGATATACCTTTTACCCTAGGGATTTCTAGTGATATGAAATATGAAGCACTTGTGCTTAACTATCCAATAAGAGAAGATATGTGATTGAATTCAAGAAAACAGAATTCCAACATCAAGAAGAAAAAACAAAAACCTTAATGAGACCTTAGTGAACCAAAAAATTATTGTCAATTGCCTGGAATTGCATGCTGAATGCAGAAACTCTGAAACTTCAACCAAAGATGTTTGATTCTGATCACTAATATATGCTTTTACCATTTCTGTGGCATCACAGAGGTAGGAAAGAACATCTGAATTCATGATTTTCTGCTGAATGCCTTCTTGGCAACACTCTTCTTTATCTTCTTGACTGGTTTGCTAGGCAAGCTAGGGTTCTTGCTTTGATCAGTGGTGCTTTCTTGCTCGACCTCCGTCTCTCCGTCAGGCTTGGCGTCTCTCTGGAGGTCCTTCACGATCAGCTCCGGAACGATAAAGTTGGCGATCCAGTAGATGAATATCAGTAAGGCACTGCAAATACATAAGAAAAGCTACTCCATTAGCTCTTGAAGCTAGCTTATTCCAGATATGGCAAAACTAAGGCATGTGAGAGGCCTGTTACACTTACCTCACAGGCAGTAACACCGAGATGTCGCCGCGTTGGGCTGGAGAGGCAGCAGCGATGCTGAGAACATGGTTGAGAGGCAGAGCTCGAAGCCGAGATGCGGATGGAAGACTGCGTTGCATTCGCTTTTTCAGGAAGAGTTGGTGAGTCCTTGATGGTTGGCTAGCATGGCCGCAGAGGAATGAGTGAACTGGAGAAGATGAAGATGAGGAAGGGCAGTGGATTGCTGCTTCCATGATATGAGTCGTGGAGATTGCTAGATCTACTTGTTCCCTCTATTCATTTTGTTCATTGGCTTTGCATGATCAGGCCAAGAGATGTGGATAATGTCATTGATGGTTTGAGTGGTTCTTATGTTCTTTGTAGCTCTCTCGACCTCATCCCATGTTTTTTTACATAATAGGATCCCATACATGTTATGAACACGCGTATAAACTGATATGCGTTTAATTCTTAAGGGACAATTATCTTTTTAGTCGCTTAACTTTCATACAAGTAACGTTTAAGTCCCTACTCTTTTAAAAGTTTCAATTGAGTCCTTACATTCTCAGATTCGTCACAATGTAGGACATCCACCCGACGCCGTTTGTAATATTAACAGCTGGAGAGTCACGTGCGGTCATGTGATAGATGCCGTCTCCCCTCCGAGGACACCGTCTCCTTTTCAGTTTCAGTGAAGCTTTGGCGCCCTTTTAACCGGCGGAGAGGGATTAGGGCTTAGCATTTCTCTTCGAGGGGCTTGCGAGGGGATGTCGCCGGCCGATCATCGGAGATCCAAGACGGGGACGGTTTAAAAGCCCATTTTTCCACCTATTCGGAGCTTCTAGGGCTTGATCACGCTACAAGGAGACAACTTCTTCACGAATCACCATCAGCAAGTAGGTTCGTGAATCCTAATAGGCGAAAAAATGTGCTTGATCACGCTGTAGTATCAACCAAGTCATCTATATCCTACTCAGATTCAGCAAGGCCAGGCAAGTGGAAGGGGGGGAGTAGGAAGGGGGGGATTAGGAAGGGGCAGAGGAAGGGTTCTTCACACAGTGGAAGGGAATGCATGGCCTTCAAGTCAGATCAGTGTGCAAATGGCTGGACCAAGTCAGACAACTCAAGCTAGACTAAGTCAGACAACTCAAGCTGTTAGGCAGCTAAGACAAGGTGATCAAGCAGGATGTCTAATTGTGGATTGGGAGGGAAATCTAGTTAGGGCACCATACAGAGCACCAAGGACTGAAGGTGGAGGAGGGACATCAGTTTCTACTAAGGCACAACCTGATGGTATTGTCAGATGGATGCCATAAGCTATGTTGTAAATAGTCTACCTCAAGATATTTTTGAATGTAAACAAGTCCCATTTTGAAGTTGTAATTGCCTGCATCTGACATTGATGGATTAGGTCCCCTTTTGAAACTGTATTAATGTGAACATGGTCTAAATTGATGGGAGTCATTTTTTGTGCAGGCATTGTAGCTTTTTTTGGATGGAAACATGCTGTCGTTTTGCAATTGAATAGCAATCGGTTATTCAGCAGTTCAGTTTGACCATTTTCTGAATCTCTTTTTCAGCTATGTAACATGTATGTGTTGTATTGACATGAAACCCAACATATTAGATCCAGTTCACTATAATTGACATGAAACCTGACAATGTATTACACTCTTGCTGGCCAAAAAAATACAAAAGGTAGGTTCCATTCAATCAACAGAGATCATTCTTACAGACAGGTTGAAATCATTCAATTGGACACATGATCGTTATTACAGAAATGAGTAGAATAAATGGCACCACAATTAATAGCCATAGAAATTATTCTATGCTTTTCATCTTATTCAGCTTCACCTCTAGCTTCTTCATCTCTATGCTCCACGATTCAACTTTAGCTAGGTCTTTAGTCTCTTTTGCTTTACATTTTTTCAGTTCAGCCTCCAATTTCTGATTCTTTGCTTTGAGTTCAAGAATCACCATCTTCCCACTCTCACAACAGGTCTCATTATCAATCCAGATGAAGAAGTTGCATCCCCCACGTTCCTGCATAAACCATTAACCATGGCAACAAACTCAAAACACATGAAACATAAGCATAAAAATACTAGGTACCAAATAATGGGTACTAATATGCTTTTGAACAGCTTACACTGTGATTGGTACAACCAAAAAACCTTCTTCCAGAATTATTGGTTGTCCAAGATGTTTTCGTCCTAGCTTTCTTTCCATAGAAGCAAAGAGGGAAATTGGAAGATGACGAGGAATCACTTGATGCCATTCTATGTCAAATAAGCACCACCAAATAGCTGTTAGTGGGCAAGAGATGCAATGCATCTACACACATGGACAAGAAGATCCAAAAAAGAAAGATTTGAAGGTGTGATCACTTAGGGATTCACGAACCTGGTTGCTGATGGTGATTCGTGAAGAAGTTGTCTCCTTGCAGCGTGATCCGAGCCCTAGAAGCTCCGAATAGGCGAAAAAATGCCCTTTTAAACCCTCTCCGTCTTGGATATTCGATGATCGGCCAGCGACATCCACTCGAAGAGAAACGCTAAGCCCTAATCCCTCTCCGCCGGTTAAAAGGGCGCCAAAGCTTGACTGAAACTGAAATTGAAAAGGAGACGGTGTCCTCGAAGGGGAGACGGCATCTATCACGTGACCGCACGTGACTCCCCAGCCGTTAATATTACAGACGGGGTCAAGCGGATGTCCTACATTGTGGCGAATCAGAGAATGTAAGGACCCAATTGAAACTTTTAAAAGAATAGGGACTTAAACGTTACTTGTATGAAAGTTAAGGGACTAAAAAGGTAATTTTCCCAATTCTTAATTATACGCATATTAGTTTATACACGTGTTCATTACGTGTATGAGTTCCTATTATGCAAAAAAACATGGGAGTGGGTCATAAAGTACAAAAAATGAATACCATGGGTCATATTTAGCAACAAATCCGGGTCCCAGGGACCCAAGTAGTCTAATAGTGGCGGTGTTAACCAAAATAATGACTAACTAATAAATGATCGACACGTAAGCAAAGTAACAATGATCAATGACTGATGGGTATATGACCTCATCGTCCAATACAAATGGACGATCAAATGTTGATATGCAGGAAAGGAGCATCGTCCAAACGCCATTGAGGTATGTGTAAAGTCAAGCCATCGGCCAAAGACAATGGTCAAGTAGGTGAAGGAAGATCATCAACCAAAAGCTATGACGAGACAAATAAGCAAAAGCTATCGGCCAGAAGCAATTACAACAAGTGCAAGTAAAGGTCATTAATCACGTGTAGTCATGACGTGTACAAGGAACAATTATTGGTCAGATGTGATCATGACGTGTGCAATGAAGGATCATCGGCCACGTGTGATCATTAATTAAGAACTGAACTTGGGGAAGCAGTTATGGTGCAGTTGCAACACGATCTCCTATATTTGCGTCATGATCACTCAAAGCGGAAACAGTTATTAACAGTAGGATATAAATATGTTTTCTTCACTACTGTAATCTCTCTGACACTCTTGTAACCAACTTTCAAGCATGGATTCTTGCGCTCCTTTCGTATCTGTAAGTTCTTTCAATTAATGGAGATCGTTTGGTTCATTTATTGTTCTTCTTTACTTTTTTCTGAGATTAGTCTAGTTAATGTAGTTTATTAATCTTAGTCTTTTTCCAGTAAATTAACTTAGGATTATTGTAGGGCTAGTCTAGTTTTACTCAAGATTTAATTAGTTTAGAATAATTCTTAGATTAAATTAGACTAGTTTAGTTTAAATAGTCTTCATTCCTTTCCAGTAAAATAATTTAGGATTTATGTAGGATTAATATAGCTTTACTTTAGATTTATTTAGTTTAAAGTGTTTTCTATCGTTTTTCTGGTGTAATTAGTTGGTTTAGATAATCTCAGTCTTTTAAATAGATTAAATTAGGCTCAATATAGGAGTAATCTAGGTTTATCTTTAGCTTTCTTCGCCATTATCCACTTAAATATATTTTAATTGAGTTTGATCATATTTTCCATTTAATTTGACACCTTTGTTCGAACTGAGTATTTGAAGGAGTTGAACCTAAACACGTCCCTGATTTTGACTAGTTTAACCATTGCCGGCCAACGACAAGATTTCCCCGTCAACATACAGTTAATTAAATATGAGGGATGAGATGGCTTTTAATGTGGTCATCTTCTCATCTAAAAACTAAAAACCCAACTGGAACTGGTTAATATTTGATGATAAAGACATTACTATATTGTTAATAAAAAAAAAACAAAATTGCAAGCAGATGAGCAGGTTGGAACGAAGATGACCTATATAGTCCGTGAAAACACAGAAATTAATATCAGAAAAACTACAGGTAGAAAAGCATAGGATTTACCAAAAAATTTCATGTATCCATGGAAGAGAGAGATTCTTTCTTTTCTTTATGAACCAGATTATTCGGGTTTATAATCATGGCGAGACGAAGAAATTAACAACATCAAAAGCTACAGAACAGTAATGATCCACGCAAACACGTACTACAAATACGTACACTTATTCAACAGCATGTCCTCAACTCCTCATGCATATTAGTAAAGGTTTAGAGCACTTCTTACTGCAGAGTGAGCTTCAGCGGACGTTAATTAAGAGTGGTAGAAAACATACACACATGTTAAGTAGGAAAACATCAACCTTATTTGCCTGAGCGGAGAGGGAAAAACCTTATCTGACGGCAGAGGTTTTTTCAATTCAAGATCTCGAGATCCAAGGGTGGAGGTGGGGGCGGTGTGGCGGTGGAGGCGGCGTGCTCACGGATGCAAGGAAGAGAGATGCTTAAGACCAGGGGGCGAAGACGCTCGAGCTGGCGAGTTCAAGACCAGGGGGCGGAGACGGCTCGACAGGCGGGGGACGCTCGAGCCAACGAGCTCTCGCGGATGGAAGAGAGGCTTTGGGACTATCAAATGAGATGTCATAGGTAGGTAGGGGTGGCAATCCGGGTCATGACCCGCGAACTTGATCCGAAATAAACGAGTTTGTATTTAGTGTTATCGGGTTCAGGTCATAAACGGATCAACCCATTTACGACCTGTGAATAAATGGGGCGGGTCGGGTTGATCCACGGGTTAGGTGGGTCAACCCGTTTACCCGTTTAATTTTAATGTCACTTAGGCTTTTAGGTCTAATTTGGATGTGATCTCGTCTCATTAAGGAGAGTTGAAATAATTTGTAATATTATTGTTTATGTTGGATGGTTTGGATGTAATTGAAACAAGTTGTAAATTTATTGTTTACTAATTTTATTGATTAGTTGATAGTTCGGTTCTTGATTGTTGTTAAACGTGTCAACCTGACTCCGACCAGTTTAATAAACGGGTTAGACGAGTCGGATTGACCCGTTTATAAATGGGTTGGGTTCGGATTGATAAACATGAGTCGTTTATTAAACTGGTCGGGTTCGATTTTAGCCTTTGGATCGAGAAATCGGTGCTCGATCCGACATGAGAACCTGAATTGCCACCACTATAGATAGGAGAGGAGAAATGATACAATGGTATAGATAAGAGTAAGAGAAGGATGATGTGCCACGTCAGCGCCATGTCAGGTAGGCAAACCGCCGACCGATGTCGGCGTGGTATCATTTCTCTTTTCAAATTGAAGGAGACCGGGAGAAAAGGAGAGCTAATAGTGGCAATTAAATACGAGGGAATAGTCAATAGAGGGATGAAATGGCTTTTAATGTGGTCATTTTCTCATCTAAAAGCCCAACAGGAGCTGGTTGGTAGATTTAATGATGCCAACAACTTGCCATGTGGAAATTGGAATTAAGTCATACAATTAAGAAGACCCACCATATATCTCGACCTTGAGTTGTCCATTTCAAAATTAGTTGGGAACATTAACTTCACCATGAAGCCAGTGGAAGGTTGGCCTTTCGTACACTCGCCCGAAAAGTAATGTGAATGGTAGTAATGCAGTATAAGTGAGTGCCTTGGATTTATAGATGCATGAGAAATCATACGTAATTTTCATAATAACCCTAATCCTGATTGGATTCATGGACGAACAGGTTTGATACGCGACATAGTTGAGGCCGCGACGGAGTTACAGAGTCCAAGCCACCAAATTACAACACAAAATAAGTGCTTTTGGCATGTTGAAGACTAAAACAATGTTTGCGGAAACTGGAAATGATGAGTTGCAATTAATGGATCCTAGTCAGGTTTACATGAAAAAGACTGTTTCATGCTGATTGGATGAGTACGTACTCGACCTGCAATTGATTTAAAAGTGCCTTCATATATGCACACTAGTGTGAGTCAGGCCGTTTTCCAGTTGTGTTAGGAGTGATTCTTTCACTTTTGGATTGAAAGGGTTTCAGTCGATTTAACATAAAGTTAGAATAAAGTTTTGTTTACATCGTCAAGTGTCATGTGTAATGCGCAGGACACGTGATTGGTAATGAGGTGCCGATCAATTGATATATTTCATTGATAGTGAAGTACCGATGGATTAGATTAATCAATAGGTACCTCACTACCAATCCGATCATTGATACATTTAATCAGTAGTGAGATACCAGCTAATTGTTCATTACCGATTGGATCGTGTATATAACATATATGATTTCGGCCATGTACACGAATCAGCACCGAAAGTTATTCTATCTACGATCATCTCTAATAACGCTGATTAACTTCACCGTATGCCGGCCAGAGGAAAAAGTTAAGAACATCGAAAGCTACGGATGAAGGTAATGATCGCGCAAATAGGTACTAGAAACACATCATTTTATTCAATATAGAGCACTTCTTACAGCAAAGTAGCAAACAAGGACATCTTAATATCTAGAGGGACGAACACGCGACACACACACACATACATAGAGGCATGCATCAGCTGCCTATGGAGATACTCATGTCAACTCAAGGGAATCCACCTCCTTCCCCACCACCAGCTCCTCCGCCAAATCCACCTCCAGCGCCAACTCCGCCGCCAAGTCCTCCACCACCACCGCCGCCAAACCCTCCACCTCCACCTCCACCGCCACCGAGCCCAGAGCCACCACCCAATCCACCACCAGCACCAGCTCCACCACCAAAGCCTCCACCAGCACCGCCGCCAAGGCCACCGCCTCCTCCGCCACCAAACCCACCACCACCACCTCCACCAAGCCCACCGCCACCTCCTAGCCCAGCACCTCCACCATACCCGGCACCAGCACCGCCACCTAAGCCGCCTCCTCCCCCAGCGCCACCTCCTCCTCCAAAGCCACCGCCACCGCCACCACCAAGCCCACCACCATTGTGGAACCACTTCTGCTCCTCTAGAGCTCCATTTCCAACGAGTTTCCTAGCAGTAGTGGTGCAAAATAGAGCACCAAGAAGAACAAAGACTATAACCCTTAGCCTAGCCATCTTCTTCGCTACTAAGCACGTAGTGGAGGACTTAGGCTACACGTAGAGAGGTTTCTGGGGTTTATATAGAGCACGAGTGCTAGGGTTTGCATGGGATTCAAGAGCGGTAGCAGTTGTGATGCTTTTAATTTGAGGCATATGTCTTTCAAAGTCAGCAAGGCTTACGTACGAAGAATTAATGAAAGGCTACGTACGAAGAATTAATGAACCCAACTGCAGATGCATGCCATGCATGCCACCATCCTAACAGCTGACGTGGTGGGATTTCTAAGAGGAGACACACCATATATATCTCCTTGGTTTGATTAATTGTTTTTGTTCAATCTATTTTTATCCCTCCAATAATGGATGAGCTTCATTGGGTTCTTGAGGATGCCGCCCACTTCCTTTCTTTATTTTAGCCCGGCTTACTGGTATTTGCATTTTGATCCCTGTTTAAAGAGGTAGATCTTTCTAATTCACGAAGAATCAGGAGCGAAGGGATTGATCGAGGAAGATCTTCTTCTTATTATAAGATCGTGATTTGATCCCCATATGTTTGGTAAAAAGAATAACCTTCTCCTTAGATCATAAGTGCATGGATAATTGAAAAATATGATTGAATTTGTCTTTGTTTGCTTAATCTTATTGTCACTTGTGAGAATGTGTTACGGAGATGTCAGCAATATATTGCAGCTTTCTCTGAATAAAGTTTTTTTTTTTATTAGTTGAGCTCGAGGGCTAAAAGAGTAAACAAAACAAAGGAGAAAAACAAAAAAACAAAATCCAGCCACTAAGCCACTTCAATCTGAGTCACCTCAGGGTTTCCCCAGGCAGCAGCCGCCAAAATGTCCACGACGGAGTTGAACTCGCGCGGAATATGAACAAAAGAAAGGGAAGAGAACTGGGATGTTACTCTCTAGATAGAAAGGAGAAGTCCAGAAAGCTCATGCGACCAGGCCATCCGTCCTGACACTAAACCAATCCCCAACAGCGAATCGGACTCCATAACCACTTTTTGGATCCCCCTGCGCTTAGCTTCCCCTAACCCCCCAAACATAACCAGGATCTCCACTTCGACCACTGAACCAACCTCCTTTCTCGCAGCCCAGTTCCAAGTCGGTGAAGCGCCATCCGGGAAACAAACCGCCGCAAGGCCCGCCAACCTGCCTCGAACCGCCGCATCACTCCGGATGACAGAGATGGCTGCCAGAATACAAGGGATAGAAGATGCCCGAGGGAAATTAGATAGCTTAAATTCTTTGACTTGTCTCGAGATGAGACGTGCAAACTGATCCGCTGGTAGAGGAAGCTCGTTGAAGAGCTTTGCATTACGATTCTTCCTAATCCACCACAATTAATGTATAACCCACCCAAGTCTTTTCACCTGTCATCCAACAACGCGCCGACGAGGAAAAAAGAGACCAGCAGTCCTCCACAGAGATAGGGCAGCGCCGGCCCAAGGAAAAAAGAGACCAGCTTTCTCTGAATAAAGTTGACATATGTTTTGTGGTAGAGATATGAAATAAAGAGATGCAATTAAGTTGCATAACTCTGACTTTTAGAACCAGAGGCACCAAGAAATTATCTAGATATATGTATCAAATGATGCTGAATCTGACCATAAAGTATATATTGTGCTGATTTATAATGTTCAGTTGGATCATCCGATGATTGCTAATTAATCTAAGGAGTAATTCCTGTGTTTAAGTAAAAAGTTTCTACAATTCTCGCTCATGGTGGGCTTGTAATCTGAAAAATTGGATTGGAAAATATGAAAATCAGATGCTGAATTTTCTGCTGAAAAATTATAGATTAAGAAAAAGAAAATGAGAAGCACAATTGTGGATCATCTAAACATTGAATTCAGAAGCAGTATTGATCATAGAAACTTAACAACTTTATTGAAGCACACTTTGACATTTGACATACATTGTGGACACAAACCTTATATTAGCTAGGAAACCAATAAAGATGAAAGGATTGTAACTAAGATGGAGGCCGAAAATAAGAATAAATGGCAAAGAATGTCTCTAAGAAGGCGAGGATCAGGAGAATGGTAAGGATATTTGGTCTATTGCTTTGGAGTTCATTTCGACTTTGTTTTTATACATCCTTGAGGATTGTAATGGTCGGACCGATAGTGTCGCCCGTTTTTGTCGCTACTCCGAGTCCTGTTTGTTATGAACTCGAGAGGATGGCAAGGCCTTGAAAGTCTGTTGTAGGTTTACTTCCTAGTCTCAGGGCTCAACTCATAAAAAAAAAGAGAGAATGCTCGCTGCGACCACGGAGGCAATTGACCACCACTTTAGTGCTGCATGCCCTCCATATGTGCCAATTCGATCCGCAAATATTTATTGATCTACTCATTTACTCCGTCTCGCATTTGTTTCGTGCCAATTCGACCAGGAGATGGGCGATTTCATCCACGAATGATTTCGTCCAATCTTCCACTGCATTCATCCATAGTGTCATATCATGGCTTTTCGAGTACTTTTTCTAACAGTCCAAGAATTATCTAATTTGGACATCAAATGAGAAAGTTATGGATAAAAAATCTTTTTCTTATCAGAAAAAGGGATGCCCAAAAATGTTATCGATGAAAAGGGGAATTTGTGAAAATGTATCACGGTGAAAGGAGATGAGGCCAAAAATATACTAAGGAAGAAAATGGTTTCGACCATGTATTTACTATTTTGCCATCTTCGCTTCTATTGCAGATTTCACATACTAAACTACAAAATATACATAGGACATTCTCTCATCACGTGAGACAACAAAAGTTTCACTTATAACCATAGTCTCATAAAAGGATGATATATAAATCTATGTATATCTATATATATGTAATGTATGCCTACCCATGTAACCAATCTAAAAATATATATATTAAAATTCTTGACACGTGACCTAACCGTTTGGTTGGGGGATAGGTAACCCGGGATAACTTTTATCCCGGGCTAAGGGGGGGATATTCCCCTTATCCCATACTTTATCCCCAAACACCTATTATAAAGTTATCCCCATTTCACCTACTACTCATCTCTATTTTTTCTTATTCTAAATAATTATTATTACTTAACCTAGGATGATTTTTATCCCAAAATAATTTTTATCCGCGTACCAAACGAGGCTCCACAACCGGCTGGATTTTAGCCAACCCCGCGTGGGTTTGCTAAATATCACAGCTCAGTATACAAGTTGAGAAGAGGACGGGAGGCAAGTACCATTGATTGGTGCATGTCCCAAAGGGGTCATCGTCGCGTTTGAACAGTTGAGAGTTTGGAGGACACATTAAATGGTACTTATTACCAGCCATCATGGATATATATCCTCATGCAAGTCAAAAGCATGCATCTACTACATATATTTAATCTTCGCCAATACAAACTGTTGGAGGTGGCTCATATTTCACGGTGCTCTAGCTGTAACTTCTAGACTCAATTTTACGGCTAGAGTACCATGAAATATGGGATTGGGGGGCCTGACATGTCATAGCTAATCCTGGTCGTCCATTTGAATGGGATGGCTAGGATTTAATCACATGGGACTCTAGGTCAAAAGCCCCAAACTAAACCATCCATATTCACGGCGACAGGTGGCGCAAGGCCGGTAGTCACAAGGAGGTGAGGGTGGTACAAAGTTAGGAGCCACGAAAAGGGCGTTTTTTTCGAAGACGTCGTCGTCAAGCATCCTCACCGTTGGAAGCGATGAGGTCGCTATAGTGGTGGATGAGGTGGAGGAGGGTGAGCTCGGAACAAAGTCGGTGGGGTGGCCAAGCGATGAGCTAAGAGTGATCATGAACTCTTCATTTTCCAAAAGCTTAAGCTCATTGCTTGGCCGCCTTCCTCCACCACTAGAGCTCAACCTCCTCCACCTCATCCACCACTAGAGTTCATGATCACCCTTTTGCTACGTCAGGCCCCCCCCCCAATCCCCCGAATCCACAATGAATAAGTGAAAACAAGGAACGGAACGGAGCGAAGTGGTCGAGACTTGCGTAACGACTAATGCTATCGCTGGGCACTTGTCCACACCAGTTCGGGTTGTGACCAAATATTAGGAAGGGCGTGATTTAGTAAATTTGCACCATACAATACTAGAGTTAGTATATAATTAGTACATCTTCTAAAACCTAATGTAAACTTTTTTGACCTACAAGTGTAAGCACCCTCTCTCGCATGGACAATAGGCAATTTGTCACGAACCACAACCACGTAAATATGTGTATCTATGTGTGTTCTTGTGTTGTTCGCTATTGCTGGAAGGGTCAATCGCCAACACACATGCACCCGGTATGATCAAATCATTTCCATAACAGGCTAATACTACTCGCTTTCATGCAATAGTTTTCAAATTAATTGATGAATGGACGACAAAAAACAATTAATCCAATCTAGATGAGGACCAACATGGACAACAAAGTCCACACCGCAGCCGAACGCTTATTAAAGCCATATGCGTGGCGATGTGATCAATATATTGATCTCAATATATAACAGAACATATACACATGCAGCTTGGTCCACATCATTAAAATCAACTCATGATCCTCTAGCTACACCATAAGTACGTACCATTAATCCCAATCCTCTTCAATTCAAACTTATCAAAGCTTTGTAGGCCAGTCAACGAGTCAACAGCCGACATGTGATCTCAAACCCACTTTCATACTCTTTGACCTTCATAATGCACATGAATGCAGTATGTCTAGTAAAAAGCTTTGTTTGTTTCTTTTGGTATAGCCTTAGACACATACGTAACACTTGCATTCATGCCTGCACGCATGCATGAGGCCAACGCGTTGCTAACTTGTACCAGCCACCACCTCAACCACTCCAACGATGAACGCGCGGTTGGCTCTAGAATAGATTCATGGAGATGACATGTCAAAATCTCTAGCTAAATGTATAACTGGCCTCCAACTTGTGCAAAATTAAAGCGGTCCAAGAATCAATTAATGCAAAACTAAAGTCCGAAACAGACATCATGCCCTTCAATATTGCTGGTCTCTAGCTAAATATACCGTCAGATTATTATCAACTCAATTGAGACGTTGAAGTAGCATAAAATACTGTATCATTAGTACAAAGAAGGAAAAGTTGTTTATGTACAAGTCAATTTACATACGACGTCATGTAAACAAAGTCAACATATATAAATATATACAAACTCAACCCTTCCCCTTAGCTTAGCCTTTTGATTAATTGGTGCAATTGACATGGTATCGAAGCAAAGTTCAAGAGTTTTCAATATGTCTCTTATACCTCATGTCAAGAGGTGAAATCCATCCATCTTAATTTGATTAAGCTACGTTTTCGAATGCAATATCATCTTATAGTGAATTTTTTTATTATTATGAGATGAGCCGAGAGCCAAAAGGATTAAAATAGCTCTTGACCATCATGCGGACATCAGACCAACTCCTCAATCGACATTGGCCATAATCTCTTGTTATTCAAAAAGTACTGATAGTATTACTTGATCCACGTTAAACTGCTTCTTAATTAAGTTCTTTGATGATCAGCAGTTAGGATGCAGTAATAAAATCAACTTAAGTCATTACCTAACTAGTCTTTGTTAGAGAATATAAATGCATACAGACGCTCTTTCTATTAACTTAGGTTTTATGGGACAATTTGTTGTTGACATGTTATCAGATATCGAGAGTTTCGAACATGACTCGGTGAGATACTTGTGCACACCTTATGTGACACCAACCAGTGATGTGATGTGGCATCCTACATCAGCAAAAGTGAGACTGATGTTAAAAACCTAATCTGAAAAACCATCTTATTTCGTATCTAAGCTGGTCAGTATTCAATTAAATTGTACGTTATTAGAAAATAAGATAGAGACTTGAATCGACGGAGGAATTCTTCTTCTTTTTTCAGTGCATCCCATATAAATAAATGAGTTGAAATCAGAATTTGTTTACTATTATTTCTTCACAAATATTATGATACGTGCATAAGAAGATAATAAGAGTTTGACACAATAAAAGCATGTCATATGAAGACCTTTTACATAATAAAGGCTTCGTGTGGATGCTACTATGTATTGTATCATGAACTACAATAAAATAATATCAATTTTCTTTTTATTAATTAAGTTGGATTAAAGATTCTCCCCCTTACCCTTTTGACAGTGAGATTAATTTGTCAGTCATTGATGAAGATATAAGTTATGGAAATAAAATTTGCAAAGCACATCAAAAGAAAAAAGAATTAGTTTACAAAAAACAGGCAACAATGTTGATATTAGATTGAAGACATGGCTTTAGCAAAATCATTAATATTAGATTGAAGACATGATTTTCCCTCTAATCGATTTTCCAAACCAGCAAGAAATTTTTCATTATTTTCTCTCCCTTTTATTAGACAATCATGAATTAATACATAAATTTCAATCGAATGCAAAATCATGGATTTTTTTGTTTTTTGCTGATGGGGCAAGCCACGTCAACAACATGAACACTCACATTTGCATGTCCATCTGATCATGAGTAATATGAGTAATGAATTACGTACATGATCATGTGGTTATGTACGCTGTATATGTTCCTCAATCGTTAGACATCTATCGATTAGATGATTGACACATTCAATCAGTAAATGTTTACCGATTAATTGATCTAATCGATTGGGAGAACTCTGTCAATGAATTAGGCTTGTGCAGCGTACATGTCCTTATATAGTTATATAGATACCCCAATCGGTTCTTTGTATCATTTGTCTTTGCTCAAAATATCTAGAAATACTTTAATTTCCATTTGAAGAAAACAACATAAACGAGCTAGCATTTTCTTATTTTGTGCTCGTGAAATGATAAATTTCAGCTTAAAACTACGCAAATTATACATGAAGACGTACATATTAATTCTTATGGAGTTCATGAATCATAACATATACAATTAATCCAAAACAACACCCGCATCAAAACCTTCGTTATCCTAAGCCATAATTCATGAATATGCAACAAAAGGAAAGCGCATCAAAACATCGATCTTGCATGCACGGATGCACCGCCAACACTGGATCAACGCCCGCCACCACCGCCTCCTGCACCGCCACCGCCACCAACTCCGACGCCGACCCCAACCCCGACGCCGATTCCAACACCACCACCAACACCGTGCCCTCCGCCAAGACCTCCACCGATGCCTCGACCACCTCCAGCTCCTAAGCCACCGCCTGCACCACCTCCGGCGCCAAAGCCCCCGCCACTGCCAGCCCCACCGCCTTCACCACCGCCACCACCACCTCCTCCTCCCAAACCTCCACCCCCACCAACACCTCCAGCTCCACCTACACCGCCACCGGCACCAAACCCTTCGCCGTGCCCGGACCCACCACCATCTCCGCCACCGCCGCCTCCGCCAAAGCCGCCACCTCCTCCAACACCACCACCTCCTGCACCACCACCGACTCCCCCACCAGCTCCAAATCCTCCACCATGACCACTGCCACCACCAAGTCCTCCTCCTCCTCCTCCACCCATGCCCCCGCCACCGCCCACTCCACCTCCGCCTGCTCCACCACCAACTCCACCTCCAGCTCCGAACCCTCCACCGTGACCACTCCCACCTCCAACTCCTCCTCCTCCACCTCCACCCATGCCCCCACCACCTCCAACACCTCCGCCTGCTCCACCACCAACTCCACCTCCAGCTCCGAACCCTCCACCGTGACCACTCCCACCTCCAACTCCTCCTCCTCCACCTCCACCCATGCCCCCACCACCACCCACTCCACCTCCGGCACCGCCGCCTACACCCCCGCCAGCTCCAAATCCTCCACCATGACCGCTCCCACCACCCAGTCCTCCTCCACCGCCACCGCCTCCTCCAAATCCTCCACCACCTCCAACACCACCGCCGGGGCCACCACCTCCTCCCACGCCACCACCAGCTCCAAACCCACCGCCATGACCAGAACCACCACCTAAACCACCACCACCACCTCCGCCAAAACCACCACCTCCTCCCACACCACCACCAGCACCTCCTCCTGCACCACCCCCCGCTCCAAACCCTCTACCACCACCGAGACCTCCTCCACCACCACCTCCAAACCCACCTCCTCCACCAATGCCACCACCTCCACCTGGCCGACCACCAAAACCACGCCCAGGCCCGCACCGTCGGAAGCGGCAATCACCACCACCAAAGCGGCCACGGTCGTCGTCGAAGCCAGCGAGAGCCGTCGCACTTAAATGAGCAGCGACGCACACCACCAGGAGAAATAAAACCTTCATTGAAAGACCCATGATCACTTTCCAAGAGAGGAATTTAAACTACTCCTCAATGCTTCTAGCCTTTGCTTAGCCTTCTCCTTATATAGGCATGCAAAGGCCAAAGAAATACTGGTGATAAGATGCTACTAATTAATTAGTAGTGATATAGTTCACATTTTTAGTGCAAACAAGTTGAGAAGAGGAGGATGGGAGGCAAGTCGCATTGATTGGTGCATGGCCCATAGGGGCCATTGCCGCGTTTGAACAGTTGAGAGTTTGGAGGACGCATTGAATGATGCTTAGTGCCAACTTATGCAAGTCAAAATTAAGCATAAATCAACTGCATCTTCACCGACATGCGTGCAGTGTGATCAAATCATCTTTTTTTTCCTTTTTTTTCTTTTTTCTTTTTTAATTTAGCCCGAAAACTGTGTATATAAAAAAAACAACCCTTGAAGGAGTTTCTGACTGCAAGAAAATCGGCTCTTCCGCCACGAGCACCTGCTCAGGCTCATCCCTTCTTGATCCGCATCGACGCCTCTGTGTCTTCTTCCTCATCCGATCTTGCTGCTTGTTGCATGGACAACCAGGGAACTACCATCTTTTGGACTTGACAACAACCTTCTCACCCAATGCCTGTGGTCGAAGCAGAACTCAATGCTATCGCTGGTGGTGTCATGGAAGCAAAGAACCGCGGCTACTTCGACTTCCATGTAGAATCTGATTGTCTGCTCACCGTCCGCTTGCTTAATGGATCCTCAGCCTGGCCGGTCTCTCTTCAGAATACTCTCAAGTCTATTTGGTGGATTACCGCTCAAGGATCTTCCTCCTCTTTCACTCATATCCCTAGACATATCAATACTATTGCGAATGAGCTTGATGTTCAAGCCCGTCTCAATAGTAGCTTGATGATGCGCTAATCCCACATCTTGTACTCTTCCCTGCTCAGACCCCCTTGTAACCGGCTTTGCTTCTAGCCTCCGAACTTGTTTAGTCAAAAAAAAAAAAAAAAGAAATGTCCCTCAAACCCCCGCGACCCATATGCATCGCCCATGCCGAGGATGTAAGACCATCATCCAGGGAATTGAACTCACATGAGATATGAACAAACATGATACTCTCGAATTTGGACTCGCCAAACCGAGATTAGTGAAGCTGCGAGATAGTCAAGTCTCCCACTGATGTAGCCAACATCAAGTAGTGAGTTAGACTCGACTACGAGCGCGTCCAACCCCCTCCACCGAGACTCTTGCAGTCCGTCTTCGATCGCTCGAATCTCCACTTCAACCACCGAACTCGCCATGTAGCCGTCGCGCTAGAATCAGATAGGGACTGTCCATCTTGAAAGAAAGCAACGCCAAGACTAGCGATGCCCATGGACAGCAACATCTGTTCTAATAACATGTGCAACAACCACAGGAGGAAGGCTAGGAGCCCACTGTGGCGAGTTTGAGAGAGAGAATTCTCGGACCTGCCTGGCGATAAGATGAGCCGGCCTCTCCGCTGATAGCTACAGGTTGCCAAAAATGACCTTGTTCCATTCCATCCAAATCCATTCCATAGGGGTGTCCATCGGGTTCGGGCCAGGCTGGGTTGGAGCCAATACTCGGTCCGGCCCTCGTAATCATTCGGACCGAGCCGGGCCCAAGCCGAGTCCAATAAGCCTTCCACCCGGTCTGGCCCATGTATGATCCTGCCCGGATTGAAGACCGAGCAGCACCAAACCGGGTCGAACCCAGCATGCCAGCCCCATATTTCTTCCTTTCTTGAACACTCCTACTCTCTCTTCCCATCTTTCTTCCTCTCTTGAACCCAGCCCACCAGCTCTCCTGGCCCATCCCCTCCATCTCCCTCCTCTCCCCCTCCTTCCGCATCACCTCCCCCCGCCCCAGCACCCCTGCCTCCGCACTGTCGCCCGCCGCTACGCCCTCCTCCTCCGCTTCGAGCATCACCGCCCTCTCCTATCACCCGTGACTCCCCCTTGCTGACCCTCGCCATCTCCGTTGTCGACCCCTCCGCCCCACTCCGCGATGGTGTGGACGAGTCCTACTCCCTCTTTGTCTCCTTCGGCCTCGTCCGCTGCGACGTTGTGGGGCGCCATCCGCGGCCTCGAGACCTTCTCCCAGCTCACCTGGGCGTTCCACCCCGGCGGCCGGCACTGTGAACCCCTCGTCGTCGCGATGCCCACGGAGATTAATATATCTAATCGGCCAATCTTTGGGCACCGGTGAGTGATGCTGGGCACCGAACCGATCTTCGTTCCATTTGATGCTGCCGTCGAAGTCGAGGATGGCGATGGAGGGCTCCTACGGTGAAGCCATGGTCTACAGTCCGGAGGATGTGCAGAGGATCGTGGAGTACACCATGTGTTACGGCGTTCACGTCGTCCCAGAGTTCGATGTGAGTTGTCCACTCCGCCGCCCGGCCACCACCTTCAATTGCTGGGAACCCATTTCTAAAACTTGGGATCTTTGGCAGGTCACACAGGCTCAATGGACCTTCTTTAGCCCTTCTTTAAAACTCGAACAGGATCGGGCCGGACCGGGTTTTTGACCAAGGGTCTCAGGTCCGGCCCTGAATCCGGATCAGTTCGGACCAACATGGCCAACACTTGAGCCGAATCCGTACCGGGCAGGTCATTTGGGTTTTTTTGGACACCCCTACAAATCCATCAAAGGGAATAGCCCATCCCAGTCATGCGCTTCCTCAGCCTCGCGCGTGAAGAGAGCGCAAAGAGCCTCCGGCATTCGTCATTAATCATCTCCATAATAGGCTAATATATACTACCGGCTTTCATACAATTGTTTTCGGATTAATTAATTAATGACAATAAAAGAGCAATTAATTTAATCTAGATGAGGACCAAGACCAACCAACGTGGACGACAAAGTCCACATTGCAGCTGAAACTTATTAATGTCATATGCAATGTAATGTGTCAGTATATTGATCTCAATATATAGCTGAAGATAATATACACATGTAGCATGGTCCACATCATTAAACACTAAATAAGAGCTCATGCCCCTCTTGATGACCAGAAGTACGTACCATCAATCTCAATCCTCTAGAATTCAAACTTGTATAAGCTTTGTTGGCCAGTCAACGACCGACATGTGATCTCAAGCCCACTAGTTCCATTCTTTTTAAGCTCCAAAATGCACATGAATGCAGGGATCGATGTCAAATGAAGAGCTTATTTGTTTCGTTTAAACTCTAAAGTCTACGTAAAGGATAGAATACTTGCGTGCGTGCATGCATGAGGTCAGCGCGTCACTAACGTACCACCATCAATGCTTCCACCCAAACGAACGCGGCTGGCTCTAAACTTAATTTAGAGATGAGATCTCAATATCTCTAGCTACCTCATGACTGGCCTTGAACTAGCTGTGGAGAATTAAAGCGGTCCAAGCCTCAAATGATTCTCCAAATAGTGTTGAGGATTAATATCTACTACGTATCGTCCTTATCTTCCTCAGCATATTAAGGCGGTTTTGGAGGTATGAAAACTTGAATTGCTTACTCTCTAGACTTGAACATGGGTTAAGAGGCCGGACTCAGGCAAAATTGTTTTTGAGGGTTGGGGGATGTATGGGAAGAAAATTGTCAACCCACTTGTGGCAATGAACTATACATATCCATATCTTTAAAGCATAAGAAGATTGTAACTGATCATGTAATAACTCAAACGGAGGAGGAAGACGTAGATATATATCTATGTACACAAGGGCGGACCCTGGATTTGAAGTCCGCCCGGACTGCCTTACTTGATTTCACAAAATTTAATAAGAATAAAAGCTATTGTTTTGACAAAACACAAATTTCATTAAGGTTTCAAATAGTCTAACATTGATAAAGAAATATCATCATTTTGATACAATAAATTGTGAACAAATGCAATAACAAATGTAGGTATGACAAATAGTCTAAATATGAGCAAAATTACCAACTCAACCAATTTGATGACATAAATATTAGGAATTTATCATAAATATTATGAACAACTCAACCAATGTGTTTCTTCTCTTTCTTTTTTGATTTGCCATCATAATGAAAAACCCAAAATCCTGTATAATTTATATGCACGTTCAACTATCTAATAACTCAAAATAATCACAATAAAATGTAAAGCTTACGAATAGTATAAAACAACTAATAAAACTAATAAAAACTCACACAGAGCAATTTCCAGGCTTAACTAAAATTTCGCTGATTAAAAAGGCAATGACACCTTAAGAGAAAAAAGAGGATGGAAATATATGACATTGAACCCATAAGTCGGGGATTTTAAAAGCAATGTTAGTATACAACCCATATGCAGATTTTAGTTGAGCAGCCGAGCATTCACCTTGATTCTGATGGGCAGGGGTGGGTAGTGAGCTTGCTCAACTGCTCAAGTAACCCTTAAGTAGTTATGTGGGCATGGGCCTTGGGCTAAAGGCATTTGTTTTTTATTTAACTGGGCTAAACATAAATTTCTAAGAGGATTTCTTGTGGGTTGCCCGGGCTGTAACCCGGTGTAGCCTACTCTTGGGTCCGCCCATGTATGTACATCGATTCATACCCAACATCTTCTACATAATGCTTTATACAAATATAAATTCAACTCTTAACTCTTAACTTAAGCTTTTGGGTTTATTAGTGAAATTAATATGGTATCAGAGCAAAAGGTCAAGAGTTTCAAATCTATTTCTATTAGCTCATGTTAGGAGGTGAAACTCATCCCTTCTTATTAGTTTAAGCCTTTTCTAATGAAATATCATGTTGTATATGTGACATTGCGTTTTAAGACGTGGTTGTCATTATTGATTTTTAATTTGTGTTTTGTATGTAAAACCAAAATCAAAATCATTTAAATCATAACTAGTCATTTTTAGGTTATATAAATACATAAACACCCTCTTATCATTAGCTTAAGTTTTTTTTTGAGACAATGGACTAATGGACATGGTATTGGAGCGGTAACATAGAGTTTTAAACCATTACTTGTTAAGAGACTTTTGCACACCTCGTTTGTGTGGCACTATTGATGTGGTGTCCAACGTCAGCAAAGGTTAAAAAAATTAAGAACTTAAAAGTCGTAGTGGTTTTGTTTTTCCTTTTTTTTGTGAATCTGCTAGTTATAAATATAACAATGTCTTAAAGTCATTTGGGTGATCGACAAGATCAATAGTAATTTCGTAAATATTGTCATTAAATAGTACTCATATTTAACTTTGACATAGCTAAAGTATTTTGACCATAACTTTTACATAAAATATCTAAATTGGCATATTTTTGTACCATTGGAAAGAGGACAAACAGATTTACAACTTTCACATTGACGAGATTTTCAGATTACATCGTTTAGTATGTCAAACTATCAGCCAAATTATCCAATGGTAAAATAGTAAATAATGACCGAATTTTCAAATGTCATCGTCCAAAGAATGGTCGATTTCAACGACCAAATTCCAATCGACCAATTTCCATTTGCCATTTCCAATCAACCATATTTTGGTCGATTATTTTAATAACCATCATCAATGTAGTCCGACTATTTTGGCCATAACTTTCTCATACGATGTCCAAATGAGTTGGTTTTTGAACTGATGGAAAGAGAATTCGGAGAACTACAACGTTTGTGTTCAAAGGTTTTCCAAATTCGAAGGTTATCATCGGCCAAGCTGCAGTGGAAAACAAAACGCTCTATTTGATGGTTGTTTTGTAAATAACTGAAGATGTCGACTAGTTATGCAGTTCTAACGGTTTCAAATTCTATTCTGACAGTTTCATAACAGTTCTAAGACAATTTCAGAGCAGTTCCAATACAGTTCCAGAGCAGTTCAGACGGTTCCAAAGTGGTTACGTCAGAAACTATAAAATGCATGAAGATGAAGAAGAACATTCTCTCCCAAAATCAAGAGCAAACCAACTTTTATTTTTATATCCAATGTAGTCTTTTTTCTTTATTTTCAATGTAGCATTATTTATCTTAATGAAGCCTTTTTCTTTGCTTTAATTTCCTGCAATGAAGTTTTTCATTCATAGGAGTAGTGCTAGCATAGTTCTATTCATAGGAGTAGTTCTAGCATAGTTCTATCACTCATAGGAGTAGTTCTACCATAGTTCATCACCCATTATTCTCATCGTCCACTTTTCATCTTTCATTTTTCACTATTCTCATCGTCCATTTTCCACACTTTTCATCTTTCAAGCTTCAACACCTCTATTTTTTTTTTTTGACAAGATGAGCCCGTAGGCTGGTGTAAAGCTACAGCTTAACAAGCCCAAAACTTGGGGTATAGGAACACCTCCTACCTTGGACCTCCATCAACTGTGAGGCCAAGTTACAATCCCAAAACTGGGCATTCCAACGCCCTCTTCCTTCTCTTGCGAGACGATCCACAATCTCATTCTCTTCCCTGGGGATGTGGCGAACATGGGCCTCCAATAACTGTGCAGCTGACCAGCAAAACCACTGCAGTCGGTCTTTAAGATGAGATGGCCACCGCCGACGGCCAGAGAAGAGTAGAACCAGGTCGAGAGAATCCAATTCAAAATACACACGACACATACCTTTAGCTCTGGCGATATCGAGACCCCTTTCCATCCCTGCAAGTTCCCCTTCCAATACATCCGTTGCTCGGCCTCCTTCAGAGAATGCCCAGAGTTGCTTCCCCTCCGGGCTGAAACAGAGAACCCCGTATCCCGCCAAGTCTCTAGCAATAGATGCGTCCGTCTAGATAATATTAAACACATTACTCCCATGTTTTGATGGATTCACCCTTCCCGTCTTTAGCCACTTTCTCACCCACCACTCCTTTGATAACCAGCTGATGGAGTTTGCTAATTTACATGGTAGCTCCCTTGTTCCATCGAAGACGATGATGTTTCTATTCCTCCATATGGACCAGAGTACATAACCAAGCTTGGACTTTCTTTCAATCCAGACCTTCGATTTCCATGAGGATGCAAACAATTCCTTCCAACAAACCCAACTCTCATTAGCCCGAAATTGTGTATCCTTGGCGAACACCCTATGCCATACCTCCTTGGACTGTTCACAGGAGAAGAACAAGTGATATAAGGTCTCTAGCTCCTTCCCGCAGCGAGGACAAGATGGGCTACAGGCTGCTCCCACCTTATGCAAGGCCGCTATCGTTGGGATCCTCTCATGGCCTAATTTTCAAAGAAACGCCTTGACCCTCGGATTAAAAGGGCCTTTCCAAATGGTCATCCACCTTATCTCCATCAGACGATGAGCAAATTTGGGGGGGTTCTATGTTCCTGTAACATAGAATAGGTAGATGTTGAAGAAATAAGACCACTAACCGCGTGAACCCAAATCGGCTTATCTTCCTCCTCAGCTGCTACCTGTAGAGCACAGATCTGTTCAGCCACACAGTCATGGAAAAGTCTTCGGATTGTCCTTTTTCGCCAAACTCCATCTGATCTCAGTAAGCTCCCGACTTTCATTTGGCTGGGAGGAGGTCAACATTGAAAAAAGTCGCCATGCTGGAGATGATCCTCTTGCCGGTTTTTCCTAGGGGAGAGCACCCCTCCAGCTATATTTTGCCTTAGTCAGCTGTTTCCACAAGGAGTCAACATCGGGACAAAGCTTTGCCACCCTGATCATTCTAAGAGGTCGTTGCCAGGTGGGGAGGTGATGAAGTACCACCCCGCCATCCTCCTTTGGAGAGCGCACTGTATCCCACTTCAAATTAGACAATTCAGACTTCCTACCACTCCAGAGGAATGCTCTAGCCAACTTCTCTAACACCCTTATCACCCCGGCTGGTACATGGGTAGACATCATAAGGTGTACCGGAATGACTTGAAAAACATGGCGAAGCAAGGTGATTTTCCCTGGTAGCGACAGCCGCTTCCCGCTCCATCGCGAAATGAGCTCAACCACCTTATCAACCATCTCACTGAAATCGGCGGCATGCAACCGCTTGCCATGAATAGGGACTCCAAGATATCTCCACAGGCCAGGTTGTTCCACCATCCCAAGCCGCCTAAAAATCCGTAGCCGCCGCCCTCTTCGAAGAATTGGAGATATCTTCATACCGGACTTCAACGGATTAAGTGCCATCCTCGAAGTTTCCTGGTACCACGTAAAGATCCGCTTGATTTTCTGTGCCTCTGCCAATGATGCCTCTGTGATCACAAGACAGTCATCCACATGAAAGAGATGAGTCATACGAACTGGTGCTCTGGGGAAATTGATGCCAACCAAGCCATGACATGGGTCGTTCAGGGCCTTGGACAGAGCCACCTGAACAATAATAAACAAAAAAGGTGAAAGAGAGTCTCCCTGACGGAGACCCCGCTGGGTATAACTTGCCCCAAAATACAGTCATTAATAATAAAGAAAAACCTAGGGGTGATTACACATTTTAATACCTAGCTGATCCAAAGCGAAGGAAACTCCTTTCAACACCTCTATTCAAACCGAGTACGAAGGAGTTGAATCTTAACACGCTCATGATTTTGACTATTTTGACTCTACCGATCAACGACTAGATTTCATCGTCAACAGAATCTCATATACATAAATGAGTTGATATCACACATCATCACTCAATCATCTAAATACATTTCCATTCGAAGAAAACAACACAAAAAAAGCTAGTGGGCCCCGGCCTCCCGGCCCCCACCCAGCTATCTCTCTCTCCTCAATAACCATAACCTTGGTTTGAATTTACGTGTAACCCGTTCGCCACGTGTGTGTACGTGCGCGTTATAGATATGTACGTCTGAGACAAGAAGAGACAATTCGCCTTATAAAATAGATAACCATAAGCCCCTGGTCTCTCGCTATTTACATGTGTTTCCTTCAGTCAAACAACATTTTCACTTGAAGTCCTTGATTTATCAACTCAATGATGATTACTGATATAACATAATATCAGGGTATTATCCGGTGAAGGCCCTGATTAATAAGAAAACCGTCTCTGGTGCAGAAATATGCTAAGAAAATGGATCAACTCTGAGTCTGGTAGAACCCAAGTGTTCCATGAACTTATGCTAGAGCCGGAAGAAAACAGTAAGGGCATGGATTATAGCCACAGTATTGATGAAAAAATGATCCTAAAAGGATGTTAGGGTTTCAGAAAATCCAACTTAGACAACACAAGCCAACACTGCATGTCACACTTCACTGGCTTCACAGTGGAAGAAAACATATTCAACTCTAAGAAATTGGGAGTCAAAATTTTGATATAAGATTCCCTTGAAAACAAGTAAATTAGACATAATGATCAAAACTGATGAGGAATGATACAGAGGAGGCAATGTGACATTACAAAGGCTACAAATTAACCAACACAGTGCTATCCTTGAGAACTTTTCTAGCACGCCAGTAGACAGCATGAGCTGTTTCAGATGTTCCAACCTACAAAAGTGCAAAAAAATATGTCAGAATCTGGAAAAGTGCATGAAGAATAGCAAATACTATTATCAGAAAGCAACTTAAAAGTGATGACTCGTAATTTATGATCAAGTTTGAACACCTTTAACTCAATTTCATAGTAATCCTTCCATAACTCTCTAACTTGGCTATATACTCCAATGGCTGATTCAAACAGCTTGCGAGCATTTACAACACCATCGCCATCTCCAGCAAATGCAAGGTTTGACTCCAGCTCTATGCAGTACCTGAAGAATGCCAAGCTCGGACGGGGCAAAGAAAGAAATCTGCAAGAAAATGAAAGCCAGTGGAGCAATGAAAAAGCCTGGAACATTGCAGGAAAACTCAAATAGAACATAATGCATCATAAGTATATTCCAGATTTTTTATGATGTGATGTATAGAGGTAAGGTGCTCCTATAGCTTGAGACGAATTTGGAACGCCAACTCACTGACAAGGAGTTGCAAAATCAGCAACCACCAGAAGTGTCAAGTGGTAGACATTATTCTAACCATAACCAAGCCATGGTGGCCCCTAACTATTCAGTGTTATCTCACCAAATCTTACTTTGTCAAATGACTCCAACTAAAACTTTACATCTACATCGTACCTAGAACAGACAGACATCAATAAGGATGACCGATCAATGTTCAAAGAATTCCTAGCAAGAAGAATGAGAACAGACAAAGTGACAGTATTTACTGGATTTTAGAAAAGTGACTCGCACTACAAACTGGAATAGTTTCATGATTTTCAAGATTGATATAAATCCAAATTATGATGAAAACAAATTGAAGAGGACCCTGCTGGTGTTGTTTGATTAGGATTAGCAGTGGAAAATGTAGATAAACAGCAACTCGCAATAATATGACGTGCAGGAAAAACAAATATCATGGAGCCATAATCCAAATGGTTAATTAATGTAATTAAGATAATCACTGTCCGATGAAGCAATGAAAAATAATGGTACGATAACTTGCCTTTTGTGTATTGATATGCATATATTTCCTCCATACGTTTGTGCACACCAATCAAATGAATGTTAAAGTTGACATGAAATAGAAGGAATGGGCTAAGACACAGAGCAACTACATGAGACTCATTTTTTAATCACATACAAGATACATATTCAGACACTTGGAACAAATTTTAGAAAGACTCGAGAATCTGCCTCTAAAGAAACAAAATAAGACTACCATAGCAAGAGTAAGCTTTAGTACGAATCACTTCTCTTAGCATCGATTGCCTGTAACCTTCAAGGCAGAACACCACCAAGCAATCATGACAGCATTTCAAATGAAGGGTGTAAATACATTTTTATTGCATCTTTCATAGAATTTTCGAGTCAAACATAATCACATTGGTATGACGTACAAGGACCGAAGATTGCAAGCCAAAAAATGTGGTTATTTACTGGGATCGATAGGAAATATTAGATGAGTAGGCCAAAACAAGGTTCGGGTTAGGCTTTTCAGTAAGAATAAGAGCTATAAAAAAATAGCATGTTTGTATTCTAAAACTAGGCACAGCACAAAAGAGATGATGTCAGGGAAAATACTCTACATAATGTGGTTTACAAACCAGAAATTTGGATCATACCGCTTATACATAACTCTTGCATGCTTCAGCCCATCTGTCTGAAGAACCCAGCTGACAACAGCCGAAGCAATGGAATTGCCACTGTCGCTACCACTAGCTTTGGCTAATGCCCCTATTAAGATTTTCACAAGCTTTTGAAAATGCCTTTTCTTATTTGAACAAATCTTAATGGCCTGCAACAGAACATGATCGGCAAACAAAAAAACATATCACATTGTTACAGTCAAGAAAATTCGCAAGGAAAATGACATTAGATACGAACATTAAACATGCTTCTTCTTACTAAATCTGTGCTGAACAATTGAACACTGGTTGGTTTCAAACAAGACATTAAAACTACTTTAGTAAACACATAGTATTACATACATTCTCACAGAGAAATATCGTTGCTGAATGGAACAATATGCACAATTAGCTTCAATTTTCTGTGTTTTTTCAGTTTTACTTCATGCATACATTTTAGACATTGATCGATGTTTCTGATTGCTTTATGCAGAATTTTTATCTGCTTAATGAGCACTTGTTGTCTACATGCACACTTTGATTGAATTTCATGCATTTTTATTTGGACTTTTTACATTGCAATTTGATTTTTAATGCAGATTTTGCAAAGCAAGAAAAAAAGAAGCGGATATTGGATTAGAAGAAATAGCAAATAAAGAAATGAAAGAAGCTAAGGAAGTGCACTAAAATTTGCGGTGAGTCGAAGTTTCCTGAAGTTGTTGGAGGATATGGTCACTTTTGGTCATCCTTATGCTTACTATAACACCAATAGCGGATGTAGGACAGTGGACTGTTACACGATGGTGGGCTCCAGCTTTCCAAGGAGACACCTAAAGTCATTTTGATTTTCTATACACGACCAGCTCTAGCAGCAATAGCATGTCAACTAAACACACTGGTTCCAGCTATTACTTCGCATATACATCTTAATCTTAGCTGAAAAGACTGAAACCAAGTACTCGGAACAGTCAATTGTTTATGATTTATCATTTTCAAACCCTGGAATTATGCTTTAGCAGAAATAGACAATGCTTCTGTTAATATTAAGCCTATTACCATTGTTTTGATAGGATGTACATTTCATAGAAGATGACATGGAAAGTAAAATATCACATGAGCAACTATGCCGGCTATAATTATATAATCATATCTCCTAAACCTCCAGAGATATCATGGCTTGTCAATGCCTAACATAAATTTATGCTTCGATAATACAAAACATTAAGAACTCTTCTGATGTACTTAATTGAAATAAGCCAGTCCATTTCAGGCTGCCTATTCGTAATAGCCATCAAAAGACAAGAAAGATCAGATGATGACACTGCATATAGGCAATTTTTTGTTCTGAATTCATTTACACAATGTTTGTAAATGACAATTTGATATGTACATCTGACAAGGCACATTACAAAGATGAGTGAGCAACATACCATAAGCCACAAGTATTCCGCTTCTTCAATGGATGATCTACTTAAAACATTTCCAAGGAGTTCAAGAACGGAATGAATGTCGTCCTCATTAAAGGGAGGATATTTATTTGTCAGCCATTTCATCTCTATTGTCGCCCAAAGAATCCACACTTTTGGAGCCTCCGAAAGCTTGCCACGGCAAAGTTTTTCTGCCAAAGTCCTAGCTTCATCTATTCTCCCAATGCGCAAGTAGTACTTTATGTAATCATGAGCAAGATCCTCACTGAGGCATCCACACAATTCAGCTTTATCATATACTTCCAATACATTTGAGGCCAACTCCGCAGCGCCAAACTTCATATTACTGATCATTGGACCAGAAGACTCTCCATCAGGAAGCATTATATCAGACCAAAACTTCAAGTAAAGGGAAAACATCTTGACAGAAGGAAAGATTTTCACAGCTTCCTCATAAACCTAGAGAACATGCACAATGCTGTAAGAACACAAGTTTTCCTTCCATATATAGCAGAGAACCTTATTTTCAGGCACAAATAGTCACAAAAATGCCAGAAAGGATAACAAACTTTGAGATTTAGTATAACTCAGTCTTGCTGCAATGGGAGCATAAGACAGACAAAATATGGACCATAAGAAATGAATCTGGGTGGATGTAAGCAGTATTTCAGTGCATCAAAATCTTAACGGATGCTAAAATATACATCCCTTGATGAATGAATTTCAGCAATAAAAGTGAATAAGTGGAGTATAAGAATATCAATCTGCCTCATGTAAAATAAAGATATTAGTGCATCATCAAGGTAAATGACTAAATCAAATTTCACAGTGGAAGAAAGGAGGCACAGACTGATGAAAACATGTCACAGACACAGAGCATCAGTGAGGATCTAAGAGTTAATGCAGTTCAAGAGAAATCACCATTGCATTTTAATGTCCTACAGTAACAATAATACAAGATGCAGAAAAAAGTAATTCACTCATGATTGAGCTAAATACAAATCTTGAAATATTTGATAAGCAAGAGAAATCGCCATTGCATTTTAATGTCCTACAGTAACTATAATACAAGATGCAGAAAAAAGTAATTCACTCATGATTGAGCTAAATACAAATCTTGAAATATTTGATAAGCAAGAAAATGAAAATGGCTATTATATGTGAACAAAAACATGTGGACAATACATTTAAGATGGAAAACAGCATGTCATTGGTGGACTAAATATGACTTCGATGGGACACGTAAATTTTTTTGAGATCTTATCCAAAGTGTAAAAAACACCAATGTGGTCCACTTTTGGAATTGAATAGAATTATTTATGCAAGCTTGCTCACGATGAATACTGGAGGGTAACACTTTTCTTAGAAACTATGCCAAGAGACCTCTCAGTTAACAGTGTAGGTCCCAGCTTTCTACACCTAAAGGCGTGAATAACATTCTGATATTCATGCCATTTTTTGGTGTAATAGTAACAAGAAAAGGCTTCTCATGACTATACTAATTTTGTGCCCGACAATGGTGTATAAAATTAGCTCGACAAGAGCTTAACAAAACAACAACTGAAAAAGTTATGAAAAATCAATAGCTTGTATCCTTGAAGAAGCATGAAACCCCAAATAAATACTTGGAGGAAATGAGATACAACATTATACAGTGTGAAATTTACCCCAGCCGCTTTGATTAGCTTGGCAAAAGCATCTTCTCTTGCTAAATTATTGTCTTTTTGAGCATCAGCAATCTGAAGTCTTGCCGACCAATCCCAATATTTCACATCATTCGAGAAATCTTCCTTAAGACCATCCAGAACCTCCTCCTTAAGTTTGTCAGAATGAGCAAGGTCAACTTCATCTAATATCTCCAAGAATCGTTTCCGCAAGCTCATGCTTGAAGGTATAGCCTCTATTGCTCCATGATATATAGTTTGAAGAACCTTTGAACCTTGCTGCCAGAATATACCCTCTCTCTTCTCCAAAGAACCTTCTTGCAGACTTCGTTCAATTGTATCCTCTCTCTCATCACTTAGTGACATAAATAAATCCTTGTTATCTTCTTTCCACTGCTTCCTCTCCCCACCATCCTGTGGCAATGTCCTAACGTCTTCTCCAAGAGCAAGTTTTCTAGCTTTTAGCTTGTTAAGATAAGTGAGCTCCATCCGAAGATACTCAATCCAAAGATCTTCTGATTGAGGGCAATTCCTAAGTCCACTCTGCATAAGAGCACGGGCAGCAGCAACATTTAAGTTTTGGTTGAACTCCCAAGCTGCAGCATAGATCCACAATCCAGGAACCTTGGGATGAAACCTAATTGCCTGAGCAAGCACCTGTAAGCATCCAAAGTCAAAAGCTGAACGGCCGCAATTAACTAAAAAGAGCTTCAATGATATAAGCAGCATTGCAAAATCAAGCCAACCAACCAAATACAAGTGAAATCAAATGATCTTAGGATGACCAATTTCCTATGACTATTAGATATAGATTGCAATTTGTAAGTTCATTGCTCAAGCACCAAGCAAACCTAGTCTTCCAAATGAAAACACAGGAAACTCATATTGTGGAATGAGTGCATAGGTGACTAAAAGAACAACTAGATATTTTATATGGGATGAATAGGTTTCCACCAAGTTACAAAATACCACCCAGTATTCATATTTCCACCGAATTGAACAAGGAAAACCCCGCATACAAAAACACTAATAACATGATAATAGCTCAGGCAGCTAAAAAGCTATTCATTGAGTTGAAGCAACAAACTTCGGCATATCAATATTGTAAGTTAACACGCTAAGGATTACAAAGTCAAATACATGTTCCTTTACAGGATTCATAGAGATTTGACATTTTTAACTTTTGTGCTAATGGAAACCTTTCAAAAGCATTCTATGCCGAAAAATAAACCATAGCTGAAAACAAAACCAGCTTGCAATTCCTTGAAAAAGTTATCAATTTGAAGGCAAATCCTTCAAATCTTTGCTCACTATGAATTAAACCCAATAACCTCAAAAACACAAATATTAAATCATTTTTTACTAAAAATTCAATCTGATTAAAGACCAATTTCAGATTTATCAACAGCAATATTATCTACTTAAAAAAATTTATCACCTTAGAAAAAGTGAAACAAAATAGTTATGCCTTCTAAGCCCAGCTCCTCCTCAACTCCCCAGAATGCACATCATCATTTTTAAGAAAGCAATATCAGGAAAAAAGAAAACAAACACCTATTTCATCTTCTACCAAAGAATTCAAAATTTCAACATAAAATTGTTTTTTGAACACCAAATATCTCACAAGCTGCAAAGTACTGAAAATAAAAGAAGATATACACCTGCCTCATCCGCCCATGCCGCCTCTCCCGGCAATACTCCAAATACCTAAACCAAAGCTCCAAATCCCCTTTATTCCTCGACACTGCCAACCTATAAACATCAAGAATCCTCATAACCCCAGCCGCATCCGACACCGACTTCTTCCACTTCCCACCTCCCTCCTTCTTCTTACTCTTCTCCCCACCATCCTCGCCTCCTTCTCTCTTCAGCTTACCAAGGATAGCGCGCTTGCGAAGGTTCCGTAGGGCGTCGAGGTGGGTCTCGTAGTCGATATACAAGAGATAGTCCGACTTGAGAGGTCTCGGGCGCTTGATTCGGTACTCGAATTCCCGACGGCGGCGGACGATCTCGTCGATCTCCGGGCGGGAGAAGAGGCCGCGCTGCTCGAGGTCATCGAGCTCGTCGGCCATCCTCTCCATCCGGAGCTGCACCACGTCCGCCATTGCTACCTCCTAGGATCCTCCGCCGGTGACCGGATCCGGTGAAGAGACGGCGAGAGGAGGAGAAGAATCTCGGGGGTTTTGGGTGGTGCTATCGGGGCGGCAAGGGTTTTGGATGGAGAGAATTATCGGATTCGGGCCCTAAACAGGTCGAAACCCGAACATGAAATGGACCTATAATATTAGGCCTCAACTAAAGCCCGATGCGGGAGGAGACCGATTCAAACACGAATCATAAGGAATGACGTGTCAAGATGTTGGCCGATAGATTCGAATCAGAAGCCCGAGAGACCAGCTCGTGCTCTAAATCCCCGACGCCTCTCTCTCTCTCTCCCCGTTCGTTGCTCTTCCCGTCTCTCTTGTTAGCTTCGCGCATCGCATCGTGTCCTATATATAAGCTCTTTCGTCCCCGGGAGAGCTAAAGACTCTAATAAACCCTTGGAATAGCTCGGAGAAACACCAAGGGAAGGCAATGGCCTCCGGAGATCACAACCAGGTTCGCCAACCTTAACCCTAGCCTCTTGTTCTGTTCTTTTTGCGAAGTTATTGTGGATTTGTTACTCCTTTGAGGCGGTTTCAAGGGATGAAACGATGAGAAGATGGAGGCGATATTCCTTGTGATGTTTACGTTCTATTAACTTTCTGTTGTTTTTCTTGATTTGTTCGCGTTTGGGGGGTTTTGTAGTCGGTGTTCTTGTGCGTGAAATCGTTTGCATTGATAGAAAGGTGTGATTTTACGAATCTATGATCATCTTTGGAGATGGGAAAGCTAACCCTAGATTGTTTTCGGTTGTTTTATATTGCTCCATGTTTCATGAGTACTAGGAACATAATGATTAATGATCGAGTTTTTTTTCTTTTGGAATGAGTTGCTCTTGTATGTTGAATTATAGTTTTCTCTGAAGGGTATCACGTACTTGGCGATCTGGATAAGTTTGTTCGCATAGTTTCGGTATGGTGTGAGAAACCTTTGCTTTTCAGATGCTGCATTTTATTGCATTACTTAATTAGAAGCTGTGATTGTGCTATTAGTATTGGCTTGTCATTCGTTATTTGATCTTTTAGGGTTCTTGATCATTATAGGGACTTTTCGCTTCATAATCTCAATCCAATATATCATGGGCCTTTGGAGGATTAGCTCTATTTTCTTGCTTTATTCAGATTTATCTGTTTTGCTGTTCTTTGCTTTTCAGATGCTACTTTTGTATTCCATTTACTTAAGTAGAAGGTGAGATGTGCTGTTCATCTGGTCTTTTACGGCTCTTGAATCTTGATCATAGTCAGGACTTTGTGCTTCATAATCTCAATGCAATGGCCTTGTTTGGTTCCGGGATTGGGAGGATTGGTGGTTGCACCAATCCCGGAGTAGCAACCAAACACCCTCTCTATCCTGGGATAAAGTGAGATTCGTATCCCGAAATAGTCGAGAAAATATTATTAATTAAATTATATACATTATCATATTATATGTATTATTATATTATTAAATAATTGATTAAAGCCAATGTGCATATTATATGCATTATCATATAATTAATTAAACTACCAATATGGCCCATAAAATTTTCAAAAATGGAATTTACTTATTTTATGTTATTTTAATAATATATTAAAAT
Organism: Narthecium ossifragum; assembly: GCA_963920575.1. Lineage (NCBI taxonomy): Eukaryota > Viridiplantae > Streptophyta > Magnoliopsida > Dioscoreales > Nartheciaceae > Narthecium > Narthecium ossifragum. Next base: position 21,864,467 of record OY986972.1, read on the forward strand.
AATATTATTATATTCATATAAATGGGTCCGCATGGGATGCATTGATGTGTATGATCATGCCATGTGGCGATGTGATTATTCTTCGTGTTCGTCGTAGGTAGAGGCTATGTGTACGTCGCCATCGACGGCCACGTGTACGTTGCTGCCGGCGACGTACAGACGGCCACGTGTACATCGCCTGCCCTCAGCACCGCTAAGCCATACGACCCGGTGGAGGACGGGCGGACATCGATGTCGACGATGGCTGAGGAGCGGGCATCCGTCGGAGATGGTAAATATATTTTAATAATATATTAAAATAATATTATTATATTCATATAAATGGGTCCGCATGGGATGCATTGATGTGTATGATCATGCCATGTGGCGATGTGATTATTCTTCGTGTCCGTCGTAGGTAGAGGCTATGTGTACGTCGCCATCGACGGCCACGTGTACGTTGCTGCCGGGGACGTACAGACGGCCACGTGTACATCGCCTGCCCTCAGCACCGCTAAGCCATACGACCCGGTGGAGGACGGGCGGACATCGATGTCGACGATGGCTGAGGAGCGGGCATCCGTCGGAGATGGTAAATAACCGGGCGTTGATATGAGAGGGATTCACCGGTGGATGCGTCAAACATGACGGGTGGGGTGGTAATATTATACAATATTATAATATATTCAGGTTGATTATGTCGAATATGTTATTCAGAAGTTAAGGTGAATATATGCATCATAATATTAATAAAACGTGAAAATATTATTAATTAAATTATATGCTTTCTCATATTATATGTATTATCATATTATTAATTAAATTACCAATATATCCCATAAAAAATTGTGAAGTGGAATTTAGTTTTCACTTCACAAATCCCTATTCCTGCTCCACCTTTTTCATCTAATCACCATTTCCATATCCCAAGTAATAAGTACTTCATTATCCCTACTTTTCAATCAAACATCAAAGTGGAATAACTTTTATCCCGCAACTTATCCTAACATACTAATCCTTATAATCTCTAAACCCGGAATATACTATTCCGCAACCAAACCACACCTCAGAAGAATAGCTTTTCAAACGGTACCTTAGAAGAATAGCTTTTCAGACGGCCCGAGAACATTTCCATAACATCATTTGAATATCTTATGTCAATCCTCGTGTTCTTATATATGAACAACAATGTCACAATTATCCAACCTTGACATCTTGTTACTGCAAAACTTTTTTCACTTTGATGGGTCGCAATGACATACTACTGGTATGGAAGGATTGCATGTCATGCCGACAGCTTCAGAATGATGGAGGTGAAAGACTCAATTGTTGAATATTGATCACCACCTCCCAACTACTCTAGATGAGATGTCCTTCTAGACTTGTTTAGGAAAAGAAATTGCCTAGCTTTAACTTTTTTTAAACCATGTCAGACCTGACTTGCATTAGCTATACATATTCTCATATTTGACAAGGCCTGCATACTATAGTCCTAGCTCTCTAAACACACCAAATGTGCGCATCATGATTCCATATTGGGTAACTTCGAGTATATAACTCTAAGCAAGAGAAGAACTCATCCCCTAGTTCATGAGCTCTTCTCCTTATCAACTTAGAATGTTGATATGCTCTAATGCTCATTTTGGACTTTGATTTATTAGTCATTGTCATGATTGTTTTCCAGCTGATGATTGATCCATAGGTTCGACGAGCTTATCTTAAATCGTCGCTGTCATTAGCAAGATTTCCCTGTGCATATGATCAATTTATGCGTGATTTCCTCTGTGGACAGTGATACTTGAATGCTTTTCGTATACCCCTTGTATTTTGAATTTTCCATATAGATGTTTCTTGCACTTTCTCCGGAATCAAGATTTGTCTTGTTATTCGCTGTCACAACTAAACTGAAGAATATATTTGCACCACGTACAGTTTAGGGATGGGATTTTCTTTTCTTATGTTATTCATGTTGGAAATGTCTGGTAATTCTACTTCTTCTTTTTTTATCATCATGATGATTACTAGGGGAATTTTATTGGTGCTATTGTGTTATGGCTTTTAGTTGCTACTAGTGAATGTCATTAAGAAATTATCTGAATTTCAGATTCATTACATCCATGTGCTTAGATGTTTGTAATTGATACTTGAGTTGGATTCAAAGAGTTCTATTTCCCACTGTTGCCTAAGAATCTTCCAAAAGTGGGCTTCGAATTTTCAGGTGCAACAAAATATGACTAATATTGCAAGGCAATGGAACTTATTGTGGCATCTCAATGATTTCTAGCGTAATAAAGGCTACTTTACAAACATTTGCACCAATGCCTTATATCAAGTTGTTTAAAAATGAATTTTAGTCATATGTCAGTCACTGAGTGCATAAGTTTGTTTGTTTGTAAGGGATATCTAGTAACACATGTTGCATATCATTAAACTCCAGCTAGGAGATGCCTCTTTCCATCCTCAGGCATCTTGAATTTCAATGGTTTAACCTCAGTAAGATTTTCATTGGAGCAACTTTTAGTCAGAGCTCTACCTGCGAAAACGATTCTGTGGTCAAAGGACCAGCCACCTGCACTATAGACATGGAAAAGGCGAAAAAAAGAAATAAATACTAATCACAAGCTCCTTGCAATGTAATTCGCTTGGTGCGTGGGGATAGTCTTGAATGGGATGGATCAGGTGTATTAGAGGATGGGCGGATTCCACTTTTGCCTTATCCACGTGTTTGGATAAGTGGCGGATCCGAAAAAATGGAATCCGCGGTGCGCAGGGGATCCGCTCCCGCAGGTACCGCCGATTCCGCACGCCAAACACCACCTGACGAGCATATATTTGCCCTCCAAATTCACACAACTTATCAGCTCTTATTGGCTGGGTCTTATACGGACGACTTGTTTCAACACTAGAATTTTTCCATTCGTTTATCTTCTGGGATTATATATTCTAACATGTAAGTATGTCATAATTCTTCTTTTTTCTTGTTTACATATTTAACATTTTTTGTACAATTATGTTGCAGGTTAACATGGATGATCCTGAACAGGGGCAGCAGCCAATGATGAGTTCAGTCCAAATGCCATACATGCCGTCTCCATATCAACCCGGTCAAGTGGTGGACACTGCATCTATGTCAGCTAGTCAGCTGGCAGTTCCTTCTCAGGCACAGCTTGCCCAGCAACAACTCTCGTATCAGCATGTCCGCCATCAGCAGCTGCAGCAACTTGAGAATCAACTACAGATGTTCTGGGCCCATCAATACCAGGAGATTTCAGCGACAAATGACTTCAAGAACCATAGCCTTCCGCTAGCCCGAATCAAGAAGATCATGAAGGCAGATGAGGATGTGAGGATGATTGCGGCAGAGGCACCTGTGTTATTTGCAAGGGCATGTGAGATGTTCATCCTGGAGCTGACCTATCGCTCGTGGGCCTATACTGAAGAGAACAAGCGAAGAACACTGCAGAAGAATGACATTGCTGGGGCTATCACAAGGACAGATATCTTTGATTTCCTAGTGGACATTGTGCCAAAGGACGAGATAAAGGACGAAGGTCTCTCATCGATCTCAATGGATGGAGGTGCTACTGATTCTTTTCCATACTACTACATGCCCCAGCAAGTTGCTCCTGTAGATCCAGCCTTGTTGTATGCCCAAAATCCTCAGCAATATATACCTCAGCAGGCATGGGAGCAGGAGCAGACAATTCAGCAAAGCCAACAGCAACAACCACAGCAATCTTCAGAGGACTCTTGAGTACTGACTATTAAGCAGCTTGAAGGTCGAATCTTACTTTCTGTCCACTCTGGTTGCATTCAATATCTGATTGGGCAGGTGTTTTTTGGCACTGGGTTTTAATTCAATTGTGACACTTTGTTGCCTGATCTGATCGATCGTAGACATTCCAACAATTGTACATATGGGAGTTTTCTATTAAATTGTAAGGATTCAATTTTCTCATAAGACTCGATTGAATTCAGCTGGCATCTGGTTCTTATAATTGAAGTGGCATCAGATCAGATGCTTCCTCATTAGCAATCTGAGAAACATCTTAGAATTCCTCTCCCATGTTTGCAATTGGTACTCTGTCTCGCCGAGAAAAAAAGGGTGGGCTTGAGCAATCATCCTAGTTTATAACATTTTTTATTATTTATTCAGTTTTTATTGATTTCTTATTTCTCTATGGTTATGCTAATCTATTTTCATTCAGCTTTTATTTATGTATTCTTAAAAAAAAAATTCCTTTTCATGTCCTCATTGTGGAAGGACCCAAGTAAAGCATACCATGAATACTTCCTCAAAATTTTAAATAAGTTCACGCATCAAATCAAATTAATCATAGATAATATGAGAAGGTTCAAAAAATCGCCAAGTTCAGGCATGGGTACTTATGACGAATTAGATTTCGATAATCAAATCCCAAGATATGGCACATTATATCTATCCATTTCTAATGGACAATTGTAGGCTATAAAATGGTCGTCCTGACAAGAGTATGGCATAACCAAGCAAAGCGTGCTGAACATGTTGGAATTTTCTTAATTGGGTTTTCATTAATTGTTAGTTGATTTGATTTTATTAAAATCGGGCTGAATATAAGATCCAATGAGATAGGCTCGATAAGCCCACTGTTGTTAAGTGATCAAATTAATGGGCTTGAGCACACCGCGTTTTGTTTATGATGTGGTTGAGACGGCTAAGTGTAGGCCTAATTTGGATTCAGTGTTTGTCCTTGATGGGAGGACTCTGGATGTCTATAAATAGGCTAGGTCCCCTCTCCACTCCTTATGTTGTTTCTGACTTGTCCCATTGAGAGCCATCCTGTTACGCCCAAGCTCTTATAAAGAGAAGAGTTTATGGGAAGCATGACATAAACCATGCATGCAGTTGACGCCATAGGAGATAG